>JADLZN010004318.1:0-544076 GCA_018155175.1 Sinocyclocheilus anophthalmus | reverse complement strand
GCCATCTTGGGCTCCATCGTCAATGCCTTCATGGTGGGCTGCATGTTTGTGAAAATCTCACAGCCAAAAAAACGTGCTGAAACACTCATGTTTTCCAACACAGCTGTGATATCCATGCGGGACAGTAAGTTGTGTTTGATGTTTCGCGTCGGGGACTTGCGTAACTCACACATAGTGGAGGCCTCCATCAGGGCCAAGCTCATCCTCTCTAAGCAGACCAAAGAAGGAGAGTTCATCCCCCTAAACCAGACAGACATCAACGTGGGCTTTGACACGGGGGATGATCGGCTGTTCCTGGTGTCACCGCTGATCATTTGCCATGAGATCAACAAGAACAGCCCCTTCTGGGACATCTCTCAGGAGCAACTGGCACGAGAAGAGTTTGAAATAGTGGTCATTCTGGAAGGAATGGTGGAGGCCACAGGTGAGAGTAGATCACAGAGAATAAGAGAACAAGGGAGAAAATGAGTGCTGGCAAATGCCATAATTTCACCGTTATGTAGGCAAAAACATGTTTCTCCATTGACTGCTATTGAACAGGAGACATGTATTTGGGTTAAAAAAAATTGCAAGCAAGATTACAAATATTTGATTAATAAGGTAGATTTGTAATAATTGATGCTTTGATTGATATGCGGCTCAATTATTTCTGGGGCTCAGTTATTAATAATGGATCTCATTATTATTAATGTTAAAACAGTTTTTGCTGCTTAATATTTTTGTGGAAACACTTTTTTCAGGATTCTTCGATGAATAGAAAGTTCACAATAACAGCATTTATTTGAAATAGAATCTTTTGTAACATAAATGCCTTTACTGCCACTTTTGATCAAATTAATACATACTTGCCGAATAAAATTATTAATTTCTTTTAAAAACACACAACACACACACACACACATACCCCAAAAATTTGAATGGTAGTATATCATGGTTTCTCCATAAATATTAAGTAGCACAACTGTTTTCAACATTGATAATCATAAGAAATGTTTTTTGAGCAGCAAATCAGAATATTTTAATGATTTCTGAAGGATCATGTGATGCTAAAGGCTGGAGTAATGACTGCTAAAAAAATCACCTTTGCATCACAGGAATCAATACATTTCAAAATATATTAAAATTGAAAACAGTTATTAAATTGTAATAATAATTTAATATATTACTGTTTTTACTGTATTTCTGACCACATAAATGCAGTCTTGGTGAACAGAAGAGACTTCATTGAAAACATTTAAAAGTCGTAATGTTTCCAAACTTTTGACAAGTAATATATATATACACACACATTCATACATACACACACACACACACCAGCATCATATATATAACCTCCTATATGTATATATATATTATACAGTGGGTACGGAAAGTATTCAGACCCCCCTAAATTTTTCACTCTTTGTTATATTGCAGCCATTTGCTACAATCATTTACGTACTTTTTTTCCTCATTAATGTACACACAGCCCCCAATATTGACAGAAAAACACAGAATTTTGACATTTTTGCAGATTTATTAACAAAGAAAAACTGAAATATCACATGGTCCTAAGTATTCAGACCCTTTGCTGTGACACTATTTAACTCAGGTGCTGTCCATTTCTTCTGATCATCCTTGAGATGGTTCTACACCTTCATTTGAGTCCAGCTGTGTTTGATTATACTGATTGGACTTGTTTAGGAAAGCCACACACCTGTCTATATATGACCTTACAGCTCACAGTGCATGTCATAGCAAATGAGAATCATGAGGTCAAAGAAAAGCCTGAAGAGCTCAGAGACAGAATTGAGGCAAGGCACAGATCTGGCCAAGGTTAAAAAAACAAAATTTCTGCTGCACTTGAGGTTCCTAAGAGCGCAGTGGCCTCCATAATCCTTAAATAGAAGGCGTTTGGGATGGCCAGAACCCTTCCTAGAGCTGGCCGTCCGGCCAAACTGAGCTATCGGGGGAGAAGAGCCTTGGTGAGAGATGTAAAGAAGAACCCAAAGATCACTGTGGCTGAGCTCCAGAGATCCAGTCGGGAGATGGGAGAAAGTTGTAGAAAGTCAACCATCACTTCACTGCAGCCCTCCACCAGTCGGGGTTTTATGGCAGAGTGGCCCGATGGAAGCTTCTCCTTAGTGCAAGACACATGAAAGCCTGCATTGGAGTTTGCTAAAAAACACCTGAAGACTCCAAGATGGTGAGAAATAAGATACTCTGGTCTGATGAGAACTTTTTGGCCCTAATTCTAAGCGGTATGTGTGGAGAAAACCAAGCACTGCTCATCACCTGTCCAATACAGTCCCAACTTTGAAGCATGGTGGTGGCAGCATCATGTTGTGGGGGTGTTTTTCAGCTGCAGTGAGAGGACGACTGTTGCAATCGAGGGAAAGATGAATTCACCAAGTACAGGGATATCCTGGACGAAAACCTTCTCCAGAGTGCTCAGGACCTCATTCTGGGCCGAAGGTTTACCTTCCAACACGACAATGACCCTAAGCACACAGCCAAAATAACAAAGGAGTGGCTTCACAACAACTCTGTGACTGTTCTTGAATGGCCCAGCAGAGCCCTGACTTAAACCCAATTGAGCATCTCTTGAGAGACCTAAAAATGGCTGTCCACCCATGTTTACCATCCAACCTGACAGAACTGGTGAGGATCTGCAAGGAGGAATGGCAGAGGATCCCCAAATCTATGTGTGAAAAACTTGTTGCATCTTTCCAAAAAGACTCATGGCTGTATTAGATTAAAAGGGTGCTTCTACTAAACACTGAGCAAAGGGTCTGAATACTTAGGACCTTGTGATATTTCAGTTTTTCTTTTTTAATAAATCTGCAAAAAAATGTCAACAATTCTGTGTTTTTTTTGTCAATATGGGGTGCTGTGTGTACTTAATGAGGAAAAAAAATTAACATCAATGATTTTAGCAAAATGGCTGCAATATAACAAGGAGGAGTGAAAAATTTAGGGGGTCTGAATACTTTCCGTACCCACTGTATATATATGTATAAATATACAGTATATATATTAGGGGTGTAACAATACACGACGCTTACCAAAAATTTTTCAGGTACGGTCTTTTTTCGTACGCATGTGTACCGCACAATACGCATTGTTTAAACCACTGCATGAGCGTACCTATATTGTTTACTTTTGACAAGAATAAAGTCTTATATCTTTAAATTTTCATTTCCTTCAGAAATTCAACAATAATGCCTTTTGACGCTCTTTGATGTGGCGTGACAGATCACTGTATAAACCCTCAGTTCAAATAGCAGAACGATAAACATGAATGAACATCTCATGCCCTCATGTAATCTCTCAATCAGTGTTTCAACCGCGCAAATATGTCAATATAACAGCTTGTAAACAAAACGTCACGTAGAGTTTCGTTTACCTCAGGCAAGTCATCAGTGTCCACGGTTCGTTATTTCGCTAGAGAAATGAAGTGCAGAGAAGAGCATTTTGCGAAATATTAGGATATATACTCATTTTACTTTACCTGTTAGTAATGTCTTAATTATTTAATGTATGTTTAAATAAATCTGCTATGAAACAAGTTATGACAGGCACTGTGTAAATGATTATATTTCAACAACAAATAGAGATTTAGAAGTTCATTTAAAAATTTAATTATGTGCAATTTACATGTTTGCATAACTTTTTTATTTGAGTGTTGATTATTATATTTAAAAATAAATAGTAATTGAATTTAAGTTTGGGCTCTGTTGTTAATTGTAACCTTATAGTAACTTAAAGGGCTCCCTATAGTTTAGAGCATAATCTGAGGTAGATTTTTTTATCCCTAAAATTTTTTTAATTATAATTGAATTTATCTAACAAAAAGAGCAATTTGTTCAGTTAACCACGGTTTAATAAAATTTTTAAAAAAGCAATTTTATGTTTAGTTTTCCCCCCTGCTGTACCGAAACCATACCGAACCATGACGTCAAAACCGAGGTACGTACCGAACCGTCATATTTGTGTACCGTTACACCCCTTATAGATATATATATAAATACACAGTGGGTATAGAAAAGAATCATCCCTTTAAAATAATCACATTTTGTTGCTTGAACTAAAGATACACAGTTTTTGTTTTATCCATATTTACTCAGTGCAACATCCAAGTGAAATATATAACACCAACCTGTCAGAATTTTTTTTTTTTTTTTAAATAATCACTGAGTTGGAAAAAGGATCAACCCCTTTTGTCAGTATTTTTTTGAACCACCTTTTGCTTAATTACAGCCTTTAGTCTGATGGGATATGGCTCTGCTAACTTTGCACAGGGAGGGTCTGTGTTGTAGCATAGCAAATATCTTCCACTTCTTAATAATAGACTTCACTGTACTTCTAGGCATTGATCATTGATAATTCCTCCATCTCCTGTCTTGTGCCTGTCCACCACTTTATCCCAGAGATCTTTTGACAGTGCCATGCCACCCATAGATGATTATTTGCTTCAGTTGCACTACCAGGGAATGAAATGCTCCAGGAAAGCTCTTTTCATGCTGAGCTAATCATAATGACCACAGCTGATCACAGTTGAAAGTCAAATGGCTTTGTGTGCCACTAAGAAGGTGATTAGCAACACCTGATCTGCACAATGTCGCTGTGTCTCATTTAGAAGGCTGCACCCTCCGGAGGTCGAAGTCTGCATACGTCATCGAGGCTGTCTCATTTCAGAAAAGCAGGTAGGACACTCCGAATGCAACCTTATTTCACAGGAATTCTGAGGATGCATGAGGTGTATCCTTCGCTGCTACAGATAACCCACAATTCTTTGCGTCGCCGTGAACAACCGTTGTTAATTTGAAAAATGCCAGAGGATTCGACCTCCGGAGGGTGCAGCCTTCTAAATGAGACACAGCTTGTGACTTTGCTGCAGCCTGGAATTGAACTGCTGGTTTCGTCTGGCCAGAGGAGAACTGGCCCCCCGACTGAGCCTGGTTTCTCCCAAGGTTTTTTTCTCCATTCTGTCACCGATGGAGTTTTGGTTCCTTGCCGCTGTCGCCTCTGGGTTGCTTAGTTGGGGACACTTCATTCCAGCGATATCGTTGACTTGATTGCAATGATTGCACAGATGCTATTTTAAACTGAACTGAGCTGGATGATGACAATCACTGAATTCAATGATGAACTGTCTTTAACTGAAAAATGAGTGTTTTACTATTGTCATTTTGCATTATTGACACACTATTTTCCTAATTAATGCTGTTCAGTTGCTTTGACACAATCTGTATTGTTAAAAGCGCTATATAAATAAAGGTGACTTGACTTGACTTGATCGAGGTTACAAGTCATTTTTAGGAGGGGGGGCATCCTTTTTCAACTCTGTTTTTTTTCTTTTTCTAACAGGTTTGTGTTATATCCTCACTCGAGTTATAGTATTAACCCAGCTGGATAAACAAAAACTGTCTGTCTATCATTTTCAGGCTGCAAAGCAACAAAATGTGATTCTTTTAAAGAGGGGTGATTCTTTTCTATACCAACTGTGTATATATTTGTGGAACACAAATGGTAATTTTTTAAAGAAGATTCTGGAAAATTTCACGTGTAATGAAAGTGATGGAGTTGTCAATCGCCAAAATGACAATAAAGAACCAGAAAATGTAATATCATTTAAAGTATATCTTGTGATTTGTGTAATATATTTCAAGTCTTCAGAATCTAAATTATAAATTTGTGTAATGACAGCATTTGAATCCTTTTTTTTTTTTTTGAAGTTGAATCTTTTCAATCAATTAAATTTGTTGATCTAGTATCACAACAGAAATAATTATTTGTTACAATGGTACGTGTCCAGTTTAACTCTGACTCACTGATCTGGTTGCAAAGGTTAAATGCTATCACATACTGTAAATTCAGGAGACTTGGAATATAGCACAAGTCACTTTTATGATACTATTACCATGCTTTTGGGTCCTTCAAGCAGCTTGACAGCCCTAGTCCTAGTTTACTTTCATTATACTGAAAGGGGTTCCCAGAATCTTCTTTAAAAATTCACATTTTGTATTCCACAGTAGAAAGAAGCTCATACAGTTTGGACCAACATGGCTGTGAGTAAATGTTTTCTGAACTGATGCTGGATGCACAGGCCAAGTTACGGCCATTGGGATAAATGTGAGTGGGAATGAATGGTTCTCTCCAGGTATATCAGAGCTCTTTGGATGAGTCAGGGGAATTTAAATGGGTGTTACCTGCAAGTCAAACATGAAAATTGACCAGATTTACCACAGTTCCCCTGGTAACAGAATGCGGACAGCATGGTGTGATGTGGTATTTTCATAGGATTCACTAATTATATTGAAAGTGAATTCATATGACAGTAATTGCAATTACACTATGCTAATTAGCTTTTGTGTTCTTCATTGTGTTCTGTGTCAGTATAGACCGGTATTGCTGTCTGCATGGAGCAGAAGGATGGAGGACGCTTGAGATGTATCTTAGTAAGACAAGCTCATTGCCTGTCAACAGAACCGCTTCAGGGAAATTAGTGAATAGAAGACAATTGAAAGAACTACAATGCAATTGACTCTCACGCACATAAATACACGCACGCTCACAAACACACTCTCCTACATCTAAAATAATGAATCATTGCTCAGGAGTGGGATGCAGTGAGTAGCTTGATTCAGTCCACAATCATCACTTGTCCAGTGCAGTTATAGTTTTTTTGTCTCACATCTGACATTCAAGAGCATCCCACTTTCAGTCGATGTAGGTTTAACCAATCTATTATTAGACAAAAAGCAGGATAACAGTAAAAGAATCAGTATCAGAAAACGATACTGAACTATTCAGGTCAGGTCTGTACCTCAAGGCCTAACGGAATTGGAAAATTATAAAGATTAATTATTGATTTCCTAAATAAAGCAATAAGTAATAGAAGTAATGGAGGTTTATGATTGGTAGCTCATGGCCAATCAGGGTAATAACATCAGGGAGACAAGGGTAATGAACAGAGAGTCCAAGTCTAATACAATTATAATTGTTCTCATAACAAATCTAGTTTGAGTCTCAACCTGAGCAACAACTCACTCTTAAAGGGATAGTTCACTGAAAAATTACAAACCCGATTCCAAAAAAGTTGGGACACTGTACAAATTGTTAATAAAAACAGAATGCAATGATGTGGAAGTTTCAAATTTCAATATTTTATTCAGAATACAACATAGATGACATATCAAATGTTTAAACTGAGAAAATGTATAATTTTAAGGGAAAATAAGTTGATTTTAAATTTCATGGCATCAACACATCTCAAAAAAGTTGGGACAAGGCCAGGTTTACCACTGTGTGGCATCCCCTCTTCTTTTTATAACAGTCTGCAAACGTCTGGGGACTGAGGAGACAAGTTGCTCAAGTTTAGGAATAGGAATGTTGTCCCATTCTTGTCTAATACAGGCTTCTAGTTACTCAACTGTTTTAGGTCTTTTGTCGCATCTTCCTCTTTATGATGCGCCAAATGTTTTCTATGGGTGAAAGATCTGGACTGCAGGCTGGCCATTTCAGTACCCGGATCCTTCTTCTACGCAGCCATGATGTTGTATTTGATGCAGTATGTGGTCTGGCATTGTTGGAAAATGCAAGGTCTTCCCTGTAAGAGACGACGTCTGGATGGGAGCATATGTTGTTCTAGAACTTGGATATACCTTTCAGCATTGATGGTGCCTTTCCAGATGTGTAAGCTGCCCATGCCACACGCACTCATGCAACCCCATACCATCAGAGATGCAGGCTTCTGAACTGAGCGCTGATAACAACTTGGGTTGTCCTTGTCCTCTTTAGTCCGGATGACATGGCATCCCAGTTTTCCAAAAAGAACTTCAAATTTTGATTCGTCTGACCACAGAACAGTTTTTCCACTTTGCCACAGCCCATTTTAAATGAGCCTTGGCCCAGAGAAAATGCCTGCGCTTCTGGATCATGTTTAGATATGGCTTCTTTTTTGACCTATAGAGTTTTAGCCGGCAACGGCGAATGGCACGGTGGATTGTGTTCACTGACAATGTTTTTCTGGAAGTATTCCTGAGCCCATGTTGTGATTTCCATTACAGTAGCATTCTGTATGTGATGCAGTGCCGTCTAAGGGCCCGAAGATCACGGGCATCCAGTATGGTTTTCCGGCCTTGACCCTTACGCACAGAGATTGTTCCAGATTCTCTGAATCTTTGGATGATATTATGCACTGTAGATGATGATAACTTCAAACTTTGCAATTTTTCTCTGAGAAACTCCTTTCTGATATTGCTCCACTATTTTTCACGGCAGCATCGGGGGAATTGGTGATCCTCTGCCCATCTTGACTTCTGAGAGACACTGCCACTCTGAGTGGCTCTTTTTATACCCAATCATGTTGTTAATTGACCTAATAAGTTGCAAATTGGGCCTCCAGCTGTTCCTTATATGTACATTTAACTTTTCCGTCCTCTTATTGCTACCTGTCCCAACTTTTTTGGAATGTGTAGCTCTCATGAAATCCAAAATGAGCCAATATTTGGCATGACATTTCAAAATGTCTCACTTTCAACATTTGATATGTTATCTATATTCTATTGTGAATAAAATATAAGTTTATGAGATTTGTAAATCATTCCATTCCTTTTTTACTCACAATTTGTACAGTGTCCCAACTTTTTTGGAATTGGGTTTGTAGAATTCTGTCATCATTTTCTCACCCTCACGTTGTTTCACCTTTATGATTTTCTTTCTTCTGTTGAACGTAAAAGAAGATATTTCAAAGAATGTTGGTAACCAAACAGTTGACAGTAACCATTGACTTCCATAGTATTTTTTCCATATTGTGGAAGTCAATGGCTACCGTCAACATCAAAATACCTTCTTTTGTGCTCAGCAGAAGAAAGAAACACACACAGGTTTGGAACAACATGAAGGCGAGTAAATGATGACAGAATTTTCACTTTGCAGATGCAACTATCCCTTTAAAGGTTCATATGTTTTGGCTAAAAAGAACCTTATTTATGTTCTTTTTATGTTTTGTGTATGTGTTGTAATGAAATGTGTTTTATGCAGTTTAAGGTTAAAAAAACACATTATTTTTCCACATACTGTACATTATTGTCTTTCTCTCTATGCCCCCGCCTTTCTGAAACGTGTCGATTTTTACAAAGCTCCTCGTTCTGAAAAGCAGGTGTACTCTGATTGGCCAGCTATCTAGTGCGTTGTGATTGGCTGAATTCCTCAAGCGTGTGACGGAAGTGTTACGTCTCTTACGATATTGTGATGCCCTGTCCGTCCGGAGCGACGAGACACAAACATTAAAACCCATTACAAACGAGGCATCTTTTGCATCCTGTGGGGACATAATTACTGATTCTAATGACTTATACGGTCTTTTTTTCGCGTGCGTCCCAATTGGTGATCGGATAAATGCCACACCAATCACTACTCTACAACTGCTCCAAAACTCGCATTGAACACTCAGTGGCACATCCTTAAATGAAAACGTACTTAAGTCTGTGACTCAGAACACCGGCATTGTAGTCTACTGCCCAGGATCGGAACGGTCCCTGATAAATGTGCAGCACACATCTGCACTATTGGGTTGGACTGGTCTGGACAGTGTTTAAATCCACTTAACGCACTATTTCTAGTCGTGTCCCTTTTGGAAGGCCAAACAAGTTTTCAGCTTTCACGCCGGCGGGCTTGCGGCAACCACATGTGACGACCCCGGTCTGGACTCCGCTTCATCCACAGTGAAAGCAGATCCGGCGATCCACAGCGCGAAGTTGCTGGCATTTCCTCAGCGCCAGACCGGAATCAGCCTAGGCATGAATAAGGGATATCACTCCATTTTTGGAAGGCCAAACTAAGTATTTTCGCTTTCACAACGAAAAACACAGAACACAAACACACACGCGTCTTCACAACATGGCGGCAGCAACAATACTACAGCGAGAATAAAAGTTACGCCTTCTTTCTTGTGTGAACATTTGGGCGGCGTTATACAAATATTTCCACATAGTGAGGTAGATATGTGGAGGCGTGTTGAACTAGGCGTTTTAGGTAGGCGTGGTTGACTCTTATTTTTTTTTATAAAGAATATCTCTTTGGATTTGAAGCTTTAGTCTTTGCAAACTTACAGATCTTCTTTATGCACCAAGATGCAGTTGTTACAATTGGCTAAATTTCAGGTTGTCTGACATTTTACACCAACATCATTACACCAAACAGAAAAAAATACTCACTAGTCCACTTCACATCGCATTGTGTTTTCCAATCATGCCTTGCGAACATATAATAACTCAAATTTCCAGGGAAAAATGTTTTTTAAAATAAAGACTAAGCGTTTGAACAGAAGCTTAATGGTGGAGGCATTGAAGTCATGTGCTTGAGGTATTCGGCCAATCACAACCACTTGGATAGCTGCTCTCAGAGACTTTTCAGACCGGTGAGCTTTGTAAAAATCAACGCGTTTTCAGAAAGGCGGGGCATAGAGGAGAAACAATAATGTACAGTATGCGGAAAATAATGTGTTTTTTTAACCTTAAACCGCATAAACCCATTTCATTACAAGCAATACACAAAATAATGTTCTTTTTAGCAAACATCATATGACCCCTTTAAAATAAAGCCTTTAAACTGCCCACGGGGTGCTGCACTTAGCAGAACCAGTTGGTGTGGCCCTCAGAGGCTTTAAGATGTTTTAAAACCTCTTTCCTTTATTAAATTAAGGCTTTAGTATACCAGTGAGACTTTGGGTCTACTTCTATTTGGGTTCTAGAATAGTCTTAACGTTTTAGATTTTCCCAGGGTGGCTAACAAAGCCTTTTGTTCACAGTGAAATGGTTTTAAATTAACAGTTTAAAATGTCTGAATGGAGGTGTTTAAGTCAATTGCAGAGTGTTAGTAGAGAAAGTGAAGCTTCTCTTGCTGTAGCATTCATTGATTATATAGTTTGATGCATTACTGAACTACTGTACACTGGGAATCTCATGAATTTTGATGTGTTTGATGAATGGTATCTGCTGAGTTTAATTTATATTCATTATGACAGCCTCTAAATATCACTCTGTGTGTGTTTTAAAGGGACGTAAAAGAGATGCTTGTTGAAAGTGTGTTTTGTTGCTCTGTTTGTCACTGCACGTCTCTGGAGTAGTTGATGCGGTTATTCGAGGTTCACTTAAGCAGATGATGAGAAAGCTTGTGTTCTATTTTTAGGAGGTGTGCCCATAAATATTCAGCGGTGCGTGTGCATGCATGTCTGTGGGTTTCTAGGGAATCATGATATTCTTAATTAAGCTTAAGTACATTTCTATTGGCATATTGAAATGCTAATTACTAACTTTCAAAGGACAGAAGCACAATTAGACAGTGACCTTTGAATATTTGAAAAAGACATAATGGAACAGTACTTCAGCAAATGTTATAAAAGTGGTTTTAATATGTAGCCCATACTGAAATAATCAGGATGAAAACTAGATTTTTTTTTTCTACACTACTCTTATCTTTAGTCTTATCTCTATATTATCAGCTCATACAACAGCCCCAAAAAGTATTTGGAAACTTATATAATTGTAATATAACTGATCACAATGAAAACTGGAAGTTGTTTTTTTTGCATTACTGTTTTTCTCTCTTTTATACATAATATATAAGATTATCTTATTTTTAATATAATACATTATTATAATATTTATTATGTAATTACAATTATTATGTAAACTTGTTATATATATTATAGGCCTGTAAACATAAGTAACACCAAAAATTGTATGTCATTGCATTAGATAAGAAGATCTAATATTAACCTAACATTTATGTATTTCTAATATTTCCTATATTATATTAGATGTTAAAGAAAGATGTCACAAGCAGACTTTTCAAGCAATAAATTTTACAAAAAAAAAGGTTTGTTACGTTAAAAACAATAGATGTGATGTTTAAAATTAAAGAGAAATAATGAAGAAAAATCAGATGCTGCTTGATATTAAATTAAAATATTAAATTATTTTTATCTAATGCAAAGCTATTTATACATTATAGGGGAGAGTGGGGTAAGATGAGCCACTTTTTACTTATGTGGTCCATAAGGGAAAATGACGCTGAAGTACAATCAAAGTATCTAAAGTAACTTCAGGATGTTTCCTATCTTTTTAAATGATCAGAATGTATCTATGACAAAGGGTTCTTAAAAATATGGCTTCTTATAAAAAAGTGTTCCTGTGGCTCAGTTTGCCCCAGGGTGGGGGTAAGTTGACCCGAGTCAATGAGTAAGATGAACCATCTGGTTGTAAAATGACCATCTGACTGAATCTGGTTCAAACCCATGTCAAATTTGAAAGATAATTTACCTCTTTTAAAAACTACGTAATAGCTGGGTCCAGGAGGGGGGAATAAGGAGAGAGTGCGCGGGATGAGTCGTTGTAAGTCAAACAGTCTTATTTCTTTTCTTAAAGCTAATGTAAACAACATAAAACCAACCAAATGAAAATTTCAATCTTTAATTGTTTGCATTTCTGAAACAATATGTTTAACACCAAAGTTGTAATCTTCCCAAAAACAGACTAAACCGAGAGTTTGTTGAGTAAAATAAAAATAATAAACTGAATTAGAATGAAGGAATAAATGTCACTGAAACTAATGAACAATTTAGTCAAAAGATTCTTGGCATGGTAGCTTTTCTGCAATGCCGAACAGGCCATTAGGGACTACAGGTGGAAAGATATATCTGATTATAATGTGATGAAAAGCATCTTCTAGTTCTTATCAGATATGGATTTGGTGCACTTGTACTGTAATGGGGCTGACGAGACGTGTGGATCCATCTTTTTATTTAAGAGACGTGGTCATAACTGGCAGGGTCGAACAATGGCAAACAGGTATATGGCGGGCAAAAACACAAGAATAGTCCTAGGGCTAGCGTAGGTCACCGATCGGCAGACAGAATCACAGGGGCGAGACGAGAGGGAGAAATCCAGGAAAACAGGCAAAGATCAGAAACCGAGAAAACAAACAAGGCAAGGCAAAACAAGGAAAACACGGAAAGGGGTACAGGCTAAACACTACTCGCCGAGAAAAGGGTGGTTAGAGTGGTTTATATAGTGATGAGGTGATTAGAAACAGCAGTTGTGCAATGAGTGCAATCAGTGCAGGTGCATCGTGCAAAGAATATGGGAGATGTGGGATGCTATGCAACAGTTTGTGTTGTGCGAGAGTCAATGTAATGGAAAGGGTGACCTCTGGTGGTGAATAAACGGAAGTCCATGGACCGAATTTGTGACATGTACACTGTCCCTATCAAATAAACTACAAATAATAATATGTATATATGATAAACTAAATCAGTTGTGTACTATCACATTAAACTACCAGTTTATACTTCAGAGATTTAACTTAACTTCAGTGCCTTATGGTAGGGCAAGATAAAATGCTGGATCCACTACCCATAAAGAAGAAAAAAAGAAAAAAAACAACATTGCTCACTTTGCCCCATAGCTGCCATTTTGGAAAAAAACTAGCTTGCTTACTAATCCAGGCTAATATTTAACTAAATGATTTATATGGTTTTATACATTGCAAAATCACTTATATGCATCATAAATACTTTTAGACCTGGATAAATTTACTTTGATGTAACAGCCATTACATATGTTATGCTAAAATTTTACTTTGACAAGCCAAAAAGTTTTTTAAAGTAATGGGGTCCTTCCACTCTCCGTGTGTTGTTGGTGGTTTCAAAATATATGGTCACATGACAGTAAAAGTGTACAGTTGGCAAGATACAGAGGGTGGGTCAACTTACCCACTGGCTCATCTTACCCCACTCTCCCTACATACATTTATAAGTAGACCTATGCCTTAAGTGTCTAAATTCGTTTTGGGACCACTATATCAAGTAAAGCTCTAAATAAATAAATAATCAACATTCCACATTTTGCTCTTTGTCCTACTTTGGATTGCATTTATCAAGAGTTTCACTTCATGTCTCAAATTTTTCGTGTCATGCATAAACTATATATGATTGTCCACACCATAGTAATTTGGAATAGGCCTCCTTTTTCATTGCTATTTTTGTTGTTCTTTTCTGTGCTCACTGCCATTTTCCTCTGTTTTTTCCCGCAGGAATGACATGTCAAGCCCGAAGCTCGTACCTGAATTCAGAGGTGCTTTGGGGAGAACGTTTCACCCCTGTGCTCTCGCTGGAGGAGGGATTTTACGAGGTGGATTATGACACGTTCCACCACACCTACCCTGCACCAACCCCTTCCTGCTCCGCTCGTGAGCTAGCAGAACTGGCAAAGAAAGGGGAAGCTATACCTTTGCCCCCTATTTCACCTCCAGCAACCCTGGGAGAGCCCCCAAGCCCAGAGAAGATGCCTGAGGAGGAGACCAAGGCAGAAGAAGAAGAAGAAGCAGAAGAGACTGGTAGCAATGGTGATGTGAACAGAATGAAGTGTGTGCAAGAATAAGTTAACACATTGCAATCTGAAATCTTTTGCTGCCCCTGTGTGGCAGAAGGAAATATACAGAGATACAAAAACTCAATTCAGCCACATAAACGCCACATAAACTGAGGAATAGTTTCAAATCTATAGGCCTGTAGGTCTACATTTTGTCATTGACCCCACACTGGTACTGTTATTAATTGTTTTCAAGAATAGAACAAAAGTGCATATGGTGAGGTTTTTAAACTTCAGGCGCAAAAATGCTTAAAACCTCTTTCAGCTTGAATTTAAATGCAGTTTATTTAAATAAGATGTATATATTCTCAGCTGAGTGCTTAACACGCTACTGAGCTTGCATCATTGCTTTTGAGGTTAAGTATTTTTGAATCCAGTTTATTTATAGAGATTAAGATTTAGTTTCAGATGGTGCTTTTAGCTACACTACAGCATTTTATGAAAGCTTGTTTCCACCAGAGGATAACAAAAAAAAGGGGGAATTGTGAACTTCTCACAACTCTGACTTTTTTTCTTGCAATTCTGAGAAAAAAAGTCAGAATTGTGAGATATAAACTTGCAATTGTGAGAAAACAAAGTCATCATAATTCTAACTTTTTTCTCCAAAGCTGCCAAGTCTAAAGGGGGCACCCAGATTTGAACTGGGGACCTCTTGATCTGCAGTCAAATGCTCTACCACTGAGCTATACCCCCACAAAATCAGTAGCTCAAAACCGCACACAGGAAATTAGATCATTCATTTTTACAATATCATACACCAACATCTTCACTATAAATTAAAGTCTTGGGTTACTCCAGAGCTGCCAAATCTAAAGGGGGCACGCAGATTTGAAGTGGGGACCTCTTGATCTGCAGTCAAATGCTCTACCACTGAGCTATACCCCCACAAAATCAGCAGCTCAAAATCCTCAAAAAACAACATTTTCACTTTAAAATAAAGGCTTGGGTTACTCCAAAGCTGCCAAGTCTAAAGGGGGCACCCAGATTTGAACTGGGGACCTCTTGATCTGCAGTCAAATGCTCTACCACTGAGCTATACCCCCACAAAGTCAATAGCTCAAAAACGCACACAGGAATTTAGATCATTCATTTTTACAATATCACACAACAACATCTTCACTATAAATTAAAGGCTTTGGTTACTCCAAAGCTGCCAAGTCAAAAGGGGGCACCCAGATTTGAACTGGGGACCTCTTGATCTGCAGTCAAATGCTCTACCACTGAGCTATACCCCCACAAATCAGCAGCTCAAAATCCTCAAAAAACAACATTTTCACTTTAAAAAAAAGGTTTTGGTTAACCTAAAGCTGCCAGTTCCAAAATGAGAACCCAGATTCGAACAGGGGACCTCTCGATCTGCAGTTAAATGCTCTACCACTGAGCTAAACACCCACAGAATCAGTAACTAAAAACAGCACACAGTAAATTAGATCCTTCATTTTTACAATATCATACAACAACATCTTCACTATAAAGTAAATGCATTGGTTACTCCAAAGCTGCCAAGTCTAAAGGGGGCACCCAGATTTGAACTGGGGACCTCTTGATCTGCAGTCAAATGCTCTACCACTGAGCTATACCCCCACAAGTCCATAGCTCAAAAATGCATTGTGTTTCATATTCTACATATTATTTATCTTAAAGGTCCTATGGATAAGCCATTTTTCTCCATATGCTGCAAAAGCCTAATGGGCTGTAAGGGATGTATTGATGAGTGGACCAGCAGCCACGCTTACTGCCCAAAGTGCCGGGTTGATGATTTGGAGGACTGCATCGACGAAGTGACTGGACTCGCTGAAGCCAACACTGGAAAAGCTATTCTTGTAGCATGCTCCTGAAAAAGCCCATGGTTGTTGTTAATCAAGCAATGACAAAATTCAAGACAACTCCACAGGCCATAACAGAGGAGGCCAAAAGAGGTCCTCTGTCCACCTTCGGCACGTAGGACTGGTGCAGAAGATGACATCTTTTCAAACAGGAGCTACCTGAGTCTCCAGGGGCAGATTGAAAAAGTGAGTGATTTTAAAAGCATAATTGAATATCTAGTCCAGTTATCCTGATTTACTTACTATAGGCAACTGTAAGCTATAAGGGGCTTTTCCACTGGAAAAACATTTTCATAGTTCCTAGAACTATTGGTGGGCGTAGTTTTTGGAATGTTCAATGTTACATTTTGGAATGTATTTATGTTTGTCAATCATGGTCCTGGAGTCCCCTAACAACCTTATCTGACATGCACAATTTAGGTGAATTGATCTTGATTGGGAATACATTATGAGGAATGCACTCAAAATATTCCGTGTCGAGGGATTCCTGGACCAGGACTGAGAAACACTTGGAAATTTTCCAGGTAGAAGTGGCCAGGATGACTCGGACACAGGTGCCCATCCTGGACCTGTGCATCAAATGCAGATCCACACTGCAGGACGTTTCACTGTGGAGAAAAGAGGCATTGCGTGAGCTCTATGTTGGGGACGTGGTAGAGCTTACTCACATAAAGACCAACATTACACCAGATGGAAAGGAAAATTTGTCTCTTCTAACCACACGACTGTCAAGGTACACAATATATGCTGCACAACACAGATATCCAGAATAGGGATGCTCATCATACTCAGCTCATTTCTACGCAGGCACCACTGACGACTTGGTAAAGCAGCTCCCTCTGAAACTAAAAGTCAGCCATATTCATAGACGCTTCCTTACTGTAGAATGCCTGGATTCAGTTGAAAGTCGGGAATCACTGGATCCAGTTCAGAGTGTGGCATCCCCAGATCCAATGCAGTAAATCAACATGTTAATTACATTTTGAAAAGAGGCATTGGTTAAGTTTGTTGCTTTTTACTGTTTTCTCAATTTCTCTGTAATTTAATCTAAATAACTTTGTTTTAATCCATTCTCCCAACATGACTGGTGAAGAAGAGGACATTTTTCATCAAGGGCACATCATAGAAGTAAGTAAATTTTCTTTTTGTCCATTCAAACATCTATCTATCTATCTATATGACAGTCATTATCTGTGTATCACAATGGCAGTGAGATTTCAAGACTGGTCCAAGAGCCTCCCAACACTGCATATTTTGGATGTCTCCCTTATTTGGAAAAACGAGTCAGGTGAACTAACCTAAATTTGATTAACTAAATATAATATAACTGAAGAACAGAACTGTGTTGATTTTGTGAATTATCATTTTCTAGATGCATGGTGTGAGGATGACACTTATTCTGGATCTTCACCTGAACTGTGGGGGACAGGTTTTGGATGTCATTGTGGAGGGATGAGGTACTGACTGACCTGTATGTCGGTGATGAGGTGGTTTTTACCCTCCTTCGGCCCTGCATCCTGGACAACTGGCAAGGAAAATTTTACTCCTCAACTTACACATCTGTGAAGGTACTTAATGCACAACATTACTTCTGCTACGCCATTAAAAACACGCATTTTGGAGCCATAAACCTACATTTCGATGAATTAATATCATATGCACAAAATCAGCACGACTGTAATCTGATCATAGGCTATAGTTTCAAGTGTGAAAGAAGAATTTATATGCAGATAAGGTAATTTACACAAAAATAAATATACGAACAGTACTGAGAGTTGCCACTTCCAGTACTGATTTAGTTTTTTGGTAAAACATAGATTGCTGAGGGGCAGGTCCAGGAAACAGAAGTGGAAACCATCGGTGTCTCTGAAATAAACGACACACACCACTTCCTAAGCAACGAATAAGTGGTCTACATTATACCAGAAAAGTGGATGACCTCATCTCTAATCTTCCAATGAAATTAATCCTAGAACACATAAATCAACATTTTTTGTATAAATCAATGTTTTATAGAAATAAGATCAGTTGACCCATAAAATGTGAATCAGTCTATCCACCTCATCGCCTACATATCGGTCAGTCAGCGTCACATCCCTTTCTTTTTTCACTTAACATTTTATGTTTATATAAGCTCTTTGCTTTTCTTATTGTTTGTGTATCGTTTATATATTGTTATAGTATGCATGAAGTTTGTTCCGAACAATAACACCTTGTCAAAGACAATAAAAATATCATTTTACATATTTCAATGTGCTGTTTTCTCTACCATCAGTATCTCATCCATCCTTCCTCTAACATCTATTTCTTCAGTTGTGTCACTTTCAAGAGCATTCGAAGTCTTATGGGTTTGGAATGACATGAGGGCGGGTAAATGGTGACAGAATTTTCATTTTTGGGTGAAGTATCCCTTTAAGCTGCAGAGAATCACCACTTGAGTAACTTGAAATAGCTGAGAATCTTAACACGCATTTTATTTTTCTATTGAATTTACTACCATTTTCCAATTGCTAGAAACAATAACAAAATATATAGATGATCTGAAGAGAATATCTTTGTCATTATTCACACTAAAAGGCTTCGGGTCTCAGGAAAAACTGTCAGTCTGACGCTTGATGCCTTTTTGTCATATGACTGAGATCTAAGGATGTCCTAAAATGTAGTCGTGGCCAAAAGTATTGGCAGTGACATAAATTTTGTGTTTTGCAAAATTTGCTACTTAAGCTGTTGTGGTGTTCATTCACATTGTTTCTACAAGTATTGGCGGTGGCATAATCTAGAAACAATGTGAATGAACACCACAAGAACTTAAGAGGACCACTGTTGCAGGACAATTTATTGTTGCAAATGTTGACGACTCAATTAAATTATAAATGTAGACCTTTTCTATAAATATTCCTCTGGAATATTTTCCAGTATTGAATGTTAAAATAAAAATAATTTAAAATTATCAACATTTATTTAGCCACGGTATCAAGATTAATTTGAAGGGGAAAAAAGTGGAATAATGTATATTGTGTGTTTTGTGTGTGTGTGCATGTATTCATGTTTTGAGTATATCAAACAAGTAGCCCTATTTTTATTCCCTCAGAGACCTTCCTCCTGGCCGATGGACGATACCCCAGTTTGGAGATGCCTATTGCCCTGGGACACCCAACAAATTAGGGCTGTCAAAAAGAAATTCGAATTTCGAATATTCGTCGAATTTAAAATACAAATCCACATTCGAATGCAAAAATGTTGCAGCCTTGTCAGTGGCGCACGAGATACGATGACGATGTAGGTGTCACTGCATTATAATGTTTTTGTTAGCTTATCCAGTTGAAGCCACTAGATGCGGCGCTGCTGCGTTGTTCATTCAAAATATTGCAGAAAAAGGGAGCATTAGTGCGGAGATGTTGTTTACGTCAAAACTGAAACCAAGCCGTTCACACAGAACGCATATTTATCTCATTTTCTAGAGGGACATCTATCACCATTGCACTCGAGTCTCGCACAAAAGAGCCGCATGTTTAGAAAGCCATGTAAGTTAATGCAAGTTCAACTTTGAAAAAAACATATCTCGAGACTTTATGGCAGGGTTTTTTCCCCATCCTACTGCATCTCATGTTTTTAAATGAAAAATGTACTCTGTGTTATTGGCTTTCCGCCCTTTGTATTAAACTATGCATACATACATACATGATTCTGTTTTGTTTATAGTTGTTTAAGCAGCTTAATTAATTATAATTGGTTTATAACATTATGCACTTTTTTTAGGACAGATATGCATTGAATAACCGTGTGAGGAATAATTGACGACGGGGCGTTGAATTATTAGAAAAATAATGCACAAACGAGGTGGTGATGCGGCCACGACGCGAAGCGTCACACCTCGGGTGTGCATTATTTTTCTAATAATTCAACGACCCGGAGTCAATTATTCCGCTTATACTACGTGCCCACCTTCGGCTGGCTGACACACCTCAAGACATTGATCAGATGATATATTTAAAGGGATTCGTCCGGGTTTTTTTGTACTTAAATCGCTATTGTGAGTAGGAGTCTTTCTTCCGCATCTCATCCAACGCCTCTTTTGCTAGTTCCAAAACTTCATTTTAAAGCTGGTAATGGAGGCTTGAGCCGTTGATGGCATTCTAATGCAGTTATTAATGAAGTTATTAGAAAGAGAGCGAGAGAGACAGAGACATGCAGAGAAAGAGAGAGAGCTTGTGTGAATTAGGCTAGCTCTGTGCATCCCTCAACAGTGTTCTGCAGCAGCGTCTCTAAACACTGCTGGTCTTACCCTCTCTAGTGATAAATGTCATGTGTGCCTTTAATTCTACACTATAGCTGAAGGCTAACTGTAAAATCGTCAGGCACCGTGTGCGTGACCGTAGTGTGCGTTTGCGAGCACGTGTTATTGCAGTAAGTCCTGTGTGCTGTATCGGTAGAATGCTATTTCCGTGGATAAGATACTGTGCGAAGTGATATGGAATTGTAATGCGGTCAAGAGAGCTGCCTGGAACTACGTTCGCGTGCGTTTGCCTGAAAATAATTGCACACCTCAGAACGTTCGTCAGCCAATCAGATTCAAGCATTAAACGGCCCCGTAGTATAAGCGTTAGTAATATTTTGCTCGATGCGCCCTCTTGTGGCCTCAGGAGAGAAGCCAAAAGCTTTTCTTCACCCTAACTGAAATGATGCATTTTAAATTCGAATGTTGATCATATTTAAGTACAAAATTCGAATTTAGCTTTTCAGCAGCCCTACTACAAATAGCCTGTAAGACGAGCGACACAACAGAGGTTTGGGAAAATATTTAAAGTAAATAATGAGTATGATGAGGTGTTTCTTATATTTAAATAGCATAAAATAATCAGCTTTGTGGCTTTACAGATTTAATGGCCATTATGCCAAAGCCTGCTGTCACTGAAGGCCACTGGAAGTAGACACTTCATCTGTCCCTGATGTGGTTGTGGCCTGCACCATGCTACATAACATTTGTAGTTGTAACAGTGGAAGATGATCAGCCTGAGGAAGAAGAAATGGCTGGGAAGACTGTAAACGTAAGTGCTCTGCGTGTCCTGCAGGGATCATGATCACATTTATTATTGTAATTAAAAAACACATTGGTCCTCCAGGGACAGGATTGGACATGCCTGACTTAATCAGTTACAGAACGTGATCACGAGAGCTCTTGTGTGAACTGTGCTGATCATCCATCGGTGGTCATCACAGACCCTTCATAAGAAGGGAGCTTTCATGTCAGATAAGAAATGCTTTCATGGAATTGGCTAATTTAGATATTAATTACCCACCTGGATTACTCTCAGAATTTGCTTTTTGTTTGTACATTATTTCTTTAGTGTGTAACACCGCACAACCTCAAGAGGACTTCGGTGCATAGGTACATATGAACTATTTCTGGGAAGCACATTCAATGGAAAGGATTTTTAAACAAAACCAGTCCTAAGTAGGGGGAAAAAAGAAAACAATCAAATCTTATTGTAATCTCTTTAATCAATAACACTTTAAATGTGGATTTCCTTCCATCTTTCTATCCCCTCAAAATTGGTATAATATTAAGAAAATCTCAAGTCATCATTTTTATTGCATAAATAAGTGAAAGGTGACTAAGGCTTTTATACATACAGGTTGAATTATGATGTTCTGTTTATTCAGATTCACAGCCAATGCTGTTTAAATAACGTCTGAGCACTAGTAATTGTATTCACTTGCAGTGCATCAGCAACAATCTTGCCATTGTGAACTCGTGGTTGCAGGTATCAGGGACTGGTTTCTAAACGGTGTCCAGAAGGTCTTCCAGGTGTCCCTCTGGAGAGACGAGGCCCTGGTGGAGCTCAGCTTGAGATTTCCTTCCTCGAGGCGACTCTCAGACCTGCTGCAACATTGAACTCCTCAAGCTACTCAAGCAGTGAAGATAGACAACAGCATGCATCACGTAACCGAATTATTCTCCAATTGATCTTTCTTCATCTTCCTACACTTGTGAAAGTCCAATACACTCAAATATATATATTTCTAAACAATTACGTACATGAATTTTCTACTAATGTATGTTTTTTGGCCATATGTACCAAGTGGATGTACATTTTGTGCTTTTTATACATTCATGTTGTACTCTATATATTGGTAACACTTCAGATGTATTTAAAGGTGCACTAAGCGATTTTTGAAAAATAATTGCTTTTGACCGCAGTGTCTGACCTAGTCCCAAAACACACTTGTAGCCAATCAGCAGTAAGGGGGCGTGTCTTGTAGTGTTAGAGAGAAGAGAATACTCAATTTGACAGCAGGTTAGTGTTGCGTTGTTTCTTCTTGATAGGCGAGTAACGCTGACTTGTTGGCTTTTGTTTGAATATGCTTGTGTGTCATCTTCACTTGTTTCCGTGATCGTCGTTGCCATGGTTGTGTACATAAGTTTGAGGTGGACAGTTCAAAATCCGGGTTTCGTGATTTAGTAATTATTTTTTATATTACAGGATTTTTGGAAAGTTTCCAGGAATTTCCACCCCCTTTGCAACCCTCACTAAAAACTTCATTTAGACAGCTTTAAAGACGATTTTCTCAATATTTGGATTTTTATTGCAAATAGTTGTAATATTGCTCTATCCTAACAGTCCATACATCAATGGAAAGCTTATTTATTCAGCTTTCAGATGGTGTATAAATATAATCTATTTTTTTTTTTTAAATTGACCCTTATGACTGGGTTTGTGGTCCAGGGTCAAAAATCAGCACTGAACCTGCACAACATGCTGTAACTTCCTCTGAAGGTTGGAACACCCTTCCTTAACCCCCCCCCCCCCCCCCCTCCCCCCTAATAGAGTCCATTTTCACGTCTTTATTTGGTGTTTTTATTAACATAAAATTCAATACAATGTGCTATCTTCAACCACAAGGTGTCATTTTTTTCAGAAAATTACTGGCTTACAAGAAATTAGTTATTTTACATCACTGTGTGTGGTGAGTTTGTAAATAGAATCGAAATAGACCAAAATATAAAAAACGGGAAGACATTTTACAGCTTTTTATTTAGAAAAAAATCAGTAACGAAAGAATCTAATGCTTCAATCTTGAAAAAGGAACTATAATGCATTCATACAAGTCTTTTTGGAACACTGGATTGCACAGTTTTCACTCGGGAGCCTTTTTTTTTTTTTTACACCAGTTTTCCAGGCGTTTTTGGATCCTACAATCTAGTCACTCAAATGTGGTGCTCTCTGAAGCAGTTCCTGTCTAACTGCAAGCATAGTCCCACATCACATTCCTGGCACTTCCATGGGGTGCTCCTCTTGCATCGTATGCAACGACGCCGACCCATGCTGGCCCTCTGTGAAAGGTCTTGAGTGTCACTCACAGGAACAGGCAGATGATCGCATCTCTCTTTGGGGCTGCCATCCAGGGGAACACCTGTGAGCTGAGCAGCTAGCAGCTCCTGAAAGTTTTGTTGTGTCATGTGCTTGTCGTGGTGGATGGCACACAGCTCTTTGTGTAAAATGAAGCTGTTGGTCACTGCAATGTCCAGGAAGTGCTGGAAAATTGTCATGTACCACTTCCGTGTTTTACGGTGCACCGAATTTGTTCCGAGCATCTGGTCAGAGGTGTCAACTCCCCCCATGTACTTATTGTACTGCTGAACTGCTGTTGGCCTGGGAACAGGGACCTTCTCTTTTCGCCCATCCTCTGTCGTCTGCCACCTCAGCACGGTCTCCCCGCTGTACACTGTGTGGACAGTTGTGCACATGGTGACCTCCCTTGTGTCCATCCACTTCACAAACAAAAGGACGTCGTCTCTGATCCAGCGAATGGAGCCTCTTGGTGACCTTTTGCTCAGGGCATTTTGTTTGGTTGAAGGAACACCAACACTTCCTTCTCGACAAGTTCCACATGCACCGAATCCCAGCTGGTGCAGATGTCGAAAGAGGAGAGTGCTTGTGTAGAAATTGTCACAGTAAATCACATAGCCTGACCCCAGGTAGTCTCGGTTCACCAGTGACGTGACAACATCAAAAGACAGGCCTTTCCCAGATGCAAATTTTGACTTCCCGGTGTAGATTTTGAAGTCAATGGTGTAGCCGTTGACATCAGCTAACACGAAAAGTTTTATGCCCCACTTAGTAGGCTTGGCCTTCATATATTGCTTGAAGAATATCCTGGCTTTGGTGGCAATCATCCGCTCATCAACAGAAATGTTCTGTCTAGGGTGGTAAACAGACATGCACCTGTTCCTCATAATGTCCAAGACTGGTTGCACTCTGTGGAGACAGTCATATTCCTCTGTGCCCCTTTTCTTGTCATTCTCTGCATCTTCCATTGGATCACTGATGTGCAGATTGTAGGAGATTGCCAAGAAACGATCCCTGGACATCACAGTAGCGGGAAAGGGAACGTGAAACAAAGTCTTCTTCCTCCAGAAGTCCCTCACTTTTGGCAGATCCATCACACCCATGTAGAGAAGCAGACCTATGTACTTCTTCATTTCTTCAGGGTATACATCAGCCCATGTGAACTTCCTGCCCCTCTCCAGATTTCTCACCGCATTCTTGTTTGTGTTTGCACACAAGATGTTTACGACCTCTTCGTCAAAGTACTGACTGAAAATATCAAGAGGAGACCATTTTCCAAATGTGAGTGGAGGCTGCACTCCAGGTGTTCTTTTAGGAGTAAACCTTGGAACATTGGGCACTATATCAGGATCTGCCTCAGTGTTCCATCTTCCATCATGAGTTACTGGTGAGAGGCTACGCAATTCCTCACGGCCATGAATGCGCCCACAGCTACGGCCCCTCTGAGGTGATGTTGTGCTCGATGTGGATGGCCCATTTGCTTCTTCGTAGGTAACTTGAGAAGCCACACTGGGGGGAAAAAATAGAAGCATGTGTTACAAACTCACTATATTATATTCATAAACTAAGTAACTACAATAATAATAATACAATAATGAAATAATATAAAATAAAGCCTGCAGTTGCTTACACACACACACGTACATGCACGAACAGCATACACCACCTATACACACAAACTACGATCATCCCACACACCATACACTATTCACTATACCGACACGCACACATAAACATACACACATGCACAGGCAACACCTATACACATGCATACACAAACATACAGATATAAATATGCACACATGCATACATGTACACACACACACAATCATGCTTATACAACATACAGATATAAATATGCACACATGCATGCTGTACACAGGTCACCCCATGCACATCGCACTTATCCACCACGATACAGATCTCATATGCACACCTGCATGCATCACCGTACACACAAGTGCACATCCGCACTTATACACACACATTACAGATTATACCATTCACCATACATTGCCCTTATAGCACCCACAGAGATGTCCACACCTGCACACATAGCAAAAATAGGAATGCTATGTCGTTCGGAACGGGCTCTTTAATCTGACGATTTGTAAACAAACTCTTCATCGGTGGCGATTTCTCCCTCTGCGAAGCTGCGGACCCGTCCGTCTCTCATGTCCTCTCCGCCCGTCGTTCGACGGTATTCACTGTTCGTCCTGCCTGAACGTGACGTCGCATTTGCTGCAAGGAGGGTTATATCCCCGCACATTTCCACCCTACACGTTATCCGCTGCCCTATGGCGATTATTATACGCCTATGTGCGGTGCCGGGTCTCTTTTTTGTTCACACTATCATCCTCAATTATGTGTAACTTCCCACTCGCCACGCTCCCCCCCCTCTCAGTGGCTATCCCCTCGGTCACTTCTTCCGTCATACTGTTACTTCCCGCCTACTAGTCGGTACTGTGGTGGCGAATAGTTTTGTTTTTTTCCAAATGGTAAATATTTATACAAATGATATACAAATTTCTGTATGCCATTGCTTCTTGTCAACATGTCCACAGATACTTGTGAAGAAATCATAAAAATAAGTTGTTCTAGCATGTATTCACCACTAGGAGTCTCTAGACCAACACAAAATAACACATTTTAAAACATTGCTATAAACATTTGGGTTAATTTAACTAAAATAAACAATTCAACAGTTACATTTTTTGAAACTGAGATTTATACATAATCTAAAAGTTTTTTCCATTTATCGGGGGGTTTGATTATGAATGGAAAATTTGGCCTGAAAGATCGAAAATCTGGAATCCGAGGGTGCTAAAAATAAATCCAAAATGACAACTGCAAAAAAATTATTAGATTAATGTTTCAAACTACCATGCTAGTTTCTAAGTCATGTTGTCAATATAACACTGCACTCTGTCAGTGATGTAAACTATGTCAGTCATTGAAAATGCACAAGACTGGACTTTATGTATATGAATTATATCAATTTTAACATCACAACATTTTTTTTAGTGCACACAAACACAACTGGTGCTATGAATAAAGAATTTTATTCATCACTATTATGACAAATACATGTACATCTGTTTAGTCCTTTTTCACAACAAATGAGGAAGAAATAAGAAATTACAATATGTGATGGGGTGTGCCAATAAACTACATTACCCCAAATGTGGGTGCCTGTAAAATGCTCTCCTTCATATAAAATATCAAAACGTTATTTATGCATTTGTAACTGCAGGTTAAATACATTCATGTCCTGCATTAAACTGTGTAAATGCATCTAAATGCCTCTTCAGATGCAGCTTCGGTGTTTCCTCTGCGTCGCAGAGATGAATTTTGTTGACACTGATTTCATTTGATTGGTAACAGCCCTATAGTGTCTTACTATTTGAATTTATTGATTAAATATAAGAATTTGACGCAAAAGATAATGCACGCTTCTAGAAAAAAAATATTTACCTTTTATAAAAGGTAAAAATGCCCATAGAGGGTAAAAATCACTTTAAACTTGTTGGAAAATATTACATTTCTATCACTGCTGTGAACTGACCACCACGTAGAATATGAAGAATATTAAAAACTTTAGAGGAGTCAGCTGTCCACGGCAGTCCTGCAACTAACTCTGATTATCGTTGTCGATAAAATCCCAGAAAATATCGAGATATCATTTCTGCCTATATCGCACACCCCTAGGCCCCCCCCCCCCCCCCCTTAAAAATATTTATTTCTTCTTTGCTTGTTTGGTACACATAATTCACTGATTATCGTAAACTAAGCTTTTATCTTTTTAACAGATTTTCTCAATGATAACACGACAAAAAATAGGTTTTATTTTGTGTTTTTGTTTATTGAAGGGGGCGGGTTCTGGTTAGGGGGACCCCCCAAGAGCTTTAACACAATTCGAACACTGCTTATTAAGCTCGGCTAATGTTATTTACAACATATTGTGCATTAAATGAAATGACTGTTTTTCTACTTCTGTCTTTGTATAAGTTAGCCGGGAAAAAGACAGACCCGCCTAAAACTGCAACAAAAAAAAAAAAGACAGACCAGACGTCACTTCCATTGAGAGGAAGAATGAGCGGCAATAAATTGTGCATTCGCGACATACTGTCACTGAGCCGTGTAGTACGTTTTCTGATACTGTTAGCGAGGACAAAAAAACTTCTCCTGCTACACGGATCCGGCGGGAACGTCTGTCTCGCCACTAAAATCACTGCCACACGTGATTTACGTCACGTCTACGCCTCGTCTGCATCTTAAATTGAATGGATTAAATAGCAAAAAAAAATAAAAAATTAAGACTTCAGTGAGACGAGTGCATGTTACAACATCATATTAAAGAGCCCGTCCGAACACCATAGAATGCAATTCATGCATCCACATATGCAACGTACGTACCCAACACACACACACACACACACACACACTCAAACACATGAATGCATGCACTCACATACAAACTGGCATTTTGAACTGAAACATGGAGTCTATGACTATTTTACTCACATTTCTCATAGCTTCATCAGAAAGAAACATAAGCTTCACTTACCAATCCACGTCTAGATCAACGCCAGCAGCATACGCCTCCTCAGCGTCTGAATAAACAGACTCCGGGTCTGAAGAGTCATGCTCAGCCTCTCCCCAGGTGTCATCAAAGATCAAATCAACCGCCTCCTATCTTGTCAAACCTTTCTTCCCCATGTTTTTGTCCATTTTTTAATTATATTTTGCACTCTCAAACTCTAACCTGCTGCGCTTCATATCTCTCTACTCAAATCTGCCCTTCCCGCTCCCCCCGAAAGCTGCTGTGATTTGCTGATAGAAAGCACGCAATTACCGTAATAAGCCGTATAATGTCGTAAAGCTTAAGTTGTCTACTATCAGGAGCAATTGGATTTTGTTTCATAGCGCAAACGGTTGGCGAGTTACGGTTAGGGCTGCTCGATTATGGCAAAAATCTTAACACAATTATTTTTGCCAATATTGTAATCCGATTTTTAACACGTTTTAGGGGGCCATATGAACCAAACTTTATGAGTGATTTATTTAAAGATAGTGCTACATATCAAATATATATTTCCTGTAAATAAGGTTACTATGACATCTACATTGTAGAGACCAACGGAATTTCAAATAAACACAAAGTCTTAAAAATTATTGAAAATTATTAAACTCTCAGTAATAAAAATAGCAAAGGACAAATGCAATAGAATAAAAAGATAAAAATGAAAATCTGTGCTTTAATATTTTTCTCAAGCGGTTTACAACCTATTACAGAAATGAATAATCAAATGTAAAATAACACGGCATAGTCTTCACAACTTTTTTGCTTCTTATTAAAGCTACAATAGTCCTTCACTCAAGAGCAGTGTGTGATTTTGAATTTGTCTTTTGTTGTTTGATTAATATTAAGCTCAGTCGGCAGCAGGAATATTAGGCTGCTGTCACTTTAAGAGCCGCACGGCTCCAATTTACCATTACACGCGTAATTTCATTATCAACTCTTCACGTTCATTTATTACATGACCGACGAAGGTATACATGAATAATCTCTAAGGTTCGCATTTTAAAACATTTTTTCGTGTATTTGACCGTTTAGGGCAGGCGCTAGAAGATGACTTTACATGTCCATGTTGTGTTCCGATTCGGAGCACATATCCCATTTTGCAAAAGTCACGTTACATGATTTTACCGATTAGCACGCGAAATTGGGCTTTTATGGAGGAACGACAGCGTAGCGCTGGAAAAGGAGGCGGAATGGGGCGCAACAATCGTTTTCAATCTCGATTATTGTATTTTCATAATCGTTGGAGGCTAAATCGAAATCGATTAATTGCACAGCCCTAGTTACGATATCACGAATACAGCAATTGCGTCGGCGCCGACACGTTCGGTTTTAAAGGAGCCTCGCTGCTGCAACAGTCACTAAATAAATTACACTTGGCTTTTTTAACATACTGATAGTGATTTTCTATGTTAGTCTCAGCTACGCCGCAACGTTTCGGCTCTGGGAAAAAATTCAATTGGTAAGCAAGACGAATCGGTTAGCTAAATACTGAAATACAAATTGTTTTTACGTAACAAAACGTTTAGAATTCTGGAGCCTTGGGTTGCTAAGAAACGTGGATTCTGAGAAGGATAGCGGGAAGTTAATAAACACTTAGAGAAGCCATGTTGGTATTTGCCGTTTTGCTTGTTTCTTGCGTATTGGGAATGATTGCATTAAAACAGATTGCAGGCCCCGGCTCACAGATTACTGTAACCTGTAAAACCCGTAAAAGAGAAAATAACAGTCTGGTCCTTCACTTTAAGTCATCTCTTCATTTTACCTTCTTTAGCTAACGTTTAAATTATAGAGCCCTTTTATATTTAACAGCAATATTCGTGTTCACGAACAAAATTAGATTTAGTGTGTTTATGCATCATAATAACTCCAAAGATGCTTCTATTTAACTATACTAGCTTCTTAAAGATATTGTTGTACACAACTCAACTCTTTTTTTCCCGCCATAAGAGTGCATTCGTAATGTATCGAACACAGATTCAAAGGCTTCTTTTCGAACACGTGGCCAGAAAGCGCGCCAAACGCGATCATAGCGCTTCAATGAGGCACTAAACGTTATGTATTAACTCTCTAATGTGAACAAATACGCGTTTTATAACTGGAAACATGCACAGTAAATATAATGACCACTGAAGCATACTTAAATCACCTTTTCTCCCGTGAACATTAAGCAAAACAACTTCTCACAGTACTTCTGAAGAACAGTTTACAGACACAACGCATGGTAACAGTTCAATTTGTAATGGTTTCTCTGTGAACTTTAGTCCTTTTACCTGGAAAACAGGGTAAAATAAAAAAGATCTGCGTGTGGTCCTTCACAGCTCCTCTGCTGATGTGAGGAGGACGCATGCGCAGTAGCTCCTGTTCGCGGCTCCACAGAATAACAAAATAAAAGTCCCTTTTTCGTTCTGTCCATGTAAATACATTATACAATCGTCAATTTGTATTCTGACACTGAATCAGGAAATAAAGCAATATAACCAATAAACCAATAACTCTCTATATATGTAAAACCAATGCTTTCAAGCCTTTGCCTTTATAAATGGAGAAGCGCTTAAGCAAAGACAAAAGAAAAAACAGCACAATTACTATACTGTACATATTTTGTGTGTATCACATCAGCATGTAATGTATATAAAGGATTAAATAAAGTACAGCTGTTACTATAGTCTTTTATATTATTGCCTACTAGACTACATATTACGTAGGTTAATTCATGTGTATTCCTTGAGAATGAACACCAAATACACTCTGTCCTAACGACTTTTAAACTCTTGTGCCCCTCTTTATACCCAACAGGAAATCCATATATTCGTAGTATATAAGTAGTAGCAAATTTACATGGGTTTAATGATGCAGAGCTAATTTAGTCAACATTGCTAATTATATGTTTTCCTACATTTTCTTCTGATGGAGCATTAAAACAGTAGAAGAACACCCCTACACAATATGTGTACACTCTAAAAAATGCTGGGTTAAAAAGGGACAAACCCAGCGGTTGGGTTGTTTTAAACCCATTTTGCCCATTAAACCCGTTTGTCCCTTTTTAACCCAGCGCTGGGTTATATTTAACCCAGCATTTTTTAGAGTGTGCTGGGTTCATTGTTTTTCTTTCTGCCTAAAATCTGGTTTGAGACTGTTCGGATTATGAAGCTGGGTTAATTTGACCCAATTTTGGGACCTGTGACCCAACAGTGCTGGGTTGTGCTTGAAAGCACATGGCATTCTTAACAGAAATACTGATGGAAACTCAAAAAATGGAAAAGAAATGTGAAATTCCCTCAAGGGGGTTATTTTTTTAAGACATGTTGAATTTTTAAAACATTTTGAGAGTTTTGTCTAAGTGTTTTTCCTCACAACAAAATCACACCAGCATTGCCCCAGTAAGGGGCAGCCATAAAAGCCAGACAAATTTTGTCTTAAATGTAAGTTTTCTGCCAGAACATACTTCTCAAATGTCATTAATTTCAGACTGAGACCAATATGGCTGAGTACCTGTGGCTCAAAAGACTCCACTGAATTTCTGTATGTTCTCATGTTTGGAGAAAACCAATGCTTTCAAGCCTTTGCCATTTAATGGAAGAAGGCTTTAAAGTCCCCATGAAATCAAAATTAAAGTTTTTTGGGTGTTAGTATCAATATGTTAGTCTTAAGGTTATCTATAAGGCAGTGTGCTCCAAAACAGTGACAAAATTCGCATTTAGAAGATATAAGCATTCAACGCTTGCAGTTCGTCACTTCCGCCAAAACGGCTCAACGATTTTTTTTGACGTCACATCGTACTTCAGGTTCTCATCAAACTTTCTGTCCAATTAAATGCTCTCTAGAATCCGAAGCCCTGCCCCCTACACTATAAAATAGACGCTGAAGCCGCGGCTGAAATCGGTCACTGGTCACGGAGCGGATCACATGCGCGAGTCGGCGCAGTACCACACACTTTATCGGAGCTGTTTTGGGATTCAAACCAGAGTGGCGGTGATAGTTGAATAATAATCAGAGCAGAATAAAAAAATAACGGATTAGATATGTGTTTGCATGGGAAAGGGTGCAAACAGGTGACGGGTCATTTAAGAAAATAACAAACGTAGGATGCGTACCAGACGTGTCATGAAGAGAGGTAACTGCGGAAAGGCATGCCCAGCGGTCGAAGACGACTCTAGTGAGCTGCACCAATATCTATACTGCTTTTCATTTGTGTACTGTATAATAAAGTGGAAAAAATAAAAAATTGGGCTGCTTGATATGTCCCGCCCTGTCTTCCTGTTTCAGTTAAAATGACGTCAACACAGAGTAACGCTGCGTGTTTCTAAGCATTTCAGGGGACCTTTAAGCAAAATGCATGGCTGGTTGCAGTAGATGTTTGCTTTAAAGGGATAGTTCACCAAAAAATGAAAATTCTGTCATTAATTACTCACCCTCATGTCGTTCCAAACCCGTAAGACCTTCGTTCATCTTCAGAACACAAATTAAGATATTTTTGATGAAATCCGAGAGCTCTCTGTTCCTCCCACAGACAGCAACACAACTGTAATGTTCTCAGGTCCAGAAACGTATAAACATCGTTACAAATTCTGTGACATCAGGTGTTCAACCGTAATTTTATGAAGCTACACGAACAATTTTTGTGCGCAAAGAAAACAAATATAACGACTATATTCAACAATTCTTCTCCCCCGAGTTACCGTCTTCCACCGTTTTGGGGAGTACCTAATGACAGAATTTTCATTTTGGGGTGAACTAACTCTTTAAAGTATTGGACATCTTTAATATAAAGTAGTCCAAACAGTGACCTCCAGGGGATGACTTCTGCGAGGATTCACTTTTGCTGACAAACAGTAGTTATATTACTATTGTGACCTAACCTCTACCTTCAGCTTCTATTACGCTGTCTATTCTTTTAACTTAACTTGTACACTTTTACTTCTGAATGCTTGTATTTTCTTCTACACTGTAATTACATTGCAATAGATGAGCCTTGCTCTGAGCATTCCTCTCGCACAATATCTTGATGCTTACGCACATGAATGTTTATGTAAATGCTATGAAATGTTTTTGTTATTCAAATTTTCTTCAAAAAGTTAATTTTTTTTCTGACTTGAATCAGCCTTTTTTTGTAATTGATGCAGTTTAATGCAATTTCATTACTCTAAATATCATATTTTTCTTCTATATAACCTAGAGAATTACAGGACCACACACACACCATATTTTAAAACATCAATGCATCTTTACTTTTTGCAGGAAAATTTCAGTAACTTAAATAATTTGTGAAAATACAGTTATTTCTCCTGCATGTATCATGCAGAAGACAATTTGCAACTCCTACATCACTTCATATTACATTTTTTTCCCAGCGCATTTATGATTATAAATCTTAATGTTAGGTGCTAACTGACAATTAAGTTAGCAGATACATAGGTGTACTCTAATGCAGTGGTTCCCAACCCTGGTCCTTGAGACACCCCAACACTGCACGTTTTGCACGTCTCCTTAATCAGATACATCTGATTATCAGGTCATCAGCTCATTAGTAGAGACTCCAGACCTGAAATTGGTGCAGAGAAAGGAGACATGCAAAATGTGCAGTGTTGGGGTGCCTCAAGGACCAGTGTTGGGAACCATTGCTCTAATGTATATATAAAAGTCTATTTGGAAAATGTTTGAAGTGAGTTTATGTATCCAAAACAGAAAGTTCATCAACAGCGTCATGGCCCAGTACATAATAAAATGTCTATTTGTCATTCATTCTCACATACGTGTGTGTGTGTGTGCGTGTGTGTGTGTGTGTGTGTGTGTGTATATGTTAGTTTGGTTGTATGTATATATATATATTATATATATATATATATATAGATATATCTACATCTATTATGTTTGACCCACACACACGTAAGGGCTCTAATAAAAGATTTTATAAATAAGTTTAGTAATATTAACTCTCCTTCTATATAAATAAATATATTCATGGAAATGGGTGTCAGAGATTGTGGGGATTCCAAGTAGGTTTAAATCAACGAATAGCATGTCAAATTAACTATTACCTTTTTTTTTTTAACAAAATGTGTTAAATGTATGACGGCAAATGAAATCATAAGTGATCAGATAGCAAATAAATGTTCCATAGTAACATTGCCGACATTTTAATAATATTATAATAACTGTATTCAAATGATTTGTATAGAAACACTGCTGTTTACACTCTCCATACTCACATACACAGTGTATGAAATGTATTTTGGACTTATGTATTCTACATATAATATTGACACTGTATTAATGCACTATGTACTTATGCATACTTTAATACATTAGACTGTGTATTCAGTGAGATGTAGGCTATTGTATCGCCTGTTGCCACAAATCAAAAATATATTAATTCAATTAGGAGGAAAGGGTTACATTTGAAATACACAGGAGCAGAGCATGGTACAGCTGACAGCCATGAGGGATACCTCTGTGGTCCTGACCTGTGCCCTGCAGCCAGGGTTATATTAGAAGTGTTTTAGTGTTCATGTTGTTGGTGTTTTTTGTTGTTTATGAAAGCAAGGTACAGCTGATAAGGTTTATCTATATTTTCTATTACTGTTCAGCCTCCTTCAGAGTCATGCAGTTCAAAAAGACACACACACACACACACTGAAGGATAAGTTCACTTCCAGAATCAAAATCTTCAGATTTTTGAGGAAAACATTCCAGGATTTTTCTCCATATAGTGGACTTCAATGGCGGCCAATGATTTGAAGGTCCAAAATGCAGCTTCAAATGGCTCTAAACAATCCCAGCCGAGGAATAAGTGTCTTATCAAGTGAAGCGATCAGTCATGTTCTGAAAAAAATTAATATTTATCCACTTTTTAACCACAAATGCTCGGCTTGCTCTAGCTCTGCTGTTTTCTGTTTAAATATGTTAAAATGTCATTTATTTCTGTGATCAAAGCTGAATTTTCAGCAGGCTTCTGCATTGAAAGGAGCGATCCACTGTGTGCTGCGATTATACCAAAGGTATTCTCGATAGTCAGTCTTGCCCGTGAAAGCCTTTAGTTGACACCCTGTGTCTACTGGGAAGGGTCTCATCATGTCTCTGCGGAGAGGGAAGGCTTCATCTGCCACAAAGACGTGAGGCTGGGGCCCCAGGTGCTCTGGTCCAGTAGGCCGAGTCCCAACATTACTGGTTTTCCCATAACTGCCAACATCCGTGATGCAGAAGCAGTGTTTGGCATCTACAACTGAAGTGTTGGGGAGTAACTAGTTACATGTAACTAAATTATGTAATTTAATTACTAAATAAATGTAATTGTAATCAGTTACTGAGAAAAAATGTCATTAAATTACAGTTACTTATGAAAATGTTAACGATTGCAAAGGGCATTACTAGGGCTGTTCGAATCTGTTCGTTTTGAAAGTCTGACAGTAACTCAGTGTTGAGCTCTACTGTAAGGTTAAACCTGCCTGCTTTAAATGTTCCAAAATGATGAACAGTTTAGAAAAATCTAGAAACAATTTAGAAGTTTCAATTTAGAAAAATCATCAGAAAGTAATTAAACGTAATCAGTTACATTACTTTAATAAAATAATTGAAATAGTTACACTACTTATTGCATTTTAGATATGGTAATTTATAATCTGTAACCTATTACATTTCCACGTCCCAACACTTCTAAAAGGACGAGAGAGACTTGTCCCCTTGTAGTTGTAGAATAGTTATCCAGAGTTGTTGGGAGCCTGGATCACTACATGCTTCCCATCAATAGACCCAAGACTGTGTGGAAAATACCAGCAATGGTGGAACTCTGAAGCAATGTCTAGGGCCCTATGAATAACCATTTTATGTTTTTCTAAACTCTTAATTTTTATGGATTCCATTTTAATGATTCCATTTTATTAATGAAAAAGCATGTTTAATTAATTAAAATCATGAAATATACAATTTAAGATCAATATATTAAATGTTGAACAACAACAACAAAAAAGTTTTAGGGCCCTATGAGATTTTTCTCTCTTTCTATTTAATTGTTTCTAAATTTTGCGGTTAAAGTGCCCCTATTATGGACTTTTGAAAATGACCTTTCATGAAGTGTGTAACCCCCCCGATCTCATGAAAGTGCGTGTAAATAGTACGCCAAATAAAAATGAAAACTCGTGGTATTGATACGCAAAAATGGACTTTGGCGTGTATATGCTACGCGATGGGTAGGTTTAGGGTTGTGGGGTAGATGCGTATCATATGCACGCCAACAAATTTCGTATCATATGCACGCGAAAACTGCATATCATATGCATGCCAAAGTCCATTTTTGCGTATCAATACCACGAGTTTTCGTTTTTATTTGGCGTTTATATGCATTTTCATGAGACCGGGCTCGTGTAACACAGCTCTAAGTGAATGAAAACATCCTGCAGAGTTTTAAATCTGAAAGTGCACCGTGTATAAAGTTACTGTCTTTTAAAAGAAAGAGTCGACTCTGAATCATTTAAACGAGTCGTTTTCAAAACGAATCTTAAGCTGTTTCAAGTATGACGTCAACATTAAACATTAGCATATTTATGCCCGCCCGCTTGTTGTGTGCGCAGACCCGGGAAAACTTGAACCCCCTCCCTGAGACACTGTAGCCGACTCCTGTGGATAGCACCTTGTCGAGAAGACGCTGTGCTCTGCACTGTGAGGGTAAATCCGTTTTTAAGTTTATGTGTGCATATGTGTTCTTTAAGGCTTCAGGCATAAAGGTTTTTAACTTTAACCACAGAGTGTTACTCCACATCCACTTTAGCTTTAATATCATCTAGAGAAGGTTCCTAAGGCCTTGAGGAAATATAAACCGAGTATCATCAGCGAAACAATAAAAGTTAACTCCATGTTTAACTCTAGTACTGAACCTTGTGACTGATACGACACTTCTTCATTTATCGTTACAGTTATAATGGTCAGATAAGTAAGGTTTCACTCATGATATTGAGATTCCAGTAATGCCAACAGAATTGCCAATTTAATTGCTCCAAAATATATTGTGCAGATCTGTTCAGTAGGACAAAATAAAACTCTGCATATTATATACGAGGTGGTTTGTTACATGCATAATACATTTATTTTGATGAGAAATCAGGACATATGCAACCACAGCTGAATCTATCAAGCGTTAAAATATCAAGCTTCTGACAATATCTTGAGGGAAAAACACCCACACAACAGAGGAAGAGGTTTCTGATGACAGAACCCAAACCAGTTATGATACTCAGTGGATGTGGAGTAACACTCTGTGGTTAGAGTTAAAAACCTTTATGCCTGAAGCCTTACAGAACACATATGCACACATAAACTTAAAAGTGCCACGTCTTGTCTGTATAAGCCACGTTTGCCCTGCAGGTCTTTATGCCTGATTTCTATTTGTTGACTATATCTGATGTTTTTGATGACCAGCTATTTTAATTGTGATCCATATCCAAGATCTGCATTTACACTGTACACTTGACCAAACAACGCAACGAAAATCTCCGCTGCATCACAGAAAAGAGTCATGTGATCACGGTTGGTGTCCACCTGAGTTCACATCATTCACCACCACTGCTTTTTCAGTTACATATGACTCACGTTGATATCTGTCCACATATTCAGGTGTCTGATTCAAATGAGATATATTTCCACATATGCATGAGGCCAGTAGAATATTAGAATCCATGATTTATCCCTGCTTGCACATCATAAGTCATATCCGATCTGTGCCACATGGTAGAGAGGAAAACCCCGTTCACACCAAGAATTATCAATTTAAAGATAACGATAATTAATGTCCACGCCAGCGGACGATATCGTCTGTTTATTCTAGCACATTCTTGTACTGTCGCTTTTTAATTCGCAAGCTCGTTATAGCCTTATGGATTCTGACTGGCTGTCAATATAGCTGTTCTTTATCATTATCTTTATAGTTATCGTCCTTGTTGTGAACGGAGTGTTTAGCCCTCATGTAATTTGTTGTCATGGTTTCTTCGTTTATCGTAATTTGGCTTTCATAGTTACGGATTATGATAACCTGTGTCTTGTTTCCTCCTTATGCCTCTGTTCCTAGTTTGGTTCAGTTTTTCATCAGTCTATTATTATGTTGGTTTAAGTATATGTGTTATCTTTTACTCCTGATTGTTTGAGTTTTTTTGAAAATGAATTCCAAATGTAGGTTAGGAGGAAACCAGTGCCCGTATGTATAAAGCCCCTCAAGAGTAAAATTTTAGTCCTAAGTGTGTCAAGATTCTAAGAATGACGTAATTTTACTCTTAGTTCCTAATTCTAGGAATAGTGTTAAGACTAGGTCTCAGCTCCTAAATTATTTAAAGGGGTCATATGATGCGATTTTTTCCTTTCTCTTTGGAGTGTTTTTCAAGCTCTTGGTGCATAAAGAAGATCGTAAAGTTGCAAAGACTAAAGTCTCAATCCAAGAGGTATTCTTTATAAAAGTTTAAGAGTCAGCCGACGTTCTCCTAAAACGGCTCGTTCTAACACGCCCCCACATGTCTCCGTCACGATGTGGGAAGATTTGCATAAGCCGTCCAAATGTTACGCAAAGAAAGAAGGCATAACTTTTATTCTCGCTATAGTATTGTTGCCGCCGCCGCCATGTCGTGAAGACGCTGTGTGCTTCGTTGTGAAAGCGAAACTACTTTGTTTGGCCTTCCAAAAGAGGACGATATCCGCTTCGTCATGCCTAGAGCTGATCTGTGCTGGTCGCTGAGGGAATACATCAACGTCGCGCTGTGGATCGCGGATCGGCTTTCACCGTGGACGAGCGGAGTCCAGCCCGGGGTCGTCACAAATGGTTTCCGCCGCTGCGCCCGTTCTCAACCCACCACCCTCACTCAAGCCGCAGTGTGTGACGCATTTTATGGAAGACTGTTTCCTGAACCTGCAGAGTAGCCTACAATGGGTCTGTGCTCAAAGGCTGTTTCTATAAAGTGGGGCAGTTCCAACTTTGCAAGGACAGTCTGGCACTTCTGACTCACAGCCTTTAAGTAAGTTTTTATATTTAAAGTGAATTTGCCACTGACGATTCAAACGCGAGTAGCGCTTGTTGTTTGTCGTTGCTCCGATGGTTTTATGTTTATGCGGCCCATGCAGCAACGCGAAAAGACGCGTCTTTCCGTATTTATGTCCCCACTGGATGCAACAAATTCCTCATTTGTAATGGGTTTTACTGGTTTTGTCTCGTCGTGCCAGGAGACTCATCACGTGTTTGAAGGGGGAAAAAAAAAAAAAAAAAAAAAAAAAAAAAAAAAAAAAAAAAAAAAAAAAAAAAAAAAAAAAAAAAAAAAAGAAAAAAAAAAAAAAAAAAAAAAAAAAAAAAAACAAAAAAAAAAAAAAAAACAAAAAAAAAAAAAAAAAAAAAACAAAAATAAAAAAAAAAAAAAAAAAAAAAAAAAAAAAAACAAAAAAAAAAAAAAAAAAAAAAAAAAAAAAAAACAAAAAAACAAAAAAAAAAAAAAAAAAAAAAAAAAAAAAAAAAAAAAAAAAAAAAAAAAAAAAAAAAAAAAAAAAAAAAAAAAAAAAAAAAAAAAAAAAAAACCAGTTCCGTCACACGCTTGAGGTATCGGCCAATCACAACGCGCTGGATAGCTGTCCAATCAGAGCACACCTCGCTTTTCAGACCGATGAGCTTTGTAACAATCGACGCGTTTCAGAAAGGCGGGGCATATATGAGAAACAATAATGTACAGTATGTGGAATTTTTTTTTGTTTTTTTAACCTTAAACCGCATAAACACATTTCATTACACCAAATACACAAAATAATGTTCTTTTTAGCAACATCATATGACCACTTTAAAGAGAGCTGGAGAGAAGGAGACTGCGCATTTTCCAACGACAAAAGAATGTGTTGGAATTATATGATGACAGGGAGTTGATAAAACGATACAGGCTTGATCATCAAGGTATTGTTTTTGTGACTGACCTAGTCAGAAATTCAATCACTTCTCCCACGCTACCAAACCATGCTTTATCTGCAGAAATGAAAGTCATAATGACTGTGTTTTTTGGTGACTGTAAGTGGTGTTTGTTTGGACTATTGTGATGTGTATTACTTACAAGCACGTGCAGACATACTGACTATTATTTACACTGATTACTAAACAATAGATGTTTATTTTTTATAGTTAAATAAATTTGTTTCGAGAAGCAGTGGTTGTGTGCGGCGTCTCCCTGATTTTGTTGCGATCTTGGGAAAAGAGCGTAACAGTTACATATAGCAGATAATCCTGCTGTTTTTACACAGTGTAAATAGAATCTATTGCTATTTGCACTTAGTGTAAACAAAATCTATCGCTAAGAAAATAGTGGTGATTTGCACCATTAAGTGAAAATAGCACGTGTTCACTTAAACCATCAAAATATGAAGGGAAACTGCGTTCAACTGAAAGTAGCTAAAGCAGTCACTAAATGTTGCTAGATGTCATCATAACGGCAAGTTCACTGATCTATATAAATATAGATATATTTATACGAATTAATGTTGGTCCAATAAATGGACTTTTGAAAAAAGGTGTGGGGTGACGAAGTCACTAAATTGGCAACACTGTCACATCGACTACAACATAATCAGTTCATATTTCATTGGTCCTCTCTTGTTTTTGCATGTGTTCATAATTTCTTTGTATGACAGCATGGCATGTCTCAAAAATAAAACAATTGACTCTACTATAATTATGCAATATGCTTACAAAATCGTTAGCACTTATATTTTGGCCACTACTATATGGCAATTCATTGACTTTCTAACTGACCATCAAACCATGCTGCCAAAACAAAAAAAAAAAAAAGAAAAAAAAAAAAAAAAAAAAAACAAAAAACAAAACAAGCCACTTTTATGAGGATTGTGGGCTTTCCTGGAGTAGTTGAAGCCGTTGATGGAACTCGTGTTCACATAACTGATCGTCATCATATTAAAATATCTCCGTGTCTTTACATTAAGTGATGTTTTATTAACAAGTTTCGGGAGGAGCGCGCGCAGAAAATTAACACGGCCAGTTCATCATCAGTAATTACACCATCGATCCAATCAGCACAAGAGAGAACCTCTATAAATAATCAAAGCAGCCTTACCTCCATTATCTCCTGTCTTTAGCATCATGTCAGACATCGAACTTTTTCCGGACGACAATGAGTTTGACACCACGGGTCCTCCGGCGTCTTCAGTCGCTGTCCAGCACACCAGCGCTCCGCAGGACACCATAATTGAGCCCGCGGCTGCAACCCGGGTCCCGCGTCGCCGTCGCGCATACCTCCAGGCACCGAGGCACGCCATCACCTGCGCCTTCAAGGTGTCAGCCACCTTCTCCAGCGTCCTCCTACGCCTCAGCCCTCTCCTCCGCCCCAGCTGCGGAGAAATGGACCGTGTCAGAACTACGCCAGGTGCTCATTAGCTCCGGCGTCAACGTCCCACGACGATCAGCCAAGGCAGATCTCCTCGCCCTCTATACTTCCCTCCAAACAGGGGCGCCTCCAAGCTTCACTCCTCCATCCAAGGCCGCGGACAAAGCGAGCCAGGGCCGTAGTGTTCCATACTCACGGCCCGAATTAACCACCACTCCTTCGAAGACGGGCTTCCGGCCAGTAGGCCGCAGCAAAAAGCCTTCGGCAAGCCTGGGCCGCGCCCCGGATGCCGCCAGCCCCAGACCCCCTCCTCCATCCACCGAGCGCCAGCTCGACGAAATGCCAGCTCCAGTCTCCACGACCCGCCGCGTTAGCGTGAGCACGCCTCCGCTAGCGGCGCAGACCTACCCACAACCCTCGCCACACACCTCCCCGTACCCCCTCCCCTACCCATGGCCCGCAGCCCCACCATCCATCGCTAGCGTGAGCATGCCTCCGCTAATGGCGCAGGCCCCGACGCCCGCCATTCCCCCTCTCTTTCCTCCTTTTTCTTCCGCTATCGGAACTGTCACAAGCGCGAGCATGCCTCCGCTAATGGCACAGGTCCCGACGCCCGCCATTTCCTCTCTCTTTCCTCCTTTTTCTTCCTCTATCGGAACTGTCACAAGCGCGAGCATGCCTCCGCTAATGGCGCAGGCCCCGATGCCCGCCTTTCCCTCTCTCTTTCCTCCTTTTTCTTCCGCTCCCGGAGCTGTACCAAGCGCGAGCCTGCCTCCGCTACCGACGCAGCCCCAATGCGCCGTCAATTCCCCTCTCCCACCGCCCAACCACATACCATTTCCCTCTTTCTATTCCATCCCCGGAACTGCCCCAAGCGTGAGCATGCCTCCGCAAGCGGTTCCGGCGGCTACCTTTCCACCTCCCCTTGCTCGCTCTTTCTCTCTTTCTTCCGCCACGCCTCTACCCACCCCTCCGAACACCCTCGCCTTGGAACCACCTCCTGTGGCCAGCAACATTAGGACACAGATCTTGGCAGGTGCGGACGTAGATATTTTTTCCCTTTTGTCACCAATTTCACCTCCGTTTGCAGATCGCCAAATCGACTGCGGCGGATTTGTTGTCACGTTAAAAAACACAGCTCACAACCCATCACGTATTTTAGCATTTGCTGAATTCACGATCGCTTTCACCCGTTACATCGAAGTCATCTGCACTGTTTTTCCTCACAGGAGACGCGAGCTCGGCGACTATCTCACTATTGTCGCCGAGCTCGCGCTATCATACGGGGGCTCCCATTTCTACACATACCACAAGTTATTCTCAGTAAAATGTGCTATTCGAGTGGCCCAATGGAACTAGTGTCCTTACTGGGGGGCTTTGGACACTGAATTTCACAATAGGGTATTTTTAGGCTGCCGCAATATATCTTGTGCGGTCTGCCGTTCCAGTACCCACTCTACCATTACATGCCCGTTCATCAACCCATCTATTCCCCCCTGCCCCGAGCCATCCCAGCCCAAATCCACCAGCTATGTCCCGCGTCTCCTAGACATCCCAACCACCCCTTTCCCACCCACTTCCAACTACCACCGCCACCCAGCTCCCTTTGACAGCCAGGTCTGCGCCGGCTTCAACACGGGCAGATGCTCAAGGCAATGCTGTCGTTTTTTGCACGTTTGCAATTTTCGTGGCGGTGCCCATGCCCGCTTGATATGCCCAGTGAAAAAAGCCGCAAATAAAAATGCTAAAAGATATTTATCGACTCCTGTAAATGTTTTTCGTTTATCTTCAGAATTACTTCATCACCCCGACCCCCCTTTTACGGATTATCTACTATCGGGTCTCTCACACGGCTTTCACCCTGGCGTTGAAAATCNTCATCACCCTGACTCCTTTTTTACGGATTATCTACTATCGGGTCTCTCACACGGCTTTCACCCCGGCATTGAAAATCTCCCCTCCCAAAGCTTCATCTGCCCCAATCTCCAGTCCGCTCTCGCCGAACCCGAAACAGTCGACCTCCAAATTAAAAGAGAAACAGATGCAAAATTTATGATCGGCCCATTTTCCGCCCCCCCCTTTAAAGTTTTCCACGTCAGCCCCATCGGTATAGCTACCAGGAAATTCTCAAGTAAAAAACGCCTCATAATCGATCTCTCATCCCCGCATAATTCCCCGTTCCCAAGCATTAACAGCCTCATTCCACTCGAAGAATTTTCTCTCCACTACCATGACGTTGACCAAGCCATTACCCTGATCAAAGACACAGGTCGCGGCGCTTGGATGGCTAAAGTTGACATCACCTCTGCCTTTAAAGTGATGCCCATCCACCCGGATTTTTGGCACTTATTTGGCATCCGCTGGCGTAATAAATTTTACTTTTCTGTCCGCCTCACTTTCGGCTGCAGAAGCAGCTCTAAAATTTTCGACATGTTGTCAGAAGGCATATGTTGGATCCTATCCAACAATTACGTAATACCTTACCTGATCCATCTTTTAGATGATTTCCTAATCATCTCGCCTCCCGACTCTATCCCAGCCGCGCATCTTTTGACAGCTCAAAAGGTTTTTTCTGAGCTCGGGATTCCTCTCGCCCAAGAAAAAACCGCAGGCCCGAGCACCTCCATCGAATTTTTGGGTATCAACTTAGATTCACAAAAATTCCAGGCTTCTCTGCCGAAGGAAAAAAATCGATAGGACGATCTTGGTCACTTCCACCCTCTTAGACAACCCGAGCTGCTCCAAACGCAAGCTGCTATCCATTCTCGGTCATCTAAATATCGCCATGCGCATCATCCCGCAGGGACACCCTTTTATCTCACACCTCCTTTTTCTCGCGTCTTCCGCCCACGCACTAGAGGATCGAATATCACTAACTGACGCGTGCTGCAACGAGCTCAGCTTATGGATATCCTTCCTTAAACAATGGAACGGCCTATCTTTCTTTTACAATAACTTAATCTCTTCCCCAATCGACATTAATTTATTTACTGACGCCACCCCCTCCGTCAGTTTCGGAGGATTTTACCAAGACCACTGGTTTGCATATACGTGGCCCCCCAGCTGTTAGACTTACCACAGCAGCTAAAATCCTCAGCTCTAATCGAGCTATATCCCTTAGTCGTCGCAACAATTCTGTGGGGTAAGGAGTGGTCCGCCACCAGCATCATTATCCACTATGACAACGAGGCTACTGTACACTGCATCAATAAAAGCCGTCCCCATTCACCCGCCCTAATGCCTCTGTTAAGACGCCTGATTTGGATCTCGGCTTGCAACCAATTCATTCTAACTGCAAAACATATTCCTGGTTCAAAAAACCAAATAGCTGACTCTCTCTCTCGCTTTGCCTTCCAGAAATTCAGAACGCTGGCACCAGAGGCGGATCCAGTCCAAACCCCAGTACCTCCCTATTCAGAGCTGATATTCCCATAAATCATCCTCTGAGACCTCTACTCGAAGCTTCCCTCAAATCTATCCTACAAGCCGTCGCCCCCAGGACCCTCTAATCTTACCTAACAGCTTGGAAATGCTTTAAAGCATTTCACTCCACCTACAACCTCCCATTTCCCGACTTTTCCTTGCTCGCCATCACCTCATTCATCTCTAAACTCAACATCAACAAAAACCTACAAATCAGCTCCATTAAAGATTATCTAAGCGGAATTCAATTTGTCCACAAACTCTTATACGCTTCACCCTCAGCCCAGATAGCCAATTCTCAGACCTCCCTACTCATCAAAGGTATCCAAAGATCCCATCCCACTCGCCCAGATACCAGGCAACCCATTACCTTACAAATATTAACCAAATGTATTTCTACCCTCCGCAGAGGATATCATTCCATTCACACCGCCCACACACTTGACGCTATGTTCATCCTGGCTTTCTTTGATTTTCTCAGATGCTCTGAGCTCACTATAACATCTAGCTTCAACCCAAATACCCACCCAACTATTTCCGATCTAACAGTGCTGGATGATGAAACCATCTCTTACTTCATCAAGCAAAGTAAAACAGACCAGACCAGGAAAGGCCATTTCATTTTTATTTTCAACCTCCAATCACCCATACTACCATACCAGGCCCTCCTAGCCTTCATCCAGCTCAAGAAATCACAGTCCAAACTCCCATCCGCCCCCCTTTTTACAGATGATTCCAACCATCCTGTCACCCGTTTCTGGTTTCAAAAGCACCTCAAGTCAGTTCTGCTCCTATCCGGCATCCAAGCTGATAATTTTTCCAGCCATTCATTTCAAATCGGGGCGGCTACCACAGCGGCCCAAAAAGGCCTCTCCCATCAGCAGATACAAGCACTCAGTCGCTGGTCGTCAGAAGCTTTCAAGAGCTACATTAGATCGGACCGCTCCAATATCAAGGAAGCCCACCGAACCCTTATCAGCCGACCCCTTTAGGTCAATGCAGACAGCCCTATCACTCAAACCAGCAGGCACGTACGGCAGGAGCTTTCTAATTTTTTCCCCACTGCGCAGCAGTGGGGGGGCCTGCTCCGCAGGAGCTTTCCATTTCCCACGGCCGCAAGCAGTTACGCTCCCGCAGGAGCTCAATATTTCCCCATGCCGCGAGCAGTTTCAGCTCCAGGAGCTTTCCATATTTTCCCCATTGCCCGCAGCCGTTTCCGCTCCGCCAGGAGCTTTTCAATATTTCCCCACTGCAGCAGCAGTTTCCGCCCAGAAGGCGCTTTCCATATTTCCCCATGCCGCAGAAGTTTTCGCTCCCGCAGGAAGTTTTCAATATTTCCACACTGCGTCAGCAGTTCCCCGCTCCCAAGAGCTTTCCTGACGGCCCCATGCCTCAGGCAGTTCCGCCCGCAGGAGTGTTAATCCCCACTTCCTAAGCAGTGCCCGCTCCCAGCAGAGCTTCAATAATTACACTTGACCGCAGCAGTTTACGCTCGAGGAGCTTTGCCAGATTTCCCCACGCGCAGCCAGTGCCCGCTCCGCAGGAGCATTTCCATATACCCCAAACGCACACCTCCCCCCCCCCCTCTCTTCTCTCCCGGAGCCACCCAAGCGTGAGCACGCCTCCGCAAGCAGTCCCGGCAGCTATCTTTCCTCCTACCTCTCACATGCCTGCCCTTCCTTCCGCCTTGCCCCTACCAGCCCTCCGAACACTCCCGCCTCACAACCACCCATTTAACGCCATCCCATCCCTGTTCACCCAAACTCCCGACCCACCATGGCTAACCCACGTTAATATCACCTAAATCACCTATAACGACCCATCCCCACTACATTCATCCCAACAGCACCCCGCTCCCGCAGGAGCTTTACCCGTATGGCCACACTGCCGCAGCAGTGCCCGCTCCCACAGGAGCTTTCCATATTTCCCCACTGCGCAGCAGTTCCTGCTCCCGCAGGAGCTTTTCCATATTTCCCCACTGCAGCAGCAGTTCCCGCTCCCGCTGGAGCCATTATCTATATTTTACACTGCCGCAGCAGCGCCCGCTTCCGCAGACGCCTTCCTATTTTCCCCACTGCCGCAGCAGTTTCTGCTCCCGCAGGAGCTTTTCCATATTTTTCCCACTGCCGCAGCAGTTCCCGCTCCCGCAGAAACCTATCCATATTTCCCCACTGCTGCAGCAGTCCCCGCTCCCGCAGGAGCTTTTCCATATTTCCCCACTGCCGCAGCAGTTCCCGCTCCCGCTGGAGCCATTATCTGTATTTTACACTGCCGCAGCAGCGCCCGCTTCCGCAGAAGCCTCTAGCTCTCTCTCCTAAGCCTCAGCAGTGCCGCTACTACAAGCGATGTCCAGCACCCCACCGATTTTAAGCTTTGCAAATTTTGGGGGGTTGTCAATGCTCCTCTCTGGCTGCTGTCCCATACTATTTGCATCTTTGGGGGAGCATTTTGGGTCCGGGCTTAATCCCGAGCTCGGCCCCCTCTCCCCGGCCAGGGGGAGTACCCCGGGCTCGAGAGTAATTACCGAGCTCGGAGCCCTCTCCCCGGACAGCACGCCAAATACGCATAAACTTTACTCGGTTCATTATAAGTAAGTGTGAACTCGTGAAGTGGGTGGAGTTTGATGTGAGCGGAAAACAGGAGATGGACTTTTTCACTAGAGGAAGCATTATTATGTATTATGAACTAGTATTTTGGCCAGAAAGCAATGCTTTCAAGTAACAGCAATATAACAAAAGACATTAACGGATGGACTGGAGTGGTGTGGATTACTTGTGGATTATTGTGATGTTTTTATCAGCTGTTTGAACTCTCATTCTGACGGCACCCATTCACTGCCGAGATCAATGATGAACAAGTGATGTGATGCTACATTTCTACAAATTTGTTCTGATGAAGAAACAAACTCATCTACATCTTGGATGGCCTGACGTAAATGTTCAGTAAATTTTCTTTTTTGGGGGTTTACTATTCCTTTAACTAGTCGTGCATTTCAGTTCTCATGACATTGAAAACCAGTTCGTTTTTCTTTATTAAGGTTTGTATTCTTTTATACGTTATGCATATTCATGAACCACTACAAAGAGAGCTTCCTTCATGTTTGACTCTAGAAATGGTTTATTGATCAACTGTAATATTCATAAAAATATGACATTTCTGTGCATATGGTGGACGAACTCTAGTGTGACCACACTTTACATGAATACTGTCTCTGTGTTTTCAGGACCATGGAGCACTGCTTCCACATGTGTGACAGAGTCGTCATATACTTCTTTATCGCTGCCTCTTACACCCCATGGTACGTCTCTGTATACATTTGTCATATTCAAATCACTTCAGAGAATTCAAAAATGAAATGCATATTTTATATTTATATTTAAATTTCCTTGTCTTTTTGGACACCATAATACCATGTTTGGGATCAGTCAATTTTTTTTTTTTTTTTAAGAAAGTGTCTTCTGTTCACCAAGGCTGCATTTATTTGATCAAAAATACAGTAAAATTGTGAAATATTATTGCAATTTAAAATAATTTATTTCTATGTGAATATAGTGTAAAATGTAATTTATTCCTGTGAAGCAAAGCTGAATTTTCAGCAACATTACTCCAGTCTTCCTCTTTCATAACATTATAAATGTCTTTACTGTCACTTTTGATCAATTTAATGCGTCCTTGCTGAATAAAAGGATACATTTCTTTCAAAATATTGATACGTGATTTTAAGGTGTACGGTAAGAATTCAGTACTATGGTATTATCCCATAGCTCGGTACTTTTTCTAATGTTAAATATTCCATATAGTCTTCACTTCTGTGTTATATATATATATATATATATAAGCTTCAGGATCCACAAGCGATGCATTTCCTCATTTAAATTTTAACAGTATCTCCTATCTAACAATCTCGCACCTTTCTAAAGGTAGATAAATAATGGAGAATAAAAATGTTTTGAATAACATAGATAAATGTAAATCCACTCTGAACAGATGGTTGCAGAGGGATCTTACAATCTTTGGAAGGGTTCTTTTGTCTAAAATGGATAGTTTATCCAGACTTATCTACCCAGCCTTCTCCTTGCCCATATCGACAAGAATGATCAAATTAATAAATAAGGTGACATTTAAATTTATCTGGAGAAATAAATGTCTCCAGATAAATGAGAAATAAAAAGAAAGGAAGTTATGATTAAAAAATATGAAGACGGTGGTGTGAATGCGATCGATTTTGATGTTATGAATGGTGTTCTGAAATTGAAATGGTTAAAATCCTTCATTCAAAATAGCAGTTCTTTTTGGTTTATTGTCCCCAGTGCAATTTTTAACAAAGTTTACCAGTTAAACTTTAACTTTTCCAAGTGCTGCTCTATTGGAAATGATTGTTTAAACATAACTTCACACCTCACAACACTCCAGTTTGGAATAATAGCTATATAAAGATAGGCAGAAAGTCAGTATATTTTGAGGAATGGAAATTTAAAGGGATTTGGGCGATTGCCCATTTCTTGGATGATAATGGAAATGTGTTACTGTATAGAGAATTTTGTGAAAAATTCCAACTGCAGTGTTCTGTTAATACTTATAATAGAATAATACGAGCCAGTCCAATTGCTGTAAGATTAATAGTTAAAGAAGACATTTTGTACTCCAAAGTCTCCCCAGAACTGAGACGGCTCTCCTTAGAAGGTTATGATTTTTGTGATTTAATTGAATTAGGAAAAGCTATATATCTTTTCCTCTTCCTCCTAAAGTTAAGAAGATGAACATCAAAAATCATTGGTAGGATAAATCTCATTTAAAATTAAGACTGAAATATAATTTGGATGTGAATAATTGTGTTTTTTTTTTTTTTTTTGTGAAAGAATATTGAAAATTTAGAGCATGTTTTCTTTTGTTGTGATTTGGTGCAACTTTTTTGGAGAGATGTACAGAACTGGCTACAGTCTAGAGAGGTTGAACTCCCACCCCTTACGATGAAGTTAATTAGGTTTGGTATTTGTCTGGAAAACAGAGTTGGATTTTGTTATTAATTTCTTGCTTTGTTTTGGAAAGTCTTTCCAACATTTCCATAAAATGAAAGCAAAATACACAAATCATATTTAGACTGTTTCTGATCAAATAAAGCAGTAATTGATGCCATAAAATCATGAGTATGTTTTGATTTAAAAGGTCAGAAACTTACATGAACAAAACTACAACAAAAATCACAAACATGACACTTAATTTTATATACACTGATTTATTCATCATGTGTTAATATGTTAAGTTTTAAACAAATAGGAGTCTAAAAAGTTTTGCTTTAGACAATTTACAAATGTTAAATCATAAAATAAAATGTTATGGTTAACACTGCATCTTTCTGGGGGAAAAAATGATTTATAGATTTTCAGTGATTAATATATAGTTTATTTATTGTTATTTTCAAATCTTCAATGTACTGGCATTATAAAATAACTTTATTATTGTTCATTTAATTCTAACAAATAAATTCTTGTTAAAAACTAACCAAAATTAAAAAAATTATATATCGGTAGCGGCCAAAATGAGTTGAAAAAGTAATGGCATTACGGATATCGGTAAAAATCCAATACGGAGTCCCGATTAGTTCCATTGATGTGTTTTATTATATTGCTGATTGATAAAACGGGCCACTTGAGATTTGCTATATAGCTCACCATGCCTCTGAATGATTTAACATTGACATGTACCACAGTATGTTAAAGGCATCACGAAGGCCATGTTTGTGTCCGACACTCATGAAGGATCAGACTTTTTGACTGCTGGGCAATGATAATGGACAGCAGACATGGCTGGTTTCTTCATGCGATGGTTGTGGATCGTAGGGGGTGTGTGTGGTGTGTGTGTGTTGTGTGTGTGTGTGTGTGTTGTGTGGGTGTGTGTGTGTTCGGTACACACATTCCTGCGTGATGAGCACTAATGAGGGTGTGTTTTTCCCGCAGGCTCAACCTCCGGGAGCTCGGGCCGCTCGCCGCTCACATGCGCTGGTTTGTGTGGCTGATGGCGGCCGCCGGGACCATCTATGTGTTTAACTACCATGAAAAGTACGTTTGACTTTAACTTAATGTCTTATACTGTATCTGATATCCCTTGACAACATACCTTAATTATGCAAAATTGATAATTAAATGGTTCGTTCATCCAAAAATTAAAATGAGGCTGTGTTTTACTCACCCCAGAGCAATCCTAGGTGTACATGACTTTCTTCTTACAGATGAATCCAGTCGGAGTTATATTAAAAAAAGTCTTTGATCTTTCAAGCTGTTTAATGCCACTCAGAGGGTGTTGCATTGCTTCAGTCCAAAAGAAGTTAAATTAAAAAGCGCCCATCCATAAAAAAAAGTCTCACATGGCTCCGGGGGGTGAACAAAGGCCTTCTGTAGCGAATCGATGCGTTTTTGAAAGAAAAATATCCATATTCAAAACATAAAAATCACTTTAATGTAGCTTGCGCCAAAAGTCCTTCACGGAAGCAGTTCCGGGCGGATGACATATGAGTTCAGCACTGCGCATGCGCCAGTGAGTCTCGTGAAAACCAAAGTTTGTTTACAGGATCAAAGGAAGTTTCCTTACTTTAGCAAAGGAAAAACAGTCTCCTCTTGGCTTATATCGAATTCCTCGACATTCTTCTTACAATCTGGTTGTACTTCTATGGGACCCTTTTGTTTTGATCTCTCCCCTGTGCTTCTGCGTTCGTCACTTCTGAGCGGCGCATGTGCAACGCCGACGTCATACGTCATCCACCGGAAACTGCTTCTGTGTACAACAGTGAGCGCGAGCTAGATTAAAGTGATTATTACATTCTGAATATGGTATTTTTCTTAGAAAACCAAAAAGACGATTCGCTAACGACGCCCTTTGTTCACTAGGGTTGGTGACGGTGCGGGACATTTTCCCACTGGTTAATCGATGCGTGACAACACCGGTAATACTGGTATCACTGCGGGGGCAGGGGCGTTCCTCTTTTCCTCGCTTTCCTTCGCTTTTAAATAACTTGTAAAAGATGCTTGCGCATTTTACTTTCACTTTAAAATAGTGTCAATTCGGAGTAAAGCAATTGTTAATTTTTAGTTAGTTTGAATTTTTCCCTCTTTTCCTCGCTTTCCTTCAATTTTAAATAGCTTAAATTTAAAAGCGCCGTGCGGATTTTACTTTCACTTTAGAATTAGCGGCAGTTAGGCGTCAATTGCTTGAATGCAACAACAAAATACAACGGCAAACTCACTTTAGCGTATATATAAAAAACAGAACTTTTATTAACAAAACAAACACAAATACACCATGCTATAGGGCAGGATATGCATAACATAAAATAACAAATAACTTACACAAAGTTTAATAGGTATACAAAACTGGAAATAGGCTAAGTAAGCATGTATAATATATAACCAAATAAATGAGAAATGTAGAACGTTTATTAGCAAAACCAGTAAGAAAGCTTGGAGGCACGGCATAGGCTACACCTTGATGTAAAATAAAATAAATAAATTACACAAAGTTTAAATAATGTAAAAATCAGCAAACAATGTGGAACAATTAAATAAGAAACGAATGTTTTTTTTTTAAAAACTTCCAAAATCAGATAAACGGAAAAGGTCAACAGGCTTTTCAAAATCAAAAGATACTGCCAAACAGGTGCTTTTGCATCTTGTTTCGAAACTAAGTCATCCGCGATCGTCTTGTCTGTCTCACCCCACTCTTCTTATCAGTCAGTGGACTCAGTCTCCTAACTGGAGAAATTAAATCTGATCTGTGATGGACTGTCGTTCGGGCACGCTGCAGTGAGCAGCCGCGTTCAGTTTTTAATTGTAGTGTCTGTTCTTTTACCTGACAATTAATGTATATCATTTATATAAAAATCAAACGACGGTGGGGGTCGTGCGCTGCGTGGCCAGGAAGTTAGCCACAACACCGGTATCACTGTCAACACTGTCTATCACGGCAAGCCTATTGTTCACCCCCTGGAGCGGTGTGAGACACTTTTTTTTCTTTATGGATGGGGGATCTGATTTAAATTATTGGACTTGAAGCAAGCAACACATGCTGAGTGGCAGTCAACAGCTTGAAGATCAAAGGACAATTTTTAATATAACTCTGATTGGATTTTTCTGAAAGAAGAAAGTCATATACACCTCGGATGCATCGGGGGTGAGTAAACTCATTTCATTTTTGGGTGAACTAACCCTTTAACACATGCAATGTGTTTATTTTGTTAAATGTACAACTAGGCTGCTTTTGATTACTGGTGAAGTAACAGCAATTATGTTGAATTTGAAAGTCTCAGTCACGTACGGTACAGCCACCCAAGAGCGGACACGTGCATTTAAATACATCAAATATTAAAATGATCATTTGTATTATTTATGTTATTATAATAAAATATAAATTATTAATTGGTTATTCTTATAAAATAATTATATACAAATATATAAAAAAATAAGCTTAAAAGTGTTATGTGCAACATCTTAATTATGGGCAAGACTGATAATCAACATGCACAAAGTGTTTATTTTTTTTGTTGAATGTACAACTAGGCCGCTTGTGATTTATTTAAGGTAAGCACAATTATTTTTCATTGAAAAGTCCAAAAAGTGTTTTGTGTGTTTGTGCAGGTATAAGTTAGTGGAGCTGGCATTTTATTTGACCATGGGCTTCTTTCCTGCGCTGGTGGTGACATCAATGGTGAGTCTGTGAGCTCATCAACTGAATCTGATCCATGTGCTTCTAAAGGCCAAGTACTAATTAGCAGACCCCCAATTAACCTGACGATTTCAAGCTCATGTAGGAGGAGTCACTACAAGGGATGTAAATATCAAAATTATAATGCATTGAACATCAACAAATGGCTGAAAATGGCCTAATTACCAACCTTCAGAAGTGATGCTGTATAATGGATGTGAAGAAAACGAAATGTTTAGTCACCGTGATGTTTTATCGTGAAGCGAGAATGTTCCCTTGAACGTTTTTCCCCCCTGAATGAAATCTGATCACCTTCACCTTTGACACAGTTTTTGAGTCCTCGGGCTGTTCGTGTTCACCTGTCACCTGAAATGTTCATTATCTCTGTGAGTGAGACGATCTGTTAGCTGTTGCTACGTAACCAACTCACGCTTGATCTGGGATTTTCACAGTTCAGAATCAGACACAACAGAGTTTGGAGACTTTGAGTCACATCAGGTGTTTCCTGTAACTGATACTCCTGATTAGAATTGATTAAAACCTTTGTTGCTACGTGGCCAATTACATGTGAATCTCAACACACACACACACACACACTCTGGTTTGTTTTTGTGAAAAGTGGGGACATCCCATAGCCGTAATGGTTTTTATACTGTACAGGAGCATATTCTATTGACCTAACACCAACCCTACCCCTAAACCTACCTCACAGGAGACTTTGTGCTATTTCAGTTTTTCAATACACTCCATTCTGTGTGATTTATAAGTGTTTTGAAAAGTGGGGACATGGGGTAATGTCCTGAAAAGTCACCTTCTCCTTGTAATACCTACAGTATGTCATACCTTTGTCATTATACAAATTGATGTCCTCATTTGTCACAAACACACACACACACACACATATAGTTTTAAAAAGGGAACATGCATATTCATGAATTGAGTTATATATAAAAAGTACATAAATCCAAGTTATATGGTTTTTGTTTTTAATAGTGTTTGAGTTTTTTTTCAAATGTGGAATTTTTGAGTGAATTTAATGTTTTTTCTTTCGTGTAATCCTAGTCCTTTTTACTAATTACTGTAGAAATTTACTGTGATATTATTTTTAATTGTTCTAAATTTTCAATGTAGAAAAAAAATAAAAAATATTTTTAGGATTAGATTTCATAGGTTGTTATAATTTAAAAATGGTCAAATATATTTTTGTAGCATAATAACTACATTAATTGAAAACAATGCAACAAAAAAATCTTTATTGTCCTGAAATGCACTTGATTCAACTTCTTTGTTTTTTTTTTTTTTGACTTTGGGGGGAAAATATAATCCAGACATGGTGACGGGTTTATGAGAGTCACTCTTACAAATAAAGTATACATGGTAAATACAGCACCTGTGTACAGTATGCATTATACCAGTGTTTCCCAACCTTTTGTTTAGTCGCGGCACCCTTTGGAAATTTTAACAAACTTGTGGCACCCTACAAAATTAATTTTGTCAAAATATTTGAATTTCTAACTTCGATATAATTTGAAAAGTATAGATATTCTGTACAACAGGGAAGAACTGCAGAATAGAATGTCATACAGATATTTTTAATATTAAAAAAATTTGTCCATCAATGGTGATAATCAGTAGGCTAATTTCTATTGAAGTGACCAATTTATATGACAGATTTTAATTTAGGCTTTTATTCATATGTAAACATTGTGAGATAGTTATAATGGTAATTAAAGTTTTGCTCTCTGTGTATTTTTGATTTTACAGCTGGGTAATTGTTGCAGTAGCACGAGATAGCTTGATTTAAAACTTTGAATTTAATAAAAAATGACAAGGAGGCTAAGCAGTTAATAAAATAAGAACAAATAAAGAAATTAACAATGATAGCACAAATAAAAAATAACGAAAGGCCTTCGAATTAAATAAATTGCATTTTAGTTTTTCAGGTAGGTCTAACAAACAGTAGGGCTATTAAGAGATTTTTTTAATTTTTACCAATTATCCAAATAATGTTTAATCCTAGAAAGCTATTATCAGAGGACACATGAGCATAACGGTTAGCAGATCAATGAATGAGAGGGCAGCGTTACCAGAGTTGCCCATATACCACACCATGTTACAGCACAGTAGGGCTATTGCAGACAGAAACGATACTGTATTACATCGATGTTTCCTGTCAGTTTGATTTTTAAGAGGACTTTGCTGTTCCGATGAGCATGAATGGTATACGAGTGGAGCGACTGAGCGGAGCGCACACATAGAGCAGGATAATACGCAGAGCGTCACATCACGTGAAAGTGAAACCTGAGCGGTGAACTCATTTTCGGCAGCCGAAATTTCAGTGCATCTCTAATTATTGGCGACATCAGAAATGGATATTATTAATAGCATGCTTGTTTGCAAACATTTAGCAATTTTAAATAGTTGCTCACGTGGCACACTGCGCTCACAGACGGCACCCCGGTTGGGAAACACCGTATTATACAATACAATTAAGACTTGGGTTCAGTGTAGTAAGCAAACAGGAGTGCAATAGTGTTTGAATTTCAAACACAACCTTTGCTTTGGGTTCATATGCTGTTAGAGTCAAAGACAGCAGCAGAACTGTGTTCATTGCATACAAAAAAAACAGCACAAGTCACAGACACTGAGGGCACCTTGGGGTTGGGCGCAGTAGTTACACTTGCTTGAAAAAAATGTAGGGGCACCAAATAAAACTCCCTGCATTCAAAGCTCAACTTTTTCATTGGCTTTTGGATTATTGCAGAAAATAAACTCTGTGACTAAAAAAAGGTTAGTTCTTGCACTTTTTTTTTTTTTTTTTGTTGTTTTCACGTTATGGTGAGTTCACAACTTTTTTTTTTTTTTTTTTTTATTTTGAAGCCTAAGTGCAATCAGCAGAAGTAAAAAGTTAAACGTAGGCCGCGGACTGCACCATTGTCACATGACTTGAACGTCACCATCGTTAAGCGTCCAACAGCTTTTAATCTTTATTTTAAACATTTTCCTTAAGTTTGAGTTAGGGTGGTTTGCTAGAGCGTGATTTAAAAACACAACAAGGCTGTAAAAGTGGACTAGTGAGTAGAGGAATTTATCTGTTCAGCCTGTTGATGTTTAATGTTCTCAACAAACTCTGTAGTCCTTTTAGCATCTGTAGTGAGTAAAAGCGTTAGAATGAACAGTACACGGGCATATTACTGAGGTATTTCTGTTTTAAAAATAAGCCCTGACAATTTTGACTTAACCCGTGTTAACCACGGACCTTATTTCAGGCATTAAATCAAAAACCCTTTCAAAAAAATCAATTGAAGTGCTAAAATGTGAACTTGTTTCAGGGTTTTCTACAAACATACTTAATTATCTGTACTCTCTAAAACACTCTACATGCAACACCATCAAGATATTGTTAATTTACCTTTTACACATCTGCAGTATAAATATAGTTGGCTACACTCTTAAAAATAAAGTTTCTTTATAGGCATCTATGGTTCCATATAGAACCTTTAAACTCTATAGAATCTTCCCATTGATCAAAAGATCCTTTGTGAATGAAAAATGTTCTTGGAAACCGTTTTTAGGAGTGTGGGACTTTACAAAAACAAGGGCAAAAAAGGGGTAAAAGCTTTACAAAAACAAGGGCATATAACTGATCTGTTTTTGTTGTAGAATAAAACATGAAAATATATTGACCTTATCCTGACCTTAACCTGACCCTTAAATGACGAAACTCTTAACCGACCTGAAAACTGGACCGTAACCTGACCTTAACCTGACCTTACTCTTGAACTTACTCTTGAACTTACTCTTGAACTTACTCTTGAACTTACTCTTGAACTTACTCTTGAACTTACTCTGAACTTACCCTGAACTTACCCTGAACTTAACCTGAACTTACTCTTGAACTTACTCTTGAACTTACCCTTGAACTTACTCTTGAACTTACTCTTGAACTTACTCTTGAACTTATCTATGGTTCCATAAATAACCTTTAACAATCTTTCCATTGCACAAAAGCTTATTTATAGTGGAAACATGTTTTAAAGTTTTTCACCCTAAGAAAAAATGGTTCTATTAAGAACTGATCACTATGGCAGCAATGTTCCCTTTTGGAACCTTTATGGATTTTTGCCCGGTTGTCAGTATGTCAACTGTGTAAAAACACAACATTATTCAATGATTTTCATGTCAGTAACTGTGTGTCGTTCTTGTTTTGATCAGAGTAACACAGACGGGCTGTACGAGCTGGCGTTCGGAGGCTTGGTCTACTGCCTGGGTGTCATCTTCTTCAAATCGGACGGCGTGATTCCATTCGCTCATGCCATCTGGCACATATTCGTGGCTCTTGCTGCCGCCATCCACTACTACGCCATCTATGAGTACCTGTACAGCAGTCCCTCGCTGGAGGACATCAGGGATGTTTGAGCGCCACGCCTGCCTCCTCTTCCTCTTTCCTCCTCCATCACCATAACATCTCAAGCGGATGCTCCAAACACCCACAGTTTAACAGTACGACCATGCAATGTTTACGGTTTTCTAACCAACTGGAATCAGTGGTGTGTGTGTGTGTGTGTGTGTGTCGCAGTCCTGAATGCACATTTGCCACAGTTGCACCAAGCGCGAAAGGTGGTTTTTCCCCATTTTCATTAGTATTATGTAAATATATTCCACTGGAAGCAGATGAATTGTGATTATTTTTGATATTTAATGATTTTTTCCACACACACACACACACTCGGTAGCGGTTTCGTATCATCTGTAGTGAATTACTTTTCTTTACTCGTGCGACTTTCTGTATCAAATCTATATTTTTGCATCTCAACTCACTGGGTTTTTACTTCGTACGTGCGGCTAGTTGTTTTCTACGAAGCGCTGGTGGTTTTCTACACTGCTGGCATCTCCTTCCCCCGTGTTTCTGCTCTTTCAGCATTTTTCTATGCGGCACTTTTCTAACAGGACGAACCACTTCTCTTTGATACTCCATTTGGATAGAAACGATGTTGACCGCTTCTCTGCACAACCAGGATTATGATGCTTTAGGATGTTTTTTCTCATCACCTGAACCACCTTAAAGACACACTTTGTGTCTCAATTTCAGCACAATATTCGATGGATTTTTGATTAAGAAGCGTTAAACAATGACACTAGAATTATGAAGAATCTGACAAAAACAGGTCATATTTCATCCCAAAATCTTTGGAGATTTGCAGTATTGCAGTAAATTTGAAATTGCATTGTACTAGGAAAAATAAAGCTCTATATGTATAACTATCATTTACATATAAATGTAAAATTGTTATTATATATACTATATCTATGATATATATATATATATATATGAGTGAACATGGAGGTGAATGTGTTCATGTCAACGTCACAATGCAAAAAGTGCGTTTGTTTTTTTTTAAGAAATTACCAAACAAAAAATTATATATATTGTTTTTTTCCCCATTTTGATTTGAGGTGAAATATGACTCTAAAATGTTCTTTACCGTGTCATGAGATTCACTTGAATATCGACAGTGTAATATGGGCAAGCGAAACATTTCTGAACTAATGTTGTTTTTCTGCCATGATATCTCCTGCTGAACAAAACGCTCATCGTCCCGTCATGCACATCACTGCCTGTATGCACCAGGATCATCTTTTATCATTCCAAGGACCTTCACTGGTTTCTGCTGCGCTTCTGCGGGAGACACTGTGACTGCGTTGGGCTTTGATCGCAGTTTGACTTTGCAGTTCTGGTGAAGCACAGATCTGATGGGATTCAGGAATCTCGCGTATTGAAGTGTTTTCGCTCCAAGGCTGAAACTATTGTTTTGTAATAATTTCACTGTGGTCAATAAATGTGCTTTTTTCTCTCTTCTCACATCGTGTTGGAATATCCATAGTTACTTTCTCATCCTGTAATTACAGACTTGAAAAAGAAAGTTAGGATATTAAGCAAGTTTTCTACACATTTTTTCTTCATACGCTGTTAGATTTTTTTTTTTGCAGGTGAATTATGAAACGTCCTGGTTTTTGTGATTCCGTCACGCCAGGAACGCAGTGTTTCGTTATGATTTTGGGATGTTTGATGAGATGTGTTTGGACTGCATGAACAGAGTTGTTTCGATCAGCTCTTGTACTCTGGGACAGACTTTTGTAAAATCTCATTTTGGCACATAATTCTGCACTGGCCTTCTGGAAATCCAACTGCGAAACCTCTTCTAACGCTTCTGATGTTCTCATCACACATCATTTTGGTACTGATGTTAATATAAAGACTAAATGTGTCTAAAGTTTCTAAAGTGTTAATAAAGGCAAGCAGTGACTCTCATGCTTGTGCGTTTGTTCATTTCATCTTGTGGCTCAGTCCATGTTTCACACACGGCACAATGAAGAATTTAAGACAGTTAGTGCTATTCTGTTATTCTTCCAAACACTGAAGAAAAAAAAATTGGTGTAGGGTTTACGTTTATATAATTTCCACTCAACACTTTACAAGCCGATCTCATTTGTTAACATTAGATAAAATTAACTAAGAATGGATAGTTCTATAGCATTTATTAATCTTAATGTTTATTACCAATATGTTAATAACATGCTATAGTTAATATTAATTAAAGCACTTGAAACTTAAATTGACAAAGAACATTTTTTTTAGTTTTATTAACTAGCAAGATTAATAATTGCTTTAAAAATATGTATTGTTACTTCATGCTAATGCATATTAATGTTATGAAATGAGTTTGTGAAGTTACTGAAACGGCTTATTTTGAACAGAAATTAGCTTAGAAATGTACCATTTAGAAACAAGATACATTAGCAAAGTAATCTAAATACAAAAAGTACTAATATATTATAAAGTAGAAATATATTTAGATTTTTTCGTTTATATTTTATACAAATATTTTTAAAAGCACATTACATTTTATTGCTATATTGTATTTTGTTTTATTATTACAGTATTCATAATATGTGTAATAATTTATATACTGAAATAATGTTTGTGAATGATTCCTCAGTGCATGTTACTTCTATAAGAAAACTGAAGACTTTATTGGACACAATGTACAGAGAGATAAGGAGTCAAAAGGTGGCAGCAGAGAGCAAAGGTTCAGGTTTCTGCTTCCATTTACGTGACACACAAGCTCAAACATCTCCAGCTTTGAGTCTCTCTCATAGACTGTCCGTCACTGCAGGTGTTGCCTTCAATACGGTGGTTCCCGTCTTTTCAAGACGAGCCGTCTGAATTCTGGCTTTGAGAATGTGTTGAGTAAAGCGTGGGATTTTGGGGTCAGTCTGATCGGAGGAGCCCTTTCCGTGCAGGTCCAATCCGGTACAAGTAATTTAAGCTTTAAAGGAGTTCACTTTCAGAATGAAAATTCTGTGATCATTTACTCACCCAGTTGTTCTAAACCTGTAGTAGTTTTTCTTCGGTTTGAACACAAAAGAAGATATTTTGGAAAAATGTTGGAACAGTTAATGAGCACCGTTGGCTTCCATATGCAAACAATGTTGGATCCCAACCATTTCAAAGATCTTCCTTTGTGTCAACAAATTATGACAGAATTTTCATTCTGGAAGTGAACTACTCCTTTAAAATGTGTGTGGAATCGTCTGTGGTAATTCAAGGCACTGGACTAAACAGGTTCAATATGGTTATAGGTTCCTTTCAGGACTGAGGTAGTGAATTTTACCCAAAGAGAGACGCCAACCTGTTTCCCACAATCTCACGGCTGTGTCCTTCCCTGGAAAACAGGGAGTACTGCAAATATGAATATGCGAGTATGGATATGGCTGTTAGAATTACATCTAATTAATATAAGATGATCTGTCTATATTTGCCAAACAGTCCCAAGTTGTTTTGGCCTAATGCTGCCTTGCAGTGCTATCGAAAATTTCCTGCTTTTCCATTCTGAAGTTCACTTAATAACGCACATCACGTTCTACTGCTTTGTTTTAAATAAATGAAAATAAATAGCATTCTCATTTAAGGAAAAATGTACTGAATATCAATTAAGCAATGACAACGGTTTTAATAAAATTAACGTCCCGTTCGTTTACAACCACAGAATTTCTTATGGTATAGCTATTTCTCGTCGCAAGATTCCGTAAAAGATCTCTTTCATCTGGGAAAGCATCAGCTGTGTACCAAATCTGATAAACATCTTGAAGATATCAGTTTTGCACATTCTGAATCGGCCTCAAAATTATCGCAGTCCAGTAATAGGCCTACAACTTGAGCAGCAGTTAATGTCCATTTTGGATACATTTGATAGCATGGTGAATGAAGCATAAATGGTGGCCTAGGGGAACTAAAACTCCCGGTAAAAAAATTACCGGTGAATGAACGGTACCTGACTGTAAAAACTGCTACAGTAAAAACTTTAAAATTGTAACGGGAAAAGTCCCCTACTCTATACGGTGAATCAATTGTAATTGGAAATACATGTAAGTTTCGGTAGTATACGTTTGGAAGTGAAAAAGACTGATAATTACAGTGAAGACCGTTGTAAATTGACATTCAGGAATCCCTGCGTCAATTCAATTGAGTTTTTTTGTGAAATAACTATGTTCTCTTAATTTGTTCTTATCAGTTTGTTATATTAGGGGTGTTGTCACACCTAATGTTGTAAATGAATGTGTTATTGCATATTTCAGTATATGTGTGTCACCAGATGGTGTTGGGTGTTGTGTGAACGGACACTGGCACCTCTATATGTTATTGTTTAAAAGCTGTTTGTGATGGGCTTTTGTTCATCATGTGACTTTCCCATCACCACCTGCATTTGGTGGTTATTTCAAAGGTACAAAACAGATTTCAGTACTTCAATAGGTTAGTATATTAACATTATATCAGTTAATGAAATTACGGTATTTAACTGTAAATTTAAGTTAAAACCGTGAAAAAATTGAATGTTGCTACCATATTTTTTTACGGTAAAATTCCGGCAATCACAGCTGCCATTTTTTTACCGTAAATTTTACGGAATTTTTTTTACGGTGTATTTAAACTGTAATAATTTTTCCACCTAGCAAGGAGAGGAACACATAGCTGAAATGCTGAGAACTGGGCTGGGTCTTCCTCACGCCCTCAGGGAGGCATTTTTGGGGGTCATTATTCACGAGAAGTGGTTTGGCTTAATCCTGGATTTATTTCGGTTTTGTACAGATAGAAACAGTCTACACAGGGCTTTATACACGCATCTCACATCTGCATTTAGACCACAAACAGACATGAGGGACAATCAAGGGAAATTAAAAGAAACAATAAAAAACAGCATCATCTCTGCCCCATCAAAACCTCAATAATACAAATCTGTGCACATCTCAACTGGGACAGTCGAGGACTTTTATGGTCAACAATGAAGTCACCAGCGCATCAAACGCAACTTCTGACCTGAGATCTGCCATCCCGGCTTTAAACCCTGCAACTTTTAATAGAATAAACAGAAGAAAAAAAACTGATCTCAGATCAGAAAAACTTTTTCAGGACCTTACGAGACCAACCCAGTGACTCCGTTAACAAGACTTTTTTTAACATTCAACCAAGCAAAAGCTCTCAGAGCTGCCGCACTAAACATTCAATATCAACACTCTGCTGTGAAAAAGACTCAATTATATAGACTAAAAAAGCATAGCCTTTAGATTTCCATTCAAAGAACCAATAGCAATACTGTAAAATGCTCTGCAATGAAACTCATTACACAGCATCAAGAGTGTGAGATCAGCTCCTTCCTACAGGGAAAAAAACACTGATGTACAGAACACAGCAATATATATATTTAATCTTTATTATGAGTTATGGTTTGAGGTCCGGCTGCTAGCGTTTCCTGAGACAGAATACTAAAGGCTATTTGAATACAAGGGTGCAGAAGGTTTTTAATGCCCAAAATAGAGGACATGATGGCGGGTTTCCATTTACTCCCCGTTTTATGCTTCATAATATATCAAAACACTGTCACTTAGCTCTTTATAATAGATATATATGTATGCTATCATATATTTCTCTTGCACTACTCTGGATTTGTTGTGCCTTGAAAATATTCAGACAGTATTATATAGGAAAAATACTGTACAAAAAGCAAATTATATAATAGATTTCATATATATATAAACATTAAAACTCTGTTTTATCAATACATCTGTGTTCTGTATCTTTTGGTCTGCACTAAACAAACTGATTGGGTTTCAACCACAGTATTTGAGACAACACCGTCCTGCTCAACAAACGCCTCAAAACCTCTTAAAACACATTCATTACAGTCATACAGATGACAGACACGCCAAGCTACAAAGCAAAAAGAAAGAAAACAAATCACTACAGATATCTGCTTGTACTGACTTAAAAACAAATGAAAATTCTAAAACATGCTCTGGGTGTATATGTATATAATAAAACCAAAAAAAGAGGATAGAATAATCATCTATCCTAAAAAAAAAAGAAAAGAAAAAGACCCATTTACAATTAGCTTTAAGCTGCAACTCTAAAACAATAATCATGCTGAAATATCCATTAAAACAATAAACGATTAGGAAACCGTACTATAAGGCCAAACGTAAGACAGCATACCAATAGTAGAATTAACAGCGATATTAAAAAAAAAAAAAAAAGGACAAAGTCCATAAATATATCAGGCAGATTATAGTATAGGTAGAAACATTGCACCAGATCAGATTGTGAAACACGCATTAGTGCAGGGAGTTAGAGCGAGAGGGAGAGACAGACAAATATGGATTCAGCATTTTTGGAGGGACAGTTTCCGCACTACAGCAGAAATGATGGTGCTATGAAACTTTAGCTTACATGTCATATGTTTTGTCCACTGAGGAGATTCAGTTTTATTGCTCTATGGACAATGCAGAAAAGACGCAAAAAAACTATGCTGGTGTTGGCTTAAAAGTAATGATGAAATAAAACAGACAAAGCACACAGAATAGGAAAAGAACAAAACAAACATCGTGTTCTGACGCTAGCTAGCGTTATACACACTTCACAGAACGAAAGGTGTCGGTGCGTTACAGCTATTCAACTAAAATGCATTAATATACACAATAAGAAGCTCTAGCAACAAGAAGTGGGCGGGGCTTCTGAGAAGAGGGGGGTGGGCCGAGCGGATGATTGACAGACAGGAAGGTGAGCGGCAAGGAAAATATTTATCAGTCCGTGTTACAGGTGTATAAAACACTCGAGAGAGAAAAACATTTCCAGACAAACGATTCATCGTTGGTGAAAGAATACACAGACGAATGAAACAAATAAAAGGAAAGAGAGAAGTCAACGTGTGAAACTACATAAGAGGAAAAAGACATAAATGAAATACAAAATCAACTAAAGAACGCAAACTGGGTTTGTAAAGAGAAAAGAGAAATGTGAAAAAAGGGGAGGAGAATTTGCCGCAGAAGTCCGCAGAAGTCCAGGGGGGGGATGTTTTGGTGGTGGGGGGCAGGGTTTGTGTGAGGTGGGAGGGGCTCACAGAGGGCTGTGTCGCGCCTCGTATTTGGCCAGAACGTTCTTACAGCGGCCGAGTTCCTTCCGCAGGTCGGCCACTTCCTGTCTGAGCGCCGCGTTCTCTTTCTCCAGGAATCCCGCGCGGATGGCGATCTGGTTCTCTTTCAGCCGGCGAGCATCACGGGAGCGTTTGGCCGCGAAGTTGTTCTTTCTGCGCCGTGACCAGTATCTGTCGTCCTGCGCAGAAATGGAGATGAGAAACTATTTATTCTCACTAAATTCTGTTCGGAATTTTCCCTGGGGCCAAAATTCCAATAAAAAATTCCATTCCGTTAAAATCTTTTAAAACAAAAAAGTACATTTCAAACAGCACAGGAATCATGTGTTGTTGTTTTTAAATTTTGTGACATTTATGGACGGATGTTCAATAACAATTGCCAACAGATAGTCACATGACTCAGGATTTTCTATGATCATATTTGCGCACAAAGATTTAACTGATATTTTCTATCAGATTTTACTGATCTTTTATATCACTGTATTACATATTATATATGATATAATATTGACAGTTTTCAACTTATTAAAGTAGGTAATTGTGATTATGTTTTGGCTTAGTGTTATGTTAGAATCATTATTATACTCATACCTTTTGTTCTTTTAATATTTTTGAATTGTTTTTAGCTTTATTTTTTTGTTTTCATTTAAAGGTTTAGTTTTGAAATGTTGTATGCATTTATTTAATTTCTTTTATTTTCTTAAAAGCTTTTAGCTTTCAGTTTTAATTACTTTTTCTTATTTGTGTGTTTGAATTGTTTTTAGCTTTATTTTTTTGTTTTTCATTTAAATGTTAAGTTTAGAATTTTTGTTGTATGCATTTGTAATTTTTATTTTTTATTTTGTTTATTTTATTTTCTTAAATGTGTGTACATGTGAGTTTTAGCTTTTAGTTTTAATTACTTTTCCTTATTTTTAAGTCGCTTTGGATAAAAGCGTCTGTTAATGACTAAAAGTAAAGTAAAGTAAAGTTTAGTTTTATTAAATAATTGTGAACAGTTATAATATAGCATTTACTAAAAGTAAAGCAAGTACTTTTACAAAAGAAATATGAAAACAATCATGTAAATAATGTATAGTGTAGACTAAAGTCAATTATAAAATAAGGAAATTAAATATAATACTCAAAAATATATAATCAACTATTATAATTAATAATACTAATCATACTAAAGTAAAAAAACCAATATACGGGGTTTTATCAAAATAATAATAAGTCTATTGTGCAACAAATAAATAATAATCGAAAAAGAAAAACGACATGTAAAATAATAATAATGATAGAAAAAAAATAGAACGAATACAACAACATAATAGAAAAATATAGAAAAAAAAACATAGTCAAAAATTAAGTGCTTCTAAAAATTATAACAACATAATATATATTATTATTATTATATTATTATTTTTACACAATATTGGAGGAAATAATAACCAAGAATAATGTGAAAATACTGGTTGTTGTGGCATTATTATTATTATTTATTATGACAAAAAAAAGCCAAAGGCACTAAGAATGTTTTAAGCAAGCTTTACTGTAAAACACAAACTGCGATCTTAGTTCAAAGGCCCGGAATCTGCTTTGCGTGAGCTGGTCGTCTCTCTGTGCTTCATGCTTCAGGGTTTGTCTTTACCTTCAAGTCGTCTGAAATGAAGACCTTGCGCGCTCTTGAGCATGGGCTGCGGCTCGATCCTTGCGAGAATTGCGCGGAGGTGGGTCGCAAGAGTTCCGTCGGGGGACCTGGAGAGGGCGCGGCGGCGGTGGCGGAGCGTACCGATCGGAAACTGGATGGACTCCGGATTATGGAATGGGCGTATCACGTGAAGGGAGAACTGCAGGAGAACGAAAGAGAAAATCAATCAGGATTTCAAAAACTTCGAAGGTGTAATGATAATACTGACTTCTCTTCACCATTTCAAGCATCTCATGCTCATTAGACAAAACACAACCCTACTAAGAATACACTCGATTAGATTATTACAGAAAATACTAATCATTTCTAAATATTAAGATTTATCTACAGCATGTTTAATAATAAATATAATATTATTATGTATATAAAGTAATAAATGTTTATCATCAATTATTAGTAAAATAGAAAGGAAAACTGCTCAGCTAAAAAGTTGGAAAAGGAGACCTCGTTTCGGTAAGCATTTATAATTTAATTAAATATTAACATCAGCATTTAGTATATATGTCATGACCAGAGCCTTTTATTTTAAAATGTAAACAGGATCATGTCACTGTGAGGTTGTTGTTATAGTCGAGCAATAGAGGGCAGATGAAACCCACCGCATACAAAACAATATGTGCAATTTAAATCCCATATAGCAAGAACTGAATAATAATCATTAAAAAATATAATATAAAATAGTTATTTAGATATCTATCAGTATAATCATATATCTATATTAACAATACTTAATACGATAGTAATCATATAAAATGATATTACATTATTGTTTTATAATATATACTATCAAATTATTATATATAATTATTTGTATTAATATATATAATACAATAATGTAAGTAACTAAGCTTATTGCCTTAAAAGCACACTGCACACTGATGCAATAAAGGCGACTGTGTGACTGATCTACTAAAGACGTCAAACACAAGAGCAAGCGAGTGTGTGTGTGTGTGGCATAGTGAGGGATTAGAAGATAAAATTAAACTCTGGACTGATTTAAGGGTCATAAAACAGGAGCGAGAGCCGCACAACAGCCCCCAGGAGCTGGCAAACGTCCAAACACATTAATCCTCTGAAACCGACAAAACAAGCTGTAACGCACTCGATGCCGACACTCTGAATCACACAAGGAACATACACTAAATCACAACAAGCAGCTTATCCGTTCAGCCCTGTGTCCAGAAACACAAGACGGGGTCAAGGCACAGCGTAGCTAGGGGAGATTCAGTAATGACCACCAGGATCTGCTGCTAAAGCATGACCAACTCTGTGTGGTGTGTGTTTGTAGTCTGTATAAACAGCTCTGACCCCACTACAGCACTGCCTGAATACACCTCATATGAGTCTCTATCAGCCGGTTCATCTCTGTTCTCTCTCTCAGATGACCTGATTTTGCCTTGAGGGGCAGCGGGCGGTGTGGAGTCTACGCCCACTCACAGGCCTCTGTCCGGGTTTGGGAGCGGTGGGCGAAGTCTGGCGCGACACAGTATGAAAGCATGTGAGAGTGCGAAGAGTTGGGTGGCAGAGCAGTCAGGGGTGTGATCGTGACCGCCAGAACCGGGCCTCACTCTTCCTCACACAACACAACACACACACACACACCAACACACCCACGCGCACCCACAGACACACACACCACACCACACACCAGACACCCCCCGCGCCACAAAGACACACAACCACACACACACAGCCACACACGCGCACACACAGACAAAACCCACCCAACCCACACACACACATACAAACAAACAGACACACACGCGCACACACAGACACACACACACACACACACACACACAGAACACACACACACACACACAGACACAAAACGCGCAACACGACACACACACACAGAGACACACACACCACACACACACACACACGCACACACACACGTCTGGTCAGCTATCCATGTGGGGACTCTCCATAGGCATAATGATTTTTATACTGTACAAACCATATATTCTATCACCCTACACCAACACTACACCTAAACCTAACCCTCACAGGAAACTTTCTGCAATTTTAGATTTTCAAAAAACTTAATTCTGTATGATTTATAAGCTTTTGTACCCGTGGGGACCACAACTTAGGTCCCCACCATGACACGCGTCCCATGAGTCTGTGTGTAGTCAGGTTAAGTCCCCACCAGGATATATAAACAAGTACACACACACACACACAAACACAAGCACACACACACACACACGCAACACACCGCACACCCCCCCACCCACAACACACACACACAAAAACACTAAGGGACGTCGACGGGGCAGGAAAAAGACGCACTTAGCAAAGATCTATTTAACCAGTGATGAGAGGTGATGAAACGAGTGTGAGCGGCAAAAGCCAGCAGAACAGACACCAAAACAACATCTGCCTAAACCCTAAGCAACTATAAACTGCCTCCAGTATTTAAAAAGATATATGGAACAGAATGTCGAATGACATCGCATTGATAAGCAAGTGGTTGGTCGGACGAAAGAGCTCAAGCCACACAAAAATAAATAACTCAGATTATAATAGAAGTATAGAATTAAAAGATGAAGGAAATAGGGTTACAAAAATAAAAGAAACAAGTAATAAAACTATATTATATTATTATAACATAATAGTAAAAAACATAATACAATATGACTATAATTAAGCACAAAATACATCTCATTTATTAAACAAAATTATTAAACAAAGATATATTACATTGGATTAATATTCTGACATATTTTTTGTTTTCATGTGTACGTTAAAAATTTGTCAGTTTTGTATTTGTGACTAGAAGATAATTAATATAGATGTATATTATATTATATATCTATATATATACTTATCTATATATATATAATAATTTATTGTTTTCATTGGAATTTTATGAACATTTGGTCATGTTGTAGTTGTCACTTTTAGTAGTTGTTGTTTAAATATATATATATAATCATATATAATATTATTATATATATATATATATATAACATATACAATACAATACAAGACCTAATAGATTTATTATTCTAGATATATTATATAAGAACGAGGGCTGAAATCACACTACAATTAAAAGTTTAAGATTTTTTTAGTATTATTTTGAGCAAATGTCTACCACCATTAGCAGGCCGCTTGAATTGATCAAAAGTGGCAGTACAGACATTTATAATGTTACAAAAATATTTCTATTTCAAATAAACGCTGTTCTTTCGAACTTTCTGTTCATCAAAGAATCTGGAAAAAATGCATCACGGTTTCCACAAAAATAGGAAGCAGCAAAACATTAATAATAATGGTCTTAAGCAGCAAATCAGCATATTATACTTATTTCTGAAGGATCATGTGATACTGAAGACTGGAGTAATGCTTGCTGAAATTCAGGCTTGACACAGAATAAGTACATTTAACACAAAATTCACATAAAAAACTGGTATTTTAAATAGTAATAATATTTCACAATTAAATTTTTAAAGATTATAATGCATTTTTAATCAAATAAATGCAACCTTGATGAGCAGAAGAGACTTTTGTCATTTTTGGAGTCGCCAGGAGATTGTTTCTGACCTCTGACCTCTGTGTTTGTTTATTATCACAACTAACGTCACTATCTCAATCCATTCTGGTACTCAAAGCTGATCAATAACCTCCACCCGTCCTTGTTTCGCTCTAACAGTACATCAACGTTAGTCCTCTCCGGTCTCTCACGCACATCGAGAGCATAGTCCACTGCTGACATTCACAGTTCAGAACTGAATTATTGAATTTCTGTGAATCTGATTTGAGATAGCGAACAGGATGAAGAATAGTAATATGCGTTTGCATTTAAGGAAAGGAAAATGGAAAGAAACTGAAATAAATGCATGTAACTGCTGTAAATGTAGTTTTTAATAATGCATTTTTTTTTTTACCTAACAGTTTGTCACACACAAGAATATTTAAAATCTATAATTGTTACTTCGTTTTAGTTAATACATTATTGAAAATGTCATAATATATAATATTAGTACCTTATAATAGAAATAATACATTATATATATCGTATATAATAAACATTACATTAGAACTATTTATATTTGAGAGGAAAAAAACAAGATAAAATATTAATTTCTCTGAAAAACAAGGTGGCAAAAATGTATACGCATGCCTTATTTACAAAGATTATTAAGTATAATAGAATTAAATTAATTATAAAACCAAGGTTGAAGAAAAAATTATTATCCCAGAAAAAAATAATGAAGGCCATAATTTATTATATTTCATATACTACTTTATATATGATAAATTAAAATATTGTAAAAAGATATTACAGTTAAGATTAAAACTACAAAATATTATAAGTCTATGAAAAACGTTAAGATGATTTAAAATTATAGTAATTAAATAACCTTTTTTATAAAACCACGGTGTCAGAGGAAGTTAATTTACAAATTTCATTATTAAGATCATATTAAATATATGTCAAAATATTTTGAATATATTAAATACCTATTAAATAATCTCTCTAATATTTATTAAAATATAACAAATATTTTATTGAAATACTTTAAGGATTGAAGCTAAAAAGATACAAAATACTAACTATTCTTAAGTTCTCTGAAAACATGTGTCAAAAAAAAAAAGTAAAAATAGTTGAATGGCTCTTTGTCAGATGTATGTACACAGAGAAGAAGAGGTGGTCAAAATTAATATGCAACTGTTGCTCTTTCTGTGAATTGCAATTCAGGAAATCTCTTGTAAATGTAAGTCTATGCAACTTCAAAAGCAAAAGGATGCATTTCAAAAAGTAAACAATCTAAATTAAACTTTGCTCAACCCTGCAAAACAGCAGCACGGTGACTCTGCAGCCGATATCTCAAAACACAAACTTTCATCTGTGCCTTTCTCTCTTGTTCCCTCTGCAAGCCTCAGCGGCCGCACGTGAATAGGCACGACGCAGGCAATGTGAGTCTCACTGAGAACAGAGTGTACTTCTGCAGAGCAAAAACACAGAGGGTGGGAGGGGTGGGTGGGGGCGTGTCGTCGAGAGAGGGGTGGGGCTATGGAGGCGGTGCCTAATCAGAACGCTGGAAAGGAATGGGAGGGGCATGTCACGCCTCAACAAACTCTCTCTCTCGAGTCTGGACAGAACACACACACACACCCGAGACACGAGCAGGCACATGTGAACAAGCATGCAGAAATGTAAACACGCACTGAAGACGCACAGTGAAGGGCAGGGCAGGATTTAGGGGGGGCGGGGGCCCCTAGGCTTGAGGGTGGGGGTTGATCTCACTTGAAGGGATCTGGCGTAATGCTGAGCTTGCTGACGCGCGCGGTCACGTCCGATGAAGGTTTGATCGCTGGTTCAAACCAAGACAGAGGGTGTGCAAAATGACGACTATAAAACGGATAATAGGCCCAGGGACGCGTTTCTCGTTTACAAGAAGCACAGGGTTACTACACTTTTATTCCCTTGTAATTGCTATATAAAAATGCTATATAAAATATTTACATGTAATTTTAGTAAAAACGACAAAATATTGCTAGAATTAAATATATTATATATCAAAAAAGCATACTATATACTATAAAAATAAAAGTATTTGTATTAAAAATTTACATTTAATTTGGTATGGTTATATATTTACAAAAATTATTTATAATATTAAGCACACATAATATTAAATAGCCATGCACTCCATTTATATTAAATATATTATATCTTTAAAGTAAAAATATTTGGCATTTAAATATTTACATTTGATTAAGAATCTACAAATAGTGACATTACTATAAAAATATCTTATAAGTTCTTTAAACACAAGCAGCGCTAAATGCACGAGTGCGCAAAAACGGTCATACACTTTTTCTTTATGACATTAAAAAATGCTATTTTTTAGGATGTCACTGTGTACTGCACCAATGCATTCTTGCAAAAGCTGCAGCGTCAAGATATCGAATTGCACGTTCTCCCTGTTTTCCCTCTTGCGCTTCTAGCCAAAAAAAAAGGCAAGGCAATACCGACCAACGCTTCAAAACTCTACACTTCGTCCACTAAAATCCACGACAGTGCTTGAGTTTGGATTCACATTGGGTGAATCTTTAAAGGTTACAGAGGTCAGATAGAAAACCTGCGATTAACACAGAAGAAGATGCTAAACTTAGAATACACAAAAATACGGTTTCTTAGTTGCTGATGGTCATGGAAAAACCTTTTAACATCATGGAAACTTTAATTCCAAAGGTTCTCGCTTCTAAAAAGGGTTCTTTTTTAGAACTGTTCGCTGAAAGCATTTTTGGACCCCAACATGCGATCTCTATGGAATACCCCGCTATATTTTTTAAGAGCCCAGGTGAACAGAAGCCAGATTAGGATGGGTCATTTCAAGGCTGGTCGGTACTGCCTGCTGGGATCTGGAGGAGTGGCCACAATTCCCGGAGTGAACGGATGTGGTCGTACGGTACGAATCACCACGAAGGCGGAGACGGGGCGGAGGGGGGCTGCTGAAGGCTGGTTTGCTCGCTCCCAGGGGTGGCGGGATATTGTTCACAACAGACACTCCTCTAAAGCCAATACTCAAGTGGAAATTGTCGCATCATACGACAGGGTCTGTTCCCACCAGGGTTGGCCCCAAGAAGGGCGGAGCGAGGGCCGTGGGGAGGAGCGTTTCCATCCTCTTCCAACTTCTTCGCCTTCTCTTTGTCTTTCCCAAACACTGGAGGAACAAGACGGAGCGTATGTCACGTCCAAGACAAACAGTACATTTTTGTCATCATTTATGCATATTGGTGTTGTGTTGCACGCTGATTTGAATAAAAACAGTACTATATTAAAGTCATTTTCACTGTAATTCACTGGAAAGTGTTAATGGACAATTGAAAATGTTTATTGCTTCGTAAATATTATTTATTACACATTTGTCTGTGGTTCAAACCTGCATTATGAGGATTTAATAATAATAATAATAACAATAACTTTAATAAAGTAATGAGACTGGGCGTGAAAAAAATGTGCTTAATTGTCCTAATTTTGCAATGCAAAAATCTAAATGAAAATATGCTTTATTTTCTTAATGCAAAATATTGTTATATATTACACATTTGTGTTGTTCCACAACCATACTTAATTTATGCTGATTTTAACAAATAAATGACTTTATTAAAGTAATTTTACACTGTAATGCAGGATAAAAATGTGCTTAAATGTCTTAATTTCACAATTAAAAAATTCTTAATAAAATATGCTTGTTATGTAAATTATTATTTGTATTATTTTATTATTATTTATTACACATTTGTGTTGTTCCATTCCTACATTTAATTTATCCTGATTATATGTGTGTGTGTGTGTGTGCCTGTGTGTTCTATTAGAGGTCGACTGATAGGGGATTTTGCCAATACCGCTAGCTAGGTGACCCACGGACTTGATACCGCTTAATAACGATGGTTTTTAAAATGGCTATGACAAGAACTAAAATAGGCTTTATTAAAAAAACAGTCCTGAACCCTATAGTAGTGTAGTGTAGTAGTCCTAATCATACATTTTTTTAAATGAAGACACTTTAACAAGGAACAATAATTTATACACAGCTCTAACTTAAGGTACAAATGGGACTCTATTTTCTAAGTTGGACAATACATTTCACAGTCCTGCTTAAAGATCTTTAAATATCTACACAAAGTCCATAGCATTGAAATTACTTGCATATGGATATTGTATGTATACTCTCGGACTTTAACTGCTTCTATTCTTGAACATTTGATGATTATCTAATCAAAATAAAAGAGCAGCGCTGAGTCTAGGAGAACTCACCGGTAGCACACACACTCCGGACGCGTCGCGTTCAATACGAGCAGTGCTCTAAAACAGTTTATTTAATCACCAAAAGGACACAAGTTTACTTCAAGAATGACCTTCCCCCCCGTGTACGAAACAAGAGAATAGAGAGGTTGAGTTCGGTGTTTAAAAAACGGAGGCAAACGGAAAAGAGATAAGCGCGATCTAGATTATAGTCTAGAATTAGCATTAACAACAATGCGGGGGACAAATATAGGTAATGTAATAGAAACCTAGTGAATGGTGCTCGTGGCGCGCAGGATTCTATGTCGCGCATTAAATCCGAGTCGAGTTTCCCTCGTTCAGCGTGCAGTATACTGTCAAACCATAGCTACGTGCTGTTCAGTTATTCAACCACTAGAGGTTGCTCTCGTACTGTATAATGACAGCGGACTTTCTCAGCCACTCCAGCAACTGACGTAACCCGGTAAAATTATCGGCATGGATTTTTGCCGATAACGATAGTTCCAGCAAAAACTATCGGTGCCGATTAATCGGCAAAATCGATACATCGGTCGACCTCTAATATATATATATATATATATACTATATAATATATTGGTGTTTTCCCCACTGCTATGCAATAATGAGAATTTGAGGCAAAATTTCAATTTTGCAATGAAAAAAAATCTTAATGAAAATATGCTTTTTCATGCAAGACATTGTGTTTACTTTTTGTTTTGTTTTTTCAAAACGGTTTGACTTTAATTCTTCTGTTAAACACTTAGGGAGAAATGTTGAGGAATATTCAGGCAGCTCAAGTAAAAAAGCACCATACAAATATCGAAATAAAAATCCATTTAAATCATTTTACACATATATAATTTTATGCACCTTTTTTTTACAAATATGCATTGTTCCAAAACATCTTAAAAATGTCCCATAACACATTTTCGTCCAAGGTCTTCTTAAGTCATACAGCAGTTTAGTTTTTTACTTAATTTTTACCAGCTATGACTTTTATGGTGCATTTTGTGACTTTGTTGCTCAGCCGTGGAAAAGAGTGGCAATTTCTCAGTATTTCTCCAGAGAAGAAAGAACGTACAGTTTTGGAATGCCATGAGAGTGAAGAAAGCGGGTGAACTAATCCAAAAATGCAACCAAACCAACATAGTTATTGTGCATGCACTGAAAAAAGAGAATGGATATGTTATATCTTGCCAATGCACGACCTGCTTACGTGCAACCAAAGATAAAATAGCCTTTTATTTATATTATAAACGCATGATGAGGACTGAGGTAGCACAAAACTATCAAGAGACTCTCAGTGGCGCCCTCTATAGGGAACTATGAGTGCAAATCATCTCCATGCGTGCGAACCTCTATCCAAATAAAGTCAGTATCGGTTGAGTAGACTCTGCTTATTCTTCCGCTTTGTGAGCAAATGCTTTGATAATGCGCAACATAATCATATTTTAAGCAGGTATCATTATGCATTCCGGCTAAATCCACTGCTCGATGGATTTATGTTTGCGCGTAAAATGAATGCAGTGGACTGCAATGCAATGAAAATATCAACATAAACATAATCATAAACATAAACTTCCATCTAAAATCACATTAGAATTCAAATCAATTATACATGACAGCATGCATGCATGAGCAGGTACTGAAAAACATCATGACATGACGCGCGTTTACGCGCAGACTATAATGAAAGCAAGGCGCGCACCGCGCCTGACACCCAACAGCTGATGCAGAAGACCATTTAAACCCTTTCAAAGCAACAGACACCCACCTTTACCTTCATCATGGTGGAAGGGCAGCTTCATGGGGTTCTCCAGCAGGGATTTCAGGACGCCGTGGGTCGGAGGTAGGAAAGTTGGGTTTATAGGAAGAGGTCGAGACATCTTCTCCATTGCGTTAAGGAGAGATCAGTCTTTCTTGAAGAAACGAAATGAAAAAAGCCAACTTATAAAAATAAAAACTCTGCAGTGTGGTGTCGGAATACAGTCCTTAGCCCGATGAGCGGCGGTTCTTCTCGCGCGTCTGTGAGTTCGGCTGGCTGGAACGCAAAAGCGCAACTGATTCGCAATTCCATGTGCGAAGACTGACGTCCGTGACGTCAATGGACAGGGAAAGCTCGGCCAATGAGAGCTCGCGGGGCGTGGTCTTCCATCATGCCTCATGACTCGATACATTGTTGCTCGTACGCGATTACATTCTTTTTGCGTTTCGAGATTATTACATCGTAACCACTGCAATGTATTTACCTTATGCTGTTTTTAACATAAATAAAACTAATTCACATGTGAGAGGAAGTACACATGAAAATAATAGAAGGATTTAATATCATTTAACTATTCTATTTATTTGTGATGTATAATTACAACCTGAAAATGGATTAAATTAATATTGAATATTGAAACACTATTGAATATTATCTATATACTATTATAGTTTTTATTAATATTTTAAGCAGCTCTTGTATCTTGTTTTTTTGTTTGTTTTTTAGTAATTTTGTGATGTACTCTTAATAGTTGTGATATTATATATTACTTAATTAGGTTTCATTAATTGTATTAAATTTTATTTCTGTTTTAGTTTTTATTTATTTCCAGTTAGTCATTTTAGTCCTTTGACTAAAATTTATTTCAGTTTATCACGGCAACATTTCTAATTTTCTAGTGTATTTATTTATTTAGCTTTATTTCAACCAACAACCATACTTTTAGTTTTAGTTCACAATAACAACACTGTAAAATAGTGGGTCTGTTCCAAAACCTAGTGATCTGGAACTCCCTACATAGAACATGGAACTCTTCGCCTACATAGGCAGCTCGCTGTGTTTTTGATGGACAGCTACAGGATGCTTCGTGGAACAATGCAGATATCATCTATAAAGTACACTCAGTCAGTGCATACAGTACAATTAGGAAATTAGTTGAACTGAATTCATTGTTTTACATTCTACAGTCTCTAAACACAAAATCATCTTCTTGGAATGGCCAGTGCTCCCTGACTACACAGTAACAGCCAGTGCTAGTAACCAGCAGTCACCAAAACAAGAACTTGCGTGCGTGTGATTGGTGGAGTGATGCATGCGCGGAACACAACATCCAATCACAGTGAAGCTGGTGCGCAATGCGCTGAATTAAGGCACATCTGGGCAGCGTTCAGCCCTCGGCTGGGACTGACCTACTTTTGTCCAATAGCAGCAGCCAGTCGGTAATTCCGGTGAGATCAGAACGGGCCACGGCACATTGAATGTCATGTGTTCGCGATCCTGTAGAGTGAGTCTGTGAAAACAACTCCAGCTCTGACTTCATGTCTGCACATTTACACTGATGATGACCACACCGGTCGGTATCAATACTATCAAATAAATCAGCGTTGATCGCCTATTGATTCCCTGGATATAAAGATACAATTATACAGTCTAATGTGAGTGGGTTAGAATCACTTAAATATCTGCTTTCAAGCAAGTCCAACACATGCACCAGAGGCAGCTGAGCAGCGTGCACCGGTAGCTGAGTGAGACGGAGCGTGCGACAGCTCTCGTATGAAGAGAGAGAGCGTGTGTGTGTGTGTGTGTGGGTGTTTGTGTGTGTGTGTGTGTCATGCTTAGTAACGGCGGTTGCCACAGCAAAGAACTGTTGTGACGACGCATGCATAAAAGTAGGAGACACACACACACACACACACACACACACACACACACATGTCTGGTCAGCTATCCTTGTGGGGACTCTCCATAGGCGTAATGGTTTTTCTACTGTACAAACTGTATTTTCTATCCCCTAACCCTAAACCTACCCCTCACAGGAAGGTTTCTGCATTTTTAGATTTTCAAAATACTTAATTCTGTCTGATTTCTAAGCTTTTGTACCCGTGGGGACCACAATTTAGGTCCCCACCGTGGCACGAGTCCCCATGAGTCTGTGTATTCAAGTTTAAGTCCCCACCAGAATAGAAAAAAACACACACACACACACACATGTTTTGTTTCCAGTTTTATGTGGACATTCCCAGTCTTAATTGTTTTTAACTGTACAGACCGTATTTTCTATTGCCCTACACCAACCCTACCCCTAAACCTACCCCTCACAGGAAACTTTATGCATTTTTACTTTCTCAAAAAAACTCATTCTGTATGATTTACAAGCTTGTTTCCTCATGGGGACCTCAAAAATGTCCCCACAAGGTCAAAATTTACTAGTATTACGATCCTTGTGGGGACATTTGGTCCCCATAATGTGATAAATACCAGGTACACACACACACAGAGAAAAATTGAGCAGTGACAGCAGAGAATAATAGACGCCATGACGACTGCTGAAAGCACTCATCATCTTCATCATCATCATCATCATCTTACAGCAGCTGTGATATCTCACTGTATGCACTGAAAGACTCGTGCACAAGCAACAGAAACAGACACTGCAGAAACAACAGGAGGATAAAACTGTCTATCCATCCATCTATAGTCTGTCTGTTCTCCAAACAAATCTAACAACAAATCGATTCAGTCGCTCACACAGAATGAGTGATGATGCTCGTGGAGTAACAGCGGCACAGATGGTCGATCTCATCTGTTCCCTGTCCTAAAAGATAAAATACGATGTGGAAGAAACACATTTGCTGCTGAGACTGCAGTTTCAGTGACGTGTCACCTACATTCCCTCCTGTCTCTGAGAGTATAGCCTACAAAATGACAGATTTCGTAATTAAAGAGATTCTCCAGTCTGATGGGAGTCCAGTGAAATACAGTTGCCTAGGAATGAAGGCTAGGGTTGTATCAGTACCAACGTCTAAGTATAGCGAGATACACTGACGGGAGTCTGTTTCGAATTAAAGGAGGCTTGTTAGGATGCCGTGTTGTGTTGGGTCCACTCACTCCACCCACAGGTACACGACCCTCATGCTGGAGCGAAAGGCCCGCAGTCTCAGCTCCTGTCCTCTCCACTTTTCTTTCACCCCGTCACATCCTGCAGCAGCTACTGTATTCATCCTGAAGGCCTGCGTGAATCACAGAGGGGGAAAAATGGTAAAAATAGCCCCATTTCTAGTAGGAGTTATGTGAATTCATTCAAGCTGTGTACTCTTTGCAGCACATACCACAGATATTAAAAGGATTATTGGCCAATACATGAATGTAATAAACCATAAGTGGAGCAATATGCATCTGTGTCTTTCCTAAACAGTTGCTAAAATCTCACAAATAACACACAAACCTTTGTTTTTAGAAATAAATTCATAATTTTATATAGCAAGGATGCATTAATTTAATCAAAAGTGAAAGTAAATAATGAATGTAAATATGAAGCAGTACAACTGTTTTCAACATTGATAATAATCAGAAATGTTTGAGTAATGATGCTGAAAATTCAGCTTTACACCACATCAGTAAATTACATTTTTATATATATTCACATAGAAAACAGTTATTTTAAATTGTAATAATATTTCACAATTTTTGCTGCATTTTTGATCAAATAAATGCAGCCTTGGAGAGCACAAAAGACATTTTTCAAAAACATAAAAAAAAATAAAAAAAATTTCCGACCCCAAACTTTCAAGAAAGTGGCTAATATATTTATGATTATCAGTACTATAGTTTTAACAAAATAAATTGACATAATCATCCAAAATATGTCACAGATCAAGACATTTGACTCTATATTACATGTATTAAGTGTTAGAAAGCAGGCAAAAATGAAAGATACCTGTTTGTATAAACTATATCTTTGATCATGTTTCACTTCAGACAATAGAAACCTGAGATCACATTATTATCAGCTGAGGAAGAGAAATGGAGATGAAAATGGAGATATGATAGGTACTTCACGCTGTCAGATACGGTTTCTTTCCCGTAAAGTCTTCCGTGGATGTTTTCATTGTCTCCTTCTTCAATGCATAAAGAGATGCTTTGTCTTTTGTTATTGCATTGTCAATAAAATACTGCATTTTAATAGATGCATGTGCACAAATCACATTTAAAACAAATGTAGTTTCAAACGAATTACTATAAATGTTTAATTATATACCCTTTTAGTGCCAATGTCACAATTACGTCACAGCATTAGCTGGAGGCAAAACAAAGGGATAACTAGAAGCGGCCAATACAAACCAGAGTCAGCTACATGAGGAGCTTAAAATGTCATCTTTGAGTGTCAGAATCGATGGAGTACAGGCTCCAATTTGAAATTTTATCGCATACCTGCTGCCATTACCAGACAAAAAACAACGACAGCTGTGGTTAAACGCAATAAATTGAGTGGACTGGACAGAAACGATCATCAAAAATGCTCATGTTTGCAGCGCACACTTAATATCAGATCAGGTTAAATAAACTATTGTCTTTTGTTGGTATGGATTATGGTTTGGTTACAAGTCTAAAGATTTCTCATGCATGCCCATCTAATCAGAAATTGGGGAACAAGTTAGCGGCTAAACATAAAGCAAACCGTTTCTGTCGTCTCGCTTTCTACATTTGCCATAAGTGCAACTGTAGAGAGAGGGAACAGTGCAATTTGTCAGGTGTGTGTTCAAGTAGTTGCATTTGCTTACAATTGCCACTGTTAATACATAGTTATATGTATTCAGTTTCAGGCCACTCCTGTCAGATGGTCCATCCATTGAGTGAGTGTGTACAAGTCGGCCAATCTTCCTTCCATTAAAGTTTACATTTTTAAACAACAATCACAAGCCGTGACATTACATATTCATATAAAATCAACATTTCTCCAATCATTGTTAAAAAACAAGCAAACAAAACTTACTAGCTAGTGTTACACTCTAAAAAATGCTGGGTTAAATATAACCCAGCGCTGGGTTAAAAAGGGACAAACCCAGCTATTGGGTTGTTTTGACCCAGCGGTTGGGTTGTTTTGAACCCAGTGTTTTTTAGAGTGTATGAAGCAGTCAGGGGAATCTTTCTGCCTACACCAAAGCTCCGTCCATAAAAAAAACCTCACAATGTTTACTGACTGAAAAGGGGTCTATATAAAGAAATCTTTGTTCAGGATATTTCACATCTGAGCAACAGGTTAATCGAGATGCTTTTCATAAACACCTCCTTTTTTGTGGTTCTTTAGGTAAAGCATTTCCTTCATTGAAGCGCTCCATTTCCTTCAACAAAACCGCTTTGTTCCCTGTAGCTATTTCTGTTCAGAACCTCCCCTTCAGTTTACAGGTAAAGTCACTCCTACAGTTATAATACAGCCAATAAGTTCCTATTCCGGCTCATGAAAACATATCAAGCATTCGAAAAGAAAATACAGAATGCTGTTCTGTCTGTTCTGTCTCAGCTGTGAAATCCAAAAATAATGCTTATTTGGATATACAGTACTTTTATGCTAGGCAGTTTGTGTTCATGTCATTTACTAAGACATTTTCAGATGAATTACAGTCTGTGGATAGTAGTATGACATGCACATGTGTAAAAAAGATTTCATTAGAGCGTATCGTTAACCACTGGAATAGCAAGTAACTTTAATTCACGTTCGTAGGTGACGCCAGTTTTCATGGGAATTATGAAGAACTTGATGAGTTTGAACGTATATGAGTTTGTTTCTTCATCAGAAAATATAGATAAATTCAGCATTACATCACTTGTTCACCAGTGGATGCTCTACAGTGAATGGGTGCCGTCAGAATGAGAGTCCAAACAGCTGATAAAACATCCACATATTCCACAGTAATCCCACCATCCATCCATCATTTATGTCTTGAGAAGCCAAAAGCTGCATGTTTGTTAGAAACAAATCCATTATTAAGACGTTTTTAAAGTTAAACTGTTGCTTCCGCCTAAAATACAAGTCCTCTATCCATAATATTGCTTTCTCTAGTGAAAAGGTTTTTTTTTTCTTCTTTTTTTTTTTTTTTTTATGTGAGAGGACAACAGGAGATGGAATTTTTCACTGGAGGAAGTGTTGTTATGGATTACGGACTCATATTTTAGCTGGAAGCAACAGTTTAAAGTTAAAACGCCTTGATAATGGATTTGTTTCTTACTAACACACAGCTTTTCACTGCACAAGACATTAACTGATGGACTGGAGTGGTGTGGATTACTTGTGGATTATTGTGATGTTTTTATCAGCTGTTTGGACTCTCATTCTGACGGCACCCATTCACTGAAGAGGATCCACTGATGAGCAAATGATGTAATTCTACATTTCTCCAAATCTGATGAAGAAACAAACTCATCTACATCTTGGATGACCTGAGGATGAATATATTTTCAGCAAATTTTAATTTTTGGGTGAACTATACCTTTAAAATGTGGTGATTTTTGTTTTTGGGGTGTGTCCTGTGGTATTCCTAAGCAACTGGACTTAACTGTAAACAAATGAACGCTTTGTGTTTGAGTGCATCATGAGATTCTTGGACTGGCTATTTCTGCCTGATGCTTTATCAGCGTGAAGAGTGTTTTTAACCAATACAAATACTCTTCACACTGACTTGTGCAGTTGCACATAAACACATATCTGGGCAAATGCTGAGTAAAGTACTACACTACTGTTCAAAAATACGGGGTCGATGGTTAACTAAAACTACAACCATAAAAACAACCATTTATGTTACTTGAAATAAACTAAACTTTAACTGAAATAAGATTCAATAAAAAAAATAAAAAAAAACGTTTTACTTTATTTCAGATATTAATACAAAATCATAAAAATGATACAGACATGTTTAAAAAATTACAAAATAATAAAATTAAAATGAAAACAGAAAACTATTAAAATAAAACCTAATTCAAAATATTACTGTATTTAATTTTGGAAAAATTATGAATAAACATTCTTCCAGTTACATTACTAGAACGTTTGTTTGAAGTTATCTGATCTTTAATAACATTCCAAAAAATGTACAAAGAGCGTTCATGGAGCGTTTTTTTATTTATTTATTTTTTTATGTTTTGTCTAATGTTTTTTAAATGTTGCTACTTACTAGTTTCAGACGGTTCAGAGAACATTCAAAAGTAACATTCCCATAATGTTTGCAAAATTATGAAACGGAACATTCCATTAACTTAATGGTAATGTTAGCAAAACATTCCTAGCTGGGTTAATTGTAATTGTGTGTTCACATGCAGTTGTTTGTCCTGATTGTATTTTAGTATGGAGTTGATAGCGTTTCTATTTGTCTCTTCGCGACTCTCTGGGTACGACAGTGGCAGGGCGGTCACTTCCTATGAGACGAACAGAGCCCACAGAGAGAACACACAACAACAACAACAGATACATTCTCTCACACACACACACACACACGCCGTCACTAAACACGATTCTTCAAACTCCTGCCTCAGTCTTTTCAGAAGCATTACAGTCTCATAAATGTTACAAGCCACCGTTACAGGTTTAACTCTTTCTCTCAATCGTCTAACAGAAGTCTTGAGCGTCTGTGATCACATCTCTGTGACTGGCCATGGAAAGACATGCAGTCAGACCCAGAGCTGCTGTTATGTAATATAATCCAGCACTTCTGCTCTCGCTGAAAGCCACTCCGCTGCGTTCCAACAGACTCACGCTGAAATAGTAGACACAATAGACCCGACTGATGTTCATCATCAACGTCATGTCAAATAGACTGTGCACATGCAAGACAAAAATCATAAATTACATCTCTTTAATATCTCAACTATATCTCCCGGGCAGACTTGAGACTTCAGGCATAAGTCCTAATATTTCTACTGAAAAAACTGAGAGCTGAGAGTTTCAGGAGAAATCTCAGTGATGTCTCAAACTGTGCTCAGATTTGCCAAGATGCCAAAGTGCGCATTCAAAAGTAAGAGATCTCAATATGAACTCAAAAATGTCTCATCAATTTCTTCAAAGACATAATGATCTCAGCTGCAATACACATTATGTTTTATAGCTGTATGAATTTTTGAAAAACATCTGAGATAAAGTTGATACATAACTTTAGTAAGTAGAAAGTGCATAAAGTCTCTGAAGGAGCGACTTTTTGAGCAATAAAAGGTTCCTCTGGTACAATGCTGATTTTAATATGCATTTTATAGTAATAATAACTAAATAAATTATATACAACATATGCAATAACTTTTATTTACTATAATTAATTTGGTAATTAAGGAACTATCAAAAACATAATGATCTGTTATTATTAGTATTAATTACAATGTAACTATTCTATTTCTTAATAGCAGTATTTAAATGCAATTATCACCTCATATCTGATTAACTTTTCATTATTATTTAATTTTATAGAAACAATAAATTTATATACTATCAGTACCAATTTTGATTTATAATAAAAATAATAAATGTATATATAATTGATTAATAATTGATTCATATAATAATAATAATGTGGCATCAAATAAGTACTTAGTACTCATGGAAAGAACTGGAACTACATTTGAAAAAGGGACAAACAATTGACAGCACACAATTAACCCTCATAGAAGCTGAGAAGAGGCATTGGCGTGAGGTTCTCCTGTGACTGATTGCAATCATTAAGTCTCTTGCAGAGTGAAACCTCGCTTTCAGGGGGTCTGAATTCGACAAATTAATGATGCCCAACAATGGACATTTCTTAAAAGAGGTTGAGCTCATGGTTAAGTTTGACCCTGTTTTAAGAGAGCATGTCAGAATAGCTGAAAATCGAGGAAACCACACAACCTATCTCGGCAAAAACAAGTATCATCTTAGACTGCACACCAGATGTCAGCCACACTGAGCAGACGTCTGTGGTGGTTAGAACTGTCACACCCAGAGATAAAAGAATACTTTCTGGGGTTCCTAGTTGCTCATGAATCCACTGGCTCTGGGTTGTCGTCTCTCATCTTGAAAAGACTGGAGGAACTTGGCATTCCATTTAGTATTTGTCGAGGCCAGTCACATGACAATGGAGTCAACATGAAGGAAAAAAATAAAGGAGTGCAAGTCAGTTTCACTTTCATGCGCACTTTATGTTCCTTGTGGAAGCCACACTCTCAACTAACTCAGTTGTGACTATGCAGCTAGAGTCAGTAGTTCCAATTAACTTCTTTGGAGTTGTACAGAAACTCTTTTTGCAGCTGCACCCCAACGATGGGCCATCCTCAAAGATCATGCTGACATCACTTTAAAAAGCTGGAGTGACACCAGATGGGAAAGTCGTCTGAAAAGTATTGAGTCATTGCAGCTCCAGTCAGAGAAGGTGAGGGATGCTCTGCTACAGGCGAGGGAGAATACTAAAGATCCAACAGTTAGGATTGAAGCCCAGTCCCTCTCTGAAGAAATTGGAACCTTCAGATTTCAAATCTGTGTTGTTATCTGGTACAGCATTCTGAGAAAAATTTATATCATCAGCAAACTCCTTCAGTCTGCTTCCAAGCAGCTGGATGTTGCTGTAGATCTCATCCATTCATTCAAGAGCTACAAAGCTACTGGCTTTAATGATGCCATGAAGACAGGAACCGAAAAGTGTGAGGAAATGAACGTCCAAGCAGTGCTTAAGGAGAAGAGGTTAGGAACCACAAAGATACACTTTAATTATGAAGCAGCTGATGAGCCAGAGCCCAGTGCTCTAAAAAGAATGTAAGTGTCTTTCTTTAATGTTGTGGATTGTGCCATCCAAATGCTGGAGGACCATTTCTGCTACCTGGGTAAAGTGAGAGACAACTTTGGAGTACTAAATAACTTTCAAAATCTTGATACTCAGACAATAAGGTATCAATGTGAGCATCTTGGAAGAACACTGAGCACTGGAAATGAGTCTTATGTTTATTGGAAAGACTTCCAACTCTCCCTAAAGACAAAATGACAGCACTGGAACAGCACGATAAAGGGATATGTGAGCTGTACCCAAACCTTTTGGTAGCTCTTCGCATTTCATGTACTCTCCCAGTGACAGTGGCATCAGCAGAGCAAAGCTTCTCAAAGCTAATAAAAACCTACCTCAGATCATCAATGGCACAAGAACGTGTAAGTGCTCTTGCCATAATTAACATCAAACATGAGGTTGGCTGCCAGCTATCCAATGATGATAGGTATATTAAATGATTTTGCAAGCAAAAAGGCAAGACGGGCAAGAATTTAGGCCTTGATAACAATACGACTTTCCTTGATGGCATAATTCACTTTACTCAGTAACAATATCACGTACATTTGCACTGTTCTGAAACATTGTTTTGTAAACTATTTATTTATTTTGTTAATCTGCAATTTGAATGTTGGTGTACTTTTTATTTGCACTCCAGAATGCTTAGGGCCCCCAAAATGCAAGGGCCGGCCCTGCAACAGTTCGATGGCACGAGTGTGTAAATACATCAACAACGGAGAAACAACAACGGAGTGTCTTTAAAAACCCTCTTTTGTGTGGAACTACTTCCTTCCGCCACAGATTCAAATCTCAGTTTGACAGATTAACAGCTGAGCTCAAGATCCGTTACTAATTCAAAAACGTCACTTTAGTACTAGTAACAAAGGAACACTGAGTTGCTTCATTGAAAGCTTATTGTATCACTGTATTATGTAGACTATGATGAGAGAGAGAGATGGACTGAGCGAGTATGATTACTTGCATCTGATACAGCATTCATTCTTCAGCTCAAACTCATATTCACAATAAAACATTAGTTTGAATGTCTGCTGAGGAAAACGATATCTTTGTTGTATTATCCTTTTATCTGTAAGGGTGATTTCGATGACAGCGCTGCCACTGCATTTGTTAACTGCATGTGGTGTGAAAAGTAGAATAACTGCCTAGGGTACAGCCGTATCAGTCTCTTTCAATATAAAAGTCTTTGCTGCGGACTCACTCGTAAAAACAATCTCTTGACTCTTGACTCTAGATCTAATGGCGGACACACACACACACAGACAGTTTCCCAATAAAATACTAAAATAACAATAAAATACTAAATACTACTTAATAATATTTAACCCTTAAATGCATACCTCAGGTCTTTAGCAACCCGTGACATCATTCTCTACCCTCTCCCTCCATTTTTTTATCTATCCAACTATAAAAAATATTAAAAGCAAAAAATAGTATAAAAGATAACACGAATGCCTGTTTTCTGATAATTTTTTTTGTAAAAAGTGTATAGGGTTGCTAGAGACCCGAGGTATGTAAATGTGTAAGTATTTTTTCCTGCGCAACTATATTTACATATCTGATGACTCAATATGTGCAATGCATCTTTTTTCCTCAAGGTGGCACTGCTTGATATACAATGATGACGTGATGCTTCACTCATAATTACCACAAGTATAAAACAAACGAATATCATCAGCAAAACTTGAACTGGTTTGAATGGCTTTACTGCAGAGCAATTACTATACGCAATGAAATATAAATGTCACTGTCATTTGATGCTGGATGTAGTGAATAAGTTGCCAGTGATCCAAATATTGAATATGAAGTCATTGAAAAAAATAATTTTGAGAATATGGATGAGATTGTGAATGTGAGGCAGATGCTGAAAGTACTGTGGAAGTGCGCTCTGACGATGACAGCGAGGGTAAAATCATCTGCTCAAATTGAACCCTTTTAAGTTTCATAAGGAAACAAAATATGCTTTAATTTATTCTTATGTAATTGTTCTTAAAATATTAAGATAATTTTTTGCTATTGCAGCAGTTAGATGTCCATCCGTGCTGGACATATAGGTCAGAGTCGCTAAAGACCCGAATATGTAATGATTGGCGAAACATTCATGCATTTAAGGGTTAATAAACAACAACAGTCATCATAAAAGTTTCTAGGCAATTCAGTCAAAAGTACAAAGGTAGCGCTCTGGCATACATGACACAAAAACTATTTTATAATTTATAAAATTATAGTGGATTTGGACTCGTTGTGAGAAATACCGCAAGAGGACTGATACAAAGAAAATAACTGTTGTGTGTATAACATAAAAATTCCCATTTCCAAACTGGGAAAGACAGAGGGAAACTCAGCATCTCAACACTCAGTCAGCAGAGCAGTGGATTTTATTATTTTCTCAGTTTTTTTTTTGGAAGCTCTAGGTGAGATTGGGAAAGTGGGTTATTTTAGGATTTATTTAGCCTGTTCAGCAGTAGGAACTGAGATCAGAGAGCGGAGAAGACGCAGATAATCCCGATTATGGAGAACATCTGACTGCTACACAAAACCACACACATACACACACACAATATACTCAGTACTGTACTCAGCATCTCTCCCTTCACTTGACAAATACCCTGCTTTTTATCATACTGTATTGATATTTTCTCTTAACTGTTAGGATTGGGGTTTATTTTTACTGTATAATCATGTGAAGGACCTTTTACCATGGTAAGAACAGAGGTACTAATTGGATTAAAAGTCACTCATTCTTTACTTGTGTGCATGTCACTAAACTTAGACAGCTAAGACTGAATTAGCATACTGCTACTGGTGAAAAATAACAGTTTTTAGCTGGATAAACACACACATCAGTTCTCAATTGCCGTCACTGATTCAGTCTCATGCCTACTGCAACCAGAAATGCAAATTAATTTGTTTTTCATTCATTTAAGATGGATCGTCTGTCATCTGAGGACAGAGAACTAGAGTCCAAAATGCACAATTCTGCCAGTTGACTGAGAAAATGCAATAGCAGCACATTGCTACTGGCTGTGAACCTATATATTGCATTGTTTTATTAAAATAACACGTTGTCCCTGTGAAAATTAATTTCTTAGATGTTTTTTTCCCCTTGTATGCTTGCAGCAAACAGAGCAAATACTAGCTAGAACCAGTTTTTCTGTGAATAAACACCAACCAAATCCTGCTAAAAGACACATAAAATCATAATTTCTTTAGTAAATGTACTGTAAAATGTCTATGATTTTATTTACTCGCATCAGTCATATTATTATGGAAGACGGTTTCTGACTCATATTAAAAAACAAAACAAAATAAATATTACTAATAATTATTGTTAATATTAAAGTCATAATAATACATTATTTTATTGGAGCATTGTATGAAACAATTGTCCACTGTATGCTATATTTGCTACTCTTATTTTATATGTGCAATCATTGATGCCCACAAAGTTAGTAAACTTTATTAAAAATTGTCTCCTACTTTTAATTTTAAACTATAAATAGCCGTATTCTTAAAAAAAAAAGTTTTGGCAGAAAGGGGCTTCATAGATATATTTTTTTTCTGCATGTTGCCAAGCCATAAATTATGTTGCAATTCACTAATAAGTGTAGGCTTGAAGTTCCAGAACACCATTTTTGTACTTCGATGGATTTGGAGCGTGGGGTACGGGTTTAAAAGACTAGGTTCCCACCCACAAATGAACTTGCGTGATCATTTACTCACGCCCTCAAGCGAGTGCATTTGGACCTTCTTTCTTGTTGAACGCAATGAGACGTTATAAAAAGAGGATCATGGGTTCATTTGCAGGCGCTGGAAAAAGAAAACCACATTTAAAGTTTCGTCGCATTGCTTGAAACACATTTTCTTGAACATGCCTCGTATTTCTTTCTCCCCAAAAAACAGTAAACTACAAAACATCCATAACGTATCACCCATCCCCCAAACATCCTATGTTCAGGTCATGAATCAAGCATCTTACCGAAAACCATTCACTTCTTGCTGAAAACCACGATATGACTTTCACCACTAGACATCCACACAGCAAGTCTTTTCAAAACAACACATTATCCCATAGTATTACACATAGGTGCAATAATATTCCAAAACAAATATATCCAAAAATGGTAAGTTATGGTGTTGTGGTTTCTCCCCCTCAAAAACCTTTCAATGAACACAAAAGACACAACCAAATTGTATATACATTGCACAGTTTTATCATTTCAGTACACAAGCAGCACAACTGTAAACATTTTATTATTTTTTTAATTGTTTATTTCCGCATCAGCATCTCGTCTTGTTGGGGTAGGTGCAGCGAAGGTCTTGTCCACATCACTGGCTATATTGGCCCTAGCCAGGCAGCGAGTGTAAAATCCTCTTGCATGCCTGATCCTCCCCTGGCATGCATCTACTGATATGTTTAGGCAGGCTTCTTCCATGGCCTGGAGGTGAGCATGGATATAAGGTTCTCGGTCATGCACTTTCCACCGCCATGCCGAAAAAATCTCCTCTTGTCGGGTTTAGAAAGGGAGGGTATGCAGGCAGAAAGATGTTAGAAAACCTCAGGTTATTGTTAAACCAGTCACGAACCAGAGCAGCGCGATCGAAGCTGACATTATCCCAAACAACAATATAACGAGGCTGCTCTGGCTGTGCTGGCTCCCTGAGGTCCAGCTGGAACATATGCTATCTTAGACCGTCAAGGAAAGCAAGGAGGAGCATAGTGCTATAGGGTCCTAGAATGGCATGACGGTGGAGTACCCCTCGTTGGCAGATGGCTGCACACATAGTGACATTCCCACCACGCTGACCAGGGACATTTACAATAGCACGATGGCCAATTATGTTCCTCCCCCTTCTCCATCTTTTGGTCAGGTTGAAACCAGCCTCATCCACAAAAATAATTTCATGGGGAACAGGCCAGCCTTCAATCTCAAATATTCTCTGCAAAACACACGAAACACAGTAGAGTAAATCACTACCCTGAAGCACAGTTCAAGAGACTGGCACAATGGCAGCGAATAAAAGCTCTGAATACTTGCTGAGGTAACAATACTTATATCGATAGCAAAATAGTACCTGAACAGTCTCCACTCGTTGGTCTTCAGCTCTGTCAGAGTGGCTGTCGTGTCGAAGAGGGACGCGGGGTACTCGGTTACGGTGCTTGTCGGGAGGATACGATCATTGTGGAGAGGTTGAGGCATTTATCCTCGAAAATGATTGCTTTCCTCAATCACTTCTTTGGAACTCTCTCGCAGGCAGATTTACGATATTAGCAAAAGACAATGTTCTAAAGCGCGTCCTGTCTTGTCCTCCGCGCGCAAAAGGGCATTAGCCTGCGCGTCCACCAGGGGGGTGGTAGTATTGTGTCTACAAAAATAGAGCACTCCTTAGCCCGTAAACTGTCACATCCTTTTTACAGGAACACATGGAAACTACTGAAACTTATCTGTATATGTGCAGGCACTTTGATGATTCTGTACAGTAGCATAGTGCAAACGTGTAGCATCTAAAGTACTGTACAGAGCACGTCGTACTGCAAGTAAAACCTAACGGTTTTCCTCCTGTAAGGTTCTGATGATGGAGGCGACGGTGAAGTGACTAAAATTTGGCTGTACTCGTTGCCCAGCCTCCCTTATAGTCATACCATGGACAAGGACATGTTCAACTAAAGTGGCTCGAATTTTATCTGAGACTGCTTGTCTCCTTGCCCCTCCTCATCCCGCCATCACATCTCTTCCTCTCCCTCCTCCCTCCATATAAATCCTCTCCTCTCCAGCCTCTTAATCCACGTCCTCTTCCTCTTCATCAGTCCTTCACCACGTCCTCTTCCTCCTCCTTCACGACATCCTCTTCCTCTCCCTCCTCCTCCTCCTCCTCTTCCACATATTCCTTAATTTCTCTCTGGATCCATTGTTCCAAAACTGAATGAACTGATTTGGGCTCTTTTATCTATCTATTGAAGGTTCTGATTGGTGTGTGATAAATTTTGACTCCTAGTGTTTCCACTTGGGTAATTGTGTGCTAATTGAGCTCAAACTGTGCTGACGTGAGTGAACAATATTGAATGCTAGTGCTTTCTAAATGACCACATGGTATAAGCACTGAGAAATGTAGGGATTTGTGTGTAGAGTTTTGCAGTAACAGTTCACCAAATCTGACTCATGTGTTAAGGCAGGGGAATAGTGTTTGTTAGAGTTCAGCAAAAGCGGTGTGCTTTTTGAATTATTTTTTTTTTTTTAGTTCAAAAGCCTGGTTATAGTGTTTTAGCAATCGAGAAAAACTGTAAGTATGATAATGGTCCATATTCCAAGTGTTCTGAAGTCATATGATGCTTTGTCTAATGAACAGACTAAAAAAGTATTCATTATTTGGAGAAAATCTTCCCCTTCTGTGCAGTTCGCAATTCTCATTCACACTTCCACATTCAGATATGCTGTATCAACTCAAAACACTGAATATATGTGTGCATGAAACAGATTTTAGATTTCATTTTAGTGAGAATCACTGCTTTAATTTTGAACTCTGTAGGGAACTCAAAAGACCTAAGGCTCTTCACATGCGCTGACGTCATGAGGCTCATGATCACTGTGAATTTCCTTTGGGCTAAACACAGAAAAACAATGTTTAGTCACAAGAGTTCATGGTAAGTGTTCTTACTTACAATGACTGTTTTACACTACTGGATAATCCAGCTCTGACTGGAGGGAGTGAGCGGTTAACCAGCAATTCACTCAGCTCTCTGGAAGCATCTGATGCCACTGTGCGGTCAAATGTTTTAAGAGCTCAAGGTTTTTGGGTTCAAATCCCCTGGAGGAAAGTTGACAACTTGAGTAAAAAACTAAGCGACTTACAAATGTGGACAATAAAAGCAGTTAAAACTAACAAAAGAGCAACAATATGTAAGTGCTATGACAAGTCTTGGTTAGCCTAACACAGTACACGTAGCAAAGTGTATATATATACTATTGATGGATGATATATCTAGCTATATATATATAGATTAGACAAACACAAAAACACTAAAGAAAAAACAAAGTAGATAGAATCAGAAAAAACTAGGAAAGCTAGTGTTTTTTTGTTGTAAAAAAACAGAAGTAAAATGATAAAGTAGCATTAGAACTAGAATAGAAAGTGCTAGAGTTAGGTGGAACAGATGAGTTTTAAGCTTATTTAATTTTAGAAAGCTGAGCAAACTACTAACAAAAGTATAATTTTTCCTGAATTAATCAAATAATTGACTGGATTATTACCAAATACAGCACTTTGACTGACTAACTAACTAACTAACTAACTAATCTATATTTGTCCAGTTCCATTATACACACACTTCTTCGATCTATCCCAAGTTTATTCCAAAAGGAAGCAATTTCTATAAACTAAACGAAACAACCTCGATTTTGCCTGTTGCGAGGGGCACCTAACTGAAGTTAAGTAAATAACAGAAATGTTCAAGCTTGATTGCAGTATATCAGTTTATGGTAACTAACATTTTGCTACTTCTTGTGCTCTTTCCATAACCATTACAGTGATCATGATCATTGATTATTGAGATAATCAGTGTGATCTGAATGTCCATGAACGTTTCGGTCCTTCATGACATTGACAGGAAGTTGATATCTCTCAAAAATTGAGTTTGGCCCATGAGCGCTGCGATATTTCCCAGCTCTGTGAGAAAAGAGAGATGTGAGAGGAGAGACGGGGAGGTGTGAAATGCCACACACTCCACTCAGCCAACAACAATCACAGACGGGAGATGAAGAGCTGCATTGCCAGTCAGTTTCATTACTGATTTTTCTTTCTCTATTTTGCAACAGAAGAGTTTCATTCTGTAACTTTAAGAAAAGCATTTATAGGAAATAAACTGCACAACATGAGCTCATTAATATATGACCACCCATATTTACATATATGAATTTAGTAAATGTGACTCTTTACTTATGAAATTATTCACTGGATTAAAGTCACTGTAAAACTAGTTTCCCAACCATCCAACAACCAACTACATCTTCCTGTTCCATTACTGCAATATTCCTTTACTTACGAATTTACTGGATTATTCCCAAAGAGGCCACTTTAAAACTGAGATATTTATTGTTTTTTTGCAGAAGATTTGTACACGGGGCAGATGTGAGCACCGCCACAAAAATTACAAACATGCAAAAAATGACACATTTGCCTGAACCAATGAAATTTGTTGAAATTATTACAAACTTAGCGATTTGAAATGGATGAAAAATGCCATTTTTCATTTACAAGGCCGGACTGATTGAACCCGGACTGTGGCATGTATGAAGTGGATTTGACCGGTTCGGAGGTAGGCAGTCCAGGGATCGATGGCAGTCTTTTTGTGGGATGGGAGATAGAAGAGCAGCCATGTCCACATCCATACCTGAGAAGATTTGAGTGCGGAGCGGAATGGAAATGGATGGAGGCTCCATGGCAATGGTGTGGGCGGGGGTTGCTGCTGGAACAGATGTGAAGAGTGTATTGGATGGAGGATGGGCCAAGGTAGAGGGGGATAGCTGACGAGGGAACAGTCAAGGCAGGCACCGTTTGCGGAGGCAGCCTCACTCTGGGCTCTATGCTCGTGGAAGGAAAAAAGTAAGAAGATGAGGTGGGCTGCAGAGAAAGCGCCAAAGTGGGACTCGTTTGCTGAGGTAGCCTCACACTGGGGGGCGCACCAGAAATAGCTGGAAAAGAAGCAAGAGGAAAGGAACGGAGACTGGTAAGGAATGGGCAAGGCTGTTCAAGTCTAAGGTAGGTAAAAGGTGTGGTTGGACAGGAGGAATGACAGTGTAAGCAAAGGCAGAAGTTGATGCTTGGGAGACGCGGGTTTGATGGGCTGAATTGACCTTAGAGAACAGAGGGCTTAGGGCCGTGGCTGCAAGGCCTGTGCTAGAGGAGTGGGGAGCAGTGATGATGGCCTCGGAGGCTGGCAGCGCGGAGGCGGGTAGCGCAGACGTGGTGGCCGGTGTGGAGAGCCCGGTAGAGCTTGAGTTTGACGTGGCATCCAGGGGTAGAAAATGATCCTGATGGAATCGGCTGAGCTGGAGTGTGTGGAGAAGTTAAGATGCCTGATGTGGCCAACTAGCCAGAGGCAGGGAGGAACGCGGTCTATGGTGGCGGTTCGGAAAATTTGGAGTTGGACGCTGAGAGGGACGACCTCGATCCTCGCACGGGAACCGGAGTTAGGTGAAACTGGGGTCGGCTCAGGGACCAAAGAAGATTCTGTGGAACTGGAAAATTCCTGGTTGGAGGTAAATAGCTGGAGTTCATCAGGGTGGGACATGTTTCACGGAATAGGGCGGGGTCATATGCCGGAAGAATTGTCGCTGGGACGAAAACTGAAACTAAGACTAAAACTATTGGTCAAAAAACAGTTTAGTAAACTGAAATAAAATGTCAAAATAAACGAAAAACTAAAACTAAACGAAACTAACAACAGTAACTGAAAAACTAACTAAAGTAAAATAATAATTAGCAAAAATAAATAATCGTGTTTGTGATTTAATAAGCTCATTCTGTGCCAGAAAATCTGACCTGTGGTTGTTTAGGGAAATACCAGTAGATGGCATTTCATGCACGTGAGCTGAGTAGTAAGCGGCTATTATATTCACAGAAAATGCCTTTTTGCATTTAAAAAACAAGACGCGGGAAATTAAATCGGAAATAACTATAAAATATGAAATGGGAAATAATAATAATGCACACCCTACAGTGCACAGACGTTTAAAAGTGTGCTTGACGTGCGAGAACAACATGAGAATGAGTTAACTAAATTTTTTTGGGATGAGCTGACTTTAGTGAATAGTCATTTTGTCACACTTTACGATTACTATAGCAACGTCGGCCTCGAGTCTATGACACGCGCACCGCCTTGACTGTACAAAACGCATCCAAAATGAGAGAAAGCGCCAACTTAACTTGAAGAGCAGTGAATGGGAGAATACCACAAATATATTTTTTGCATTCCCACTTGCTCAAAATAGCAAAAGAAAAACTCCAAGATAGTGTTTTCACGACATTGAAAAAAAGGGAAAAATTGATAGAGACTGATATCAGCAGTCAGAATGTCAAATTTACCTTCCCTCCCATAGACACTGCATTAGAAACACCCTCGCATAAGCGTTAACTGTTTTTTTTGTAATTTGATGCAAAGCTGATATAATACAAAGAACAGTGTTATAAATGTACATACATTTAAAAAAAAATGAAAAAACAAAAAATAATATATACCTATGAAAACTTTCGAGGATTATGATGTGATGAACGTTTAAACACGAATCACAGTCTTGTGAAAAGGGACTGGATGCGGCGTGGTGACATGACAAATCCCCGACAGAAACTGCTGCTGCGTTCTATTCATGACGTATTGATACAAATTTCAAATGATTTTCAACAGTCTCTTTGTCGCATCCAGTGTAGACATACTTTAGCTGTTGCGGCGCAGACACATTGTTTTTACTCACCTATCGAGAAGAAACAAAGAAACCTCGGTGTCCGATCGCAGGCCTCCGCTCCTTCAGTTCTCTCCAGCGCTGGAAAGCTGAACCGATATTTACACGGGTCCTACTTCTACCCTTAAGCTTTTGTTTGTTCCGCAGACGTTTTGCTCTTGTTTTTTATCCGCCATCTCTATCTTTCTGTCACTCGGCTAATGTCCATCCAGTGCACTAAGCGCTCTCTCCTCCACGTCATGAGTAGACACACCCCTTACTGAAAAATCGCTTACCCACCTTTAATCACCGAGCGCATTTAGTTTGAGTAGTACAAATTTAGATGGTTCTTCGATGGTGTATGTTCATAGAGGGAGAAGAGCGGGACATACAGAGTTTCATGACGGTACAAAGAACAGGTTTTATAACAAGCCAGCACTGGGGGGTCATTTGTCCAGCAGAATAAAAATCAACTGCCTGTAGCTTATAGTAACTCTTGAAAACCGTGATTACTTGGTTTGTAAAAATATTGGAATGTTTCACAGATACATCTTAATATGAATGAATTGAACGATACATTTATCATTGAGTTGCATATTTTTGTTTATTTGTAAAGAATTTTTATTTTCATTATTAAGAGGTTTGCACAAGTGTAAACTGTAAACATTCAACTTTGCTAAAATTAAATGTTTTGCTTTGGTCTACACTGGAAGTGTTCCATTAACTCTGCTAAACGGTAATTACTAAAAATAAAACTGAAACTAAAATAAATAAAAACTAAATATAAATGTGTTCACAAAATAACAAAAATATTAATGAAACTAATAAAAACAACTGAATTTTATAGCAAATTTGAAAACGATATTAAAATAAAAACAAATTCAAAAATTCAAAACTATAATATGCTTGCGGTGCAGTGACAGGACTGAATGATTAGGCTTTTCCTGAACCTACGTTGGACAAACACGTCATTTACTGGATTGTTCCTAAAGAGAGCTCTTTAAAACTAACCACTTATCCAACTAACTAAAAACTAACTAAGAATTTTTATGTTCCATTACTATATTAATCCTTCATGTATGGAAGTATTCACTGGGGATATCACTCTATAACTAACTAACCCTTTTATGTTCCATTACTACAATAATCCTTATGAAGGGAATTCAATGAGGATTCATTTTATACTATAACTAACTAACTAACTAACTAAATATTTCATGTTCCATAACTATAATAATCTTTTACCTGTGGAATTATTCACTGGGGATATCACTTTAAAACCATCCAACTAACTTACTAACTAACTAACTTTAGTAACTAAGTAACTAACTAACTTTTTTTTTCCTGATAATCACCCTTCAACACACACAAATACACACACGTAGCATCACCGGTGACACTCAGTAACACACAGATGTGTCTCGAGTATCAGGTGTTGGTTGCCACGGTAACCATGTGTCTGCCGCTGTGCCCTGTGTCTCGTTGCATGCACATACACACGCATACAGGTTTTGAATACAATCTCAATCTCCCAGCAGACTTATTCACAGAAGACAACGTCTCATTACAAAGTTGCCATGGTGATATGTGAGCTCAGAAAGATTCCCTATTGAGAAGAAAACAGATCAGGACTGACAGCACGCAGAGAAAATGAGTCTTTTATCAGGGCCAATACCAGGGTCTGATTAGTTCCTGATTACTGTCCTTTTCAATGAGCCACAGTGTGTTTAGCTCATAAAGAGACAAGAAAGTGACAGATGTAATTGGGTTTGAAGTTTTACACCCACTGTGTTTCATTAGAGCTGGTTTGGGTTTAATCTGCCAAAGAAAGACGGCTGGAGACCTGCTGTATGACCCACGAGCGCCACAGAAACAGATGAAAGCACACTGTAAAAATGATATTAATAACATTTTGTTCAGGATATGAGGAGTCACAGATACTAACAAATAAAGCTGAAACTAGATCCAGTAATAAAATCAGTCACATATATCAACACATGCTGACAAAAGACAATAAATGGCTTTCGAAATGAGTATGTTGTTTGTTACATTTTCATATCATTGAACAGAAGCCAGCCCAGTCCACTCCATTATACACATGAAAACTGTTATCTGAGGCTGTTGTGACACATTTAGCTGTTTCTCAGAGTCGCACGCCATGTCTTATCATTTTTTTTTTACAGTGCACCAGCACTATATAAGAAGAGATAACAGGGTCAGAAATTAACAAGTGATCTTTACATTTACTTTAGTCAAGGACAGATTTTTTTCTAACCATAAATTAACGTCACATAAATAATGTTTTGCATCTTCTCTGCAAGCAGTTTTATGAGCTCAATTTAATTGTGAGATTTCTGCATGCATGCATGGTTAAAATAATAAATAAATACAAGAATTAATGAATTGAAAGTTGTATGAAAATAAAAAACAAACACAAAACCGCTATAATATTAATCTAGAATTATCAGAATTATTTCACGGGATTATTCAAGAGACTTTATTAAACTAGCTAAATAAATAAAAAAACAACAAACTAGATTTTTCCTATGTCCATTACTGCAATATTCCTTGGTTATCAATATTATCACAGTTTTTCCCAAAGGAAAGACTACCACTAAATAAGCTAATTATTTTCTATTACTAGAATATTCATTACTATCAAATTATTTGGTCTATTATCAAGAGCACCAAATAAAAAATAACTGCATCTAATAAACGCACTAACTAGATTTTCCAATGTCTAGGAAATATTACATTACCACATATCCACTGGAATATTCAAAAGAGCAGTTAAAAACTAACTGAGAATTTTTCATTTCTTAGAATATTAAGTACTCTACAAAATAAGGACTTTTAATGTTTGAACGGGGTAAGCTGATGCTTTTAAAAGATCATTATTTGGTGTATTTGGAGTAACAGAATATGTTGACATGCTTTAATGTTAAAAAAAACATTATTTTTCAAATACATTATTGTAGGTCCTCTAAGCCCCGCCTCTCTCAAACACTTCGTTTTCTACAAAGTCCCTCATTCCGACAAGCGCAGTCTGCTCTGATATGCCAGCTGACCCAGTGCATTGTGATTAACCCGAACACCGCAAGCACTCGTCAGAAACGTAACGCCCCTTACCATAATCGCAAGCGTCATCTTTCAAAATAAATGTAAAGACAGAGCCCGAAAAGGGAAACAGAGTCGCGTGACAGACACAGTGATGAAGCTGGTATGTGTTTGCAGTACACAAGCCACGGTTAGGACAGCTGACTCCCTTTCTTAGAACTCTTAGACTCTCTCTCTCACACACACACACACGCAGACACGACGCACACACACGCACACACCCACACAAGTGCGCAAAAAACTCCGCATTTAAACAGTCAATAGCAAATACTTAAACTAATAAAAAATCAGTAGCTGATTCAGAAGCGCCAGATGGTCATAGCAAAGTCAGAATTACCTCCACTCCTAGGTTCACGAAACGGTCGTCCATAAAATGAATTGCTGTTCTGTTGTAAGTGATCTTATAGATTCCTAAATGCATCTACTTTCGGTTGGCCGAATAAAGTGCTTTTGCTTTCGTCTAGAAACACACAGCGTCTCCCTGACATGCTGCTTAAACACTAACTGCGGTTACTGAAACCACAACTTCTTTCTTTGCGTGAACATTTGGCGGCATTATGATGCTATTTCCACATATTGAGGTAGATATGTGGGGGCGTTTTAGAACGAGCCGTTTTAGGGGGGTGTGGCAGAGTCTTAACTTTGATAAAGAATATCTCTTTTGTTTTGAGACTTTAGTCTCTGCAACTTCAGGGATCTTATCTGTGCACAATCAGCTTGTAACACTCCAAAGAGAAAGGACAACTTGAAATCGCATCATATGAACCCTTTAAGAGAGCACTTAACACTAAATATAACTAACCAACTAAATAAATAAAGAGAAAAAGAACTACTTGGAATTTGCCATGTTAGAAAGAGTGAATGAACATGCCTGTGCCTGATCTTCTTTTTCTGATTATTTTGCTAATGCTGTTAATATGCATGCAAGTTAACTGAAAGGTTGCATGGGATAATTGTACATGCTCAAAATCATTTATCACACCACAGCAATATTTAAAATTAAAATGTTGAATAAGTGTGACCAGTTACAGTGCCTAAAATAAGCACTTTGTTGATGACTGTAAGATGACCTCTCATTATCTGCTAGTGTGTAAGTTAACAGTTCATTCTGAGATAAACGTACATTGACTATACAGTAAATCAACAGCACTGCTCCAGCTGTGAACACTAAAGACTTCATGAAACTGCATTCACCACAGATTACAAGTGATATTCTCTTATCATGTACTCAAACTCATGCCGTTCCAATGCCATATTTCTTGCAAAAAATGGTCAATTTTTGATTAGAGACACAATGGATTTAACACACACTGTTGAATTATGCACCATGCAACCAGGGGCATTTTTTGTTTAAAAAATAAGAGAGTCATTTTTTATTTCATTTTGATTTTAAAGTTCACTGCCAAACTTCATGGTTTAGAGTTTGGATTTTTATATTTGTTTATATTTTTTTGGGGGGGCGGGGGGGGGGTTACTTTGTAACATTATAAATGTCTTTATTGTCATTTTTGATCAATTTAATGCATATTTGCTAAATAAAAATATTAATTTCTTTTAAAAAAAAAAAAAACATGAAAGAATGACAGAAAAGTGAATTGTGTTATTATTTGGGTCAGATACAGAAGTGTCAGCAGCTGATTATGGTTTGACTTTAGTTGCCCAGTAATATTTATCTTTATATCAGTCATAGGTCATGTTAATATCTGATATCGGCCCTTCAATGACCTTGTGATGAGCTGCAGCAGTATAATAGCATCTTACATAAACAGCATTTTTGCGATAAAGGCAGAGAGATGAATGAACGTTGGAAGATGCCTGAAACAAACTCAAATGCGTCTTGTAAAGGGGTCATATGATGTTGCCGAAGAGAACATTATTGTGTGTATTTGGTGTAGAGAAATGTGTTTATGTGGTTTAAGGTTCAAAAAAAACATTATTTTCCACATACTATACATTACTGTTTCTCCTCTATGCCCAGCCTTTCTGAAATGCATCGATTTTTACAAAGCTCATCGGTCTGAAAAGCGAGGTGTGCTCTGACTGGCCAGCTATCTAGTACGTTGTGATTGGTTGAATACCTCAAGTGTGTGACGGAAATGCTTTGATTGCATGCATCGCGCCGTGTAAACATAAAAACCATGTCTGCATTTGTGATCGGAGAATGACAAACAATAAGCGCTACTCTACAATGCTCAAAACTCGGCATTTGAATCACAGTGGCAAATCCTTTAAATGAAAACAAACTTACGTGAGTCAGAACTGCCGGCATTGTAGTTACTCTACCAGGATCAGGAAACAGTCCGCCATAAAATGCGCTGCACACATCTGAAAATTTGAGTTGAAGTGTTCTGGAACAGAGTTGTAAATACAACTTAACCACTGATTTCTAGTCGTGTCCTCTTTTGGAAGACCAAACAAAGTAGTTTCGCTTTCACAACGAAAAACACATCGTCTTCACAACATGGCGGCGGCAGCAACAATAAAGTTACGCCTTCTGTAGTTTGTGACATTTGGGTGGCGTTATGCAAATCTTCCCACATCGTGACATAGACATGTGGGGGCGTGTTTAAATGAGCCATTTTAGGAGGGCGGGGACCAGCCTTAACTTTTATAAAGAATTTATCTTTGGGTTTGAGACTTTAGTCTTTGAAAATTAGGGAAACTTATCTATTTTATGAACGGTGTAACAAGGAAAACTGGAAATCGCATCATATGACCCCTTTAATTATAGCTCCATTCAGGTCAGTCTGAGCAGAAAACTACACACAGCCTCTGGGCTTCTACTTAACTTACAGTCAAAGCCATAATTCACAAGACAACAAAGAAACAAGCTGAATTCAAGATGATGCCATGAAAGGAATATAAAATTGGGTTCACTAACAAAAGCATACCATATTTGTCAAAGTCGCTGTTGTGCTCATGGTTCAACCTGACGTCAACCTGTCAAATAAAGGCAAAAAATATTAGTAAAAAAAATAATTATCATCATCAACAACAACAGTATATAAATAAAAATACATACACGTTTTAACATTAATTAAACTATTTTTTTTTCTTGAATGGACATTACTACAATTTGTTTTGGACACCAGGGTAAAACATGTTTTGTGAACATTATACATATAAATTGACAACTTCATTTTTACGTTTTCTTTTTCTGAAGAAAAAGCATGTGGTAAACCAAGTGGTGTAGATTAACTGATAAAGTTGTAATAGCCTGTGAACACAAATCCAACTAATTTATTTCGGTCTTGTTTTAGTGGTTGAACATTTACTTGTGTGTGTGTGGGTGAGTGTGTGTTTGATGTGGATCCTCAAGTTTCAAACACAAGATTGTAATGATGCACATCCTTACTCCGTATTGTATGTGTGTGTGTGTGTGTGTGTGTGTGTGTGTAAAACTATCTAACTGTGTGTGTGTGTGTTATTTAACCACAGCAGGTATCTGGATGTGAGTGTGTGCCATTCTTTCCCAAAACACACACACAGTTTCATAGTTGACTGAATTAGCAGTCACATGCCTACAGCAACACACACACACACACACACACACACACACACACACTATAATGTATACAGTATATAATACACAATACATTAACCAAAGCACAAGCATATCTGCTCAGATGATGGAGGCTCGTGACGGGTGTTTTGTGTGTCCTGTAGGGACTAAAACATTAATCATGCTGTTATTGGTAACGAGCTGTTAAACCCAATATGAGAGGCAAGTCAACTAAAACAGTCACGCATCTGTCAAACATTTTGCATGATCTGGGCAGCAGTCTGAGTTATTGTGTCTGTGGTGATCTGTTATTGGTATCTACTAGTAGTTAAAAAAGTAGGGAACAGCGTTCATCACAGTGACTGTCTGTGTGCATGTTATGTAAACAGAACTGTGTGCTCTGATTTGCTGGTATAAAATTTTCATCTTTGTCATATTTTACTTACTGTAATTATCAAGTTTGTCTCAGATGCTTCTCCCAAAATTCCTTAATAGAAATAAATGAAAGAGAAATAAGAGAAATAAAAATAAGCCCAAATGAGACAATTGTTGGTATACCTTAACAGTATGTGAACCTGGACACACACACATGCAAGTGCCATGCGAAAGTGTTCATATCCCTTCATTTTGTTTTCAAATTTTGTTTTGTTGCTGCCTTATAACTGCTTTAAATAACTTTTTTTCACATCAATCTATACTTTATACACCATAAAGACAAAATAATAATAATAATAAAAAAGTGAAAAATTCATTAAAAATAAAAACCTGAGACAAGTACGTTGCATAAGTATTCACTTACTCTGTATTCAGTTGAAGCATCTTTACAGCATCAAGTCTTTTTGGGTTTAATGCAACAAGCTTTGCACATCTGCATTTGAAAATTATCTGCCATTTTTCTCCTCACAACTTCACCTCTCAAGCTCTGTCAGGTTTGAATTGGGGCAGATGCACATTTTCAGGTTTCTCCAGAGATGTTTGTTTGGGTTCAAGCCCAGGCTCTACGCTATAGGCCACACAAGGACATTCACCATAAGCCACTCTTGCTGTGTGCTTAGGCACTTCAGTTGTTCCTGGTGTGGGAATAGGTTCCTAGCCCGTCCTTGAAGTTCTCTGAATTGCTCGTGAGTAGGTTTTCATTAAAGCTCTCTCTATATTTTGCTGTGTTGAGCTTTCCATCTACTCTGACGAGTCCCCCAGTCCCTGCTGCTGAAAAACACCATAGAACTGCTACCACCACACTTTACTCCTGGGCAAGTGTGAGGCAGTGGCCTAGTTTCCCTCCATACCTACTTTTGGAACTAGGAGGTTCCAACAAAGAGAATCGTTGTTAGTGATCACGCGATCTTTGAGTAGATCGTTTTTGGCAAATTTCAAGTGGGATTTATCATGTTATTATCCTGGCGCCCTTAGCAAGAGGATTGAGTCTGGTTCAATGGTTCAAATCATACTTATCTGACTATCATCAATTTGTTGCAGTAAATGAAGAGGTATCATATCAATCACAAGTTCAGTACGGAGTACCGCAGGGCTTAGTACTAAGACCGTTGCTTTTCACCCCTGTCTTGTTTATCTTTTATGCTAGATCCATCGCTATATTTCTTGCACTTGGCGTGCGCCCGGCTCAACTAACACACACTCCGTTTCACACCCACAGACTGTGCCGAGCACACATTCATCTCACGCAAGACTTTGTCATCGCACTACCGGTCCCTCGCAATGAGGGTTCCTTGAGCCACTACTACTACATTCTGAAAAAAAACAGAGGTTTTGATTATTGCACCATTAATTCCTCTTTCTCTTTCTGCCGCTCTGATATGAGAGAATCTCCAGCGTCGGGTCTCCGACGGACAATTGTGGCAGCAGATGGCCTGTCCAGGTTGAGCTGGAGGACACACTGCGCTCTGACGTATGATGGCACATGAGCGTCCTCAAACACACACACATACACACACAAACTACACCTCTGAATATAAAAGCACGAACCAGTAAGCCACATATGCCAACATATGCTGCATCTCTGCCGTCTGCATGTGTGTTTGTGTGACCTTTCATCCCATCACTGAGTCAAATATGTTTGCAAAGGGCCTCTTCTTCACCCAAACTGCATTGCGGCTAATGTCTTTCTTTGCACGCTCAGAGTAATTTATCTAAAAATAAAGCCATTCTGCTGTTCATCTATGGAAATATCCTCTGCAAAGGCACAACACTGCTTTTCCCTGCCAACAGAGCGAACGCCAACACAATCAGTGTGCGTATGTGTGCTTCCTTTAGATATTTTTGACTATAGCGGCGATGTTCCTCGGCTCCTTTGAGCTCTGAACGCCTACACTACCTCCTCCATGAGAGAGAAAGAGAGAGAGAGACAGTGGCGAGGAAGAGGAAAGGTTGTAGTTGTAGATGTAGATGTGGAGGTTGTTGAGCTGAAGTTGTGAGCGTGTGGGCAGGTGAGATTGAACACCACGGGCTGCTCTTTTTGTTATTTACAAAAGAAACGTACACGCAGATTGACAGAAGCATCTGCGTTCTTGCTGTGCAGATTGACAGTATAAGCTGAATATGTGGGATACTGAACTCAAATACTCACCGTTTGAAACCCGTATGACTTTCTGTCATCTGTGGAGCATAAAAGAGACATTTAACTGAATGTTAAATTTCCAATACGGGGCTGTCGAGTCTGAAAAAGAGAAGAACCTACCATGAAAGTACCAGTCCTGGTAGCTGCAATAAGCATAACATAATGTATATATATATATATATAGTGTATATATATACTGAACAAAATTATAAAAGCAACACTTTTGTTTTTACCCCAATTTTTCATGAGCTGAACTCAAAGATCTAAGACTTTTTCTATGTACACAAAAGGCCTATTTCTCTCAAATATTGTTCACAAATCTGTCTAAATCTGTGTTAGTGAGCACTTCTCCTTTGCCTTGATAATCCATCCACCTCACAGGTGTGGCATATCAAGATGCTGATTAGACAGCATGATTATTGCACAGGTGTGCCTTAGGCTGGCCACAATAAAAGGCCACTCTAAAATGTGCAGTTTTATCACACAGCACAATGCCACAGATGTCGCAAGTTTTGGAGGGCGCGTGCAATTGGCATGCTGACTGCAGGAATGTCCACCAGAGCTGTTGCCCGTGAATTGCATGTTAATTTCTCTACCATAAGCCGTCTCCAATGGCGTTTCAGAGAATTTGGCAGTACATCCAACCGGCCTCACAACCGCAGACCACGTGTAACCACACCAGCCCAGGACCTCCACATCCAACATCTTCACCTCCAAGATCGTCTGAGACCAGCCACCCAGACAGCTGCTGCAACAATCGGTTTGCATAACCAAAGAATTTCTGCACAAACTGTCAGAAACCGTCTCAGGGAAGCTCATCTGCATGCTCGTCGTCCTCATTGGGGTCTCGACCTGACTGCAGTTCGTCATCGTAACCGACTTGAGTGGGCAAATGCTCACATTCGATGGTGTCTGGCACTTTGGAGAGTGTTCTCTTCATGGATGAATCCCAGTTTTCACTGTACAGGGCAGATGGCAGACAGCGTGAATGGTGTCGTGTGGGTGAGCAGTTTGCTGATTTCAACGTTGTGGATCGAGTGGCCCATGGTGGTGGTGGGGTTATGGTATGGGCAGGCGTATGTTATGGACAACGAACACAGGTGCATTTTATTGATGGCATTTTGAATGCACAGAGATACCTTGATGAGATCCTGAGGCCCATTGTTGTGCCATTCATCCACGACCATCACCTCATGTTGCGGCATGAGTCATGACCACACGAGACCCCAGTCTGCAGTTACAGCTGGATCTAGCTGTACACAATTCCTGGAAGCTGAAAACATTCCAATTCTTGCATGGCCAGCATACTCACCGGACTTGTCACCCATTGAGCATGTTTGGGATGCTCTGGATCGGCGTATACGATAGCGTGTTCCAGTTTCTGCCAATATCCACAACTTCGCACAGCCATTCTCGGAGAGTATGGTGAAGGCGCAGAGGTCATTCCACCGGCCGACAATCAACAACCTTGATCAACTCTATGCGAAGGAGATGTGTTTCACTGGGTGAGGCAAATGGTGGTCACATCAGATACTGACTGGTTTTCGGGCCCCCCCGGACCCCCCCATTACAGTAAAACTGCACCTTTTAGAGTGGCCTTTTATTGTGGCCATCCTAAGACACACCTGTGCAATAATCATGCTGTCATATCAGCATCTTGATATGCCACACCTGTTAGGTGGATGGATTATCTCGGCAAAGGGGAAGTGCTCACTAACACAGATTTGTGAACCATATGTGAGAGAAATAGGCCTTTTGTGTACATAGAAAAAGTCTTAGATCTTAAAGTTCAGCTCATGAAAAATGGGGGGCAAAAACAAAAGTGTTGCGTTTATAAATTTTGTTCAGTGTACTTACCAAGTATAAAACCAACAAGTGTGATAAAATATTAAAAAAGACATTAAAAGCCACAAAATTAATGCTTGTTTCCAAAAATTGATTATTGGCCTTTATTTGTCATTGTAATTAAGTAAATTGCAACATCTTATCTAAAAACATTTACGGCCATTTAAGCCTATGTGTAACACGAAGAAAAATTATTATCATAAATTATTTTAATTTATTATTTATAAATAAAATTAGCTTTAATAGTTGTCATTGTATTGCACCAAACTGCTGAAGACGAGAGAGAAATTTGGGGTAACTATTAAATTTTTTAATTATATTTATTTATTTATTTTTTTTGTTTTGTTTGGTTGTAGTTGTGATATCCTTTAAGATGGATAATCTCATGATTAAACTTGTCATTTATATTTATATTTGTATTGTACTAAATAAAATAGCTAAAATACTAATATGAAATATATACACTTTTCATTTAGTGGTCTTTGTTAAAATATTTTGTTTTATATTTTGTAAAATCTTTTCTCTCAATTTTTCTCACATTTTTTCCAACAGATCCACTACAAAAAAAAAACTGTGCAGGGGTACAAAAAATCTATTTGATTCACAAAATCCTGTTTTGATGAGCATTTGTATCCATAATATTTAAGTACGACAGCTTGCAATCGTTTTTTACATTACGGGTTTGGAGCGACATGAGGGTGGGTAAATGACAAGTATTCTTTAAAAATATTGGCTTTTAAAGATAGTGACACGCTTGAGATACAATCTACTGTGTTTAATGCCACATATACATGTTGATTTCAATCTCAGCATGAAAAGGGTGTCAGTCAAGTTGAACAGGGTCGAGGTGTTTGTTCATAAAGGACACTACCTGGAATCTGTGTCCCGTCAGACGAGTTGAATTAAAGGTCATCAGAGCGACCTCACGAAACAGGAAATCATGTGCAAACGCAACCCGCTTAATCTCACGACTATCATTTGATGATTAGGGCAAGTGTCTTCCTGGTTTGTGTGCTAACTAGTTCATTAACCACTTGCTCAGATGTTGCAATTAATCTCACGATTCATGACCAGTCTTCAAAAATCAAATTGTAATTGTAATCAGAGTTCATATAAATTAGCTGTAATACTGCTTTTGTACTAACTGTTAAAATATTATATAAAAAATATTTATTTCTTTATTTAACGACTATGGATCTATATCACACACTCTTCACACAAAAATAAGATAAATAAATACATATTTTTTTAAACATTATGGATCTCATAGAACAGTTTTTCTCAAATAACAAAAAACTAAAATTGCAATAATGTTAGATGTCTTAGAAAAGCTAAAAGTAATAAATATTCAAATACTTTTTTTATTAGGCAGAATATGTCTGATATTAAAGTTTTTTTGAATGAATGAATGAATGAATGAATGTATTTAAAGGACTATGTATCTGATATTAACACTATTTCATGAATAAAAAAAAGAATAAAAATATGTAAAGGACTATGCATCTGATATAATACTTTTTTACAATAAAGTAATTAAACTTAAAAAGATGTTGTAGCATTTGGACCAATCAGACACACTATTTTTCATTTGATTTAACAAATCAATTATCCATTAGATTAACAAACGTTCACAGACCCCTCACTAGATCTGAACACCCAATAAACATACTGGGTTCCAAGTTGTCTGTGAACGAGGCCCAGGAGCCTGGTTACCATGGCAACCCTGACACAGATACATTTACGTCCTAATGGAATGTGAGTAGGGAAAATCACTGCCTTTTTATAGAAACACATGACAGGGAGAAAAATGGACTCTTCTCTAATTAATTAACCTTGCTTTGAATGAACACACATATCCTTCAGGTCATTGTGTATGTTTTCTTTGATATTTTATACTGTTTTATGCATGCTTATGATAAAACCACTAGTTCACGTAATCTTACCTATATGTAATCTTACCATGTTTAGTATATATGAATTCGCCTTCTTATGATCGAAAACGGCGTTAATATTATGATGTTGATACATAGGCAATAAAGTGTCATAAAACTCCCCAGTATCTCAAAACTCCCTCTTGGGATTCCGGCCTTTCTCATTGGACAAGCCCATCTTTAGAGGCGGGGATCTTCTCCGACCTTAAAGGCCTCACCCCATGTGACCCGCCCTCGTCGGAGTGGTTGTGTTAATTTTTAGAAAGCGGTGATTTACAACGCTCCAGGACATCCTAAGTTCTTGCCAGGCTTCGGCCTTGACTTTTCCATTCACCAAGATTCTCTGACTCAATCTGGTTCTTTTTCATCAACCAACTTCTGCAAAGATCAACTTGAACCTTGGACTGCATCAAGCCTTTCTTTCAGACAGACGAGACGTGCAAGTATTCAACTTAGTCTTATTAATTGATACATTAAATAACAGTTACACCTTTTTACAAAGGTGTGATTGAACTAAGAATCTGACGCTTCCCTCAGGTGTAGATCTGCTGAATGCCCATGTTCCATACGTCATATTCCTTCTTTTCTCTCCTCCTTGTACTGATTTAAGCTTAACCCTTTCTCTCATACCATGTATGGTGTGTGTGTGTGTGTGTTATGTGTATGTTAGACCAGTTTAAGTGTTTATGTATTATGTTAGACTAGTTTAAGTGTTTTTTATTAATAAGTGCTACTTAGTATCCCACTTGCTTTGTTCTTGTTTTTTGCTCATAACTGTAGTCCCTTATCATAGCCATTTATGCTACAAGCATCTGGTGAGAATTTTGTACAGTTAAGAAATTTATTTCCTTTACCAGAAAATATTTTCTTAAGAATTGACCGACAGTTGAACCCTGAGATGTCAAGTACAATATGGATGCCTTTTGGTCACCGCCGGAACCTTTTCATAGTACCAGAACTAATTGTGGAACTACCCACTTTTCGGCGTGTTCGCACCGCCGGAACTGGGAGCGATTTTAGTACAGGACTGCCTTTTTCGAGAACCAAATTAACTCCTACTCCAGATCCGTTCTAAGATAACCATCAACAGAACTGGTACTAATCCTGATGTAAGTAGACATTGATTGGCCAAATGTGTATGAAAACGCCCTCACCCGCCATTATTTAAAACTCTGTGTAAATATACTGTAAACATTGTGTCAACTTATATCGCAAGTATGGAGAACAGCGATAGATGGCCGGACGCTGAAGTGCAGGCACTTGTAACAAATGTAGCACAGTCAGTTGTCGTTGGAGATTCTTAGTCCTCCTTTCCGTTCTTTCAATCGCTTTACGTATACGTCAACTTTCCATGTCCACTGTGAAACCCGCGAGACACAACAAAAACACAGCTCCGATCACAGCGTCCTCCATCCTTTGTTGTTAATGTTGTTCTTCTTTGTTTTTTTTGTTGAACGCCGCGCACAAATGACGACCGGCTGTCTCTCTCCCCTTGTCTTATGTCACTTCTTAGTACACAGTGTCGGTGCGAATGCAACCCTTTAAATGGTACTGGGAAATAGTTCGCCCAAAATCGTCCCAGTACTTTAGTATCGTACGTTTAGTTCTGGAACTAAAGCTGTGCGAAAGGACCTATTAGTACAGCGGATCTGAATAGTTAATTATAACTAGTTATGGTTAATTATTCATATTTCCCCATGAGCTGATTCGCTACAAATTTAAAGGACTATGTATCTGATATTAAAAGTTTTTAACACTGTTATTTTTAACTAAAGCAAACGGCTGCTGCGTGCATGGTTTGGCATGGCAGAACGCCAGCAAAGAGCGCTGCATTTATAATCTCAAAGGCCATCTCATTTCATCACCTCTCACAAATCCTGTTTAACGATCTAGGGATGTAACGATTAACCGCGAGCCGGTTGAAAATCGATTCAAATATGTGACGATTCAGATCGGTTGAGATGCTAAACAAATCGCTATTCAATTAGGGGCAGGAGTTTATATTAATGTATTTCTGAGGGGAACTTACTGTCTTTAGAATAGTGTAGATGGTATTTTTTCTTTTCATCTTGCCATAAGTGCAGCGCTGCTTTGTTTACAGCGGAAACCAAGGAAAGCTTTAAGCGCCACCTGCTGGCAGAGAGTGAACCTGCGACTCGTTCAGCTCGTCTGCTGTTTCGGTTTCATGCAGATATTTTTTATGCATAGTTTCACAAAACTGAAGTCAAACCATTCTGTTTTTGCTTCAAATTTCGAAATTATACAATCTAATTTAGATTAAAAACTGCTCATGTGACATATGTATGCAGCATCTTTGTTTGGATCAAGATTAAAATACAGTGGTTGCCTCTAATTTAAATGGAAAGAGCACAGGGGCGACAAACTTATTTTGTTTTGTTATTTACGTTTTCATTATATTTAAAGTTTGTCATTTAGCAGACGCTTTCGTCCAAAGCGATTTACAAATGAGGACAATAGAAGCAATCAAAACCAACAAAAGAGCAATGATATGCAAGTGCTATATTATTATAGTGTTATATTTCAATTTCACAAAGAAACGTGCAGCATTTTGTCCAAGCAATAATAAAAAAAAACACATTTAATTTATAATTTGTTTTAAATCTCATTTTGTTAAAAAAAATCGTGAATTGAATCGAATCGTGAAATCAAAATCTTGAATCGAATCGTGAGTTGAGTGAATCATTACATCCCTATATAACACAATAAATATATGCATAATGAATCTTTCATAATGTCTACAATTTGTGTGTTATAATGAGAGGATTCATGAGCACACAAATTTCAGCACTGCATTGCTCCTTATACGCTTGCACCTGTAATAGAGTAATAGAGACCTCGACTTGTAACTATACTCTAATTACTATTTTGAAAATTATAACGCGTTAAATTACTAAAAAAGTAATCAAATTACAGTAACGCGTTCCTCAAGGAAATTCGTTAGCTCTGCCCGAACCTCTGGCTATCACTCTACATTCTAGACACTTACTCCTATACAAAAATAGCAGATAATGTTAAAATGAAAGTAGAGCAGCTCAGAGCATTTGAGAGGAAAAGTCTGAGTTAACATTGAGATTTATGACTTGTTTGCAGATTTGGTATCGTTTCAGTTTGAGACATTGTTGAAGGGAACGCACTGTGAGACGCGATGATCACTCAGCAAAAGTCCTCATTATGCTCCTCCATGTCCCCTCCTCCTCTCTTTGCACTCATTGCTGCTAACAGGCGATACTGTAACGGGTCTAAATCGACATCGTCACCACCCACTACCCACAAAAAAAACACACACACACACACACAATCATTTTTCTCGCAGGTGTCGAGCTGTTTGTATCATTAAAGCGCTGGCAATGGGGTGCCATGGGTAACGGCTTAGGTACATCAGAATATTTCCCCCCTTGCATAAATCTTTTACGATCATGGTAATAGAATTTACATATTATGGAAAAAAAAAAAAAAAAACAAAAATAGCTCGGGCGTCTGACTCACCCGAGTGAAAAATTCTTTCAATTTCGTTTTCAATTAAATGCTTTTTAATTGATTCTGTTTTTGAGTCACCTTCGCAATATTGATATGCCCACCCACATACAGCCCGCTTTCAACTAGCGGAGACAAATATATAGATTTGAACTGAACACATTATTACAGAAACTATGACACATCATAAAATGACTCTTCTGCTGTGTTTTTTTTTCAGTGTCAGTGTCATAACATCACATCATCTATTGAACTAGAAATAATTCAAGCAATCTTTAAGCAAACCTCTGAATGCTGCTTGACAATGTGTGTTTTTAAAGGAATAGTTTACCCAAAAATTTTTATTTGCTAAAAGTGAATGGGTGCCGTCAGAAAGAGAGTCCAAACAGCTGATAAAAACATCACAATAATCCACAAGTAATCCACACGACTCCAGTCCATCAGCTAATGTCTTGTGAATTGAAAAGCTGTGTGTTTGTAAGAAACAAATCCATCGAGACGTTTTTAACTCAAATACAAGTTTGCTGCTTCTGCTTTCAAGATGTTTGGGGAGTAACTTGTTACATATAAAGGCGTTACGTAATTTAATTACAAAATAAATGTAATTGTAATCTGTTACAGTTACTGAGAAAAAAATGTGTAATTAAATTAGTTACTTATGAAAATGTTAAGATTTACAAAGGGGTTAAATCTGAATACTCTCTTTCTCTCTCTCTCTCTCTCTCTCTCTCACACACACACACACACACACAACACACACAATACAGATTTAATTGATTTCTTCCCCAAATTGAATTGAATGCTCTAAAATATGAGACACTAATGTTTCAGGAGTTCATGGTGGAGGATTTGCTGCTCAACAGATCCTGAGCTCATTGACTAATATCTGATCTTGTAAGATGTGCTCCCTTTACACAAAGTACACGTGATCGCGAAATCAAAGTGAAAGTGAAGAGGGAGTGCTCATTCAAAAGGGATTTCAATGCCCCGCATATTGACAGCGACTTGATGCATGAAAATTCTATATGGGAACAAGCGGAAGTGGACACAAAAACCACGGGAGCGTGTGGAATCAGAACACACAAGTCGCGGGAGCGGGCGATAGTCAACTCTAATCAACAGTTCATTTAGAAATTATTGAGAGTTTCATAACTTGATTTCTGACTTTGACTTTGCGACACAATCTATCACTTTCTTAGAACAGCTGCAGGGTGAATGCATGAAAATTTACTGTTGTTTATTCCAAAAGACTTATAGGGGCTTTTACACAACACCAATTTTGACCATTCATTTACATGACAAAGGCAGTTTGGGTGCCTGAAAACTCAAACTGTCAAGATGTCATGCGTGGTGTATTCCTTGTTCAGTCTATAGGAATGCATATGTATTTCTTTACAAAGTGACATCGCCATCTACTGGCCTAGCATGCAGAACGCAGCGCTTTTAGTTGTTTCCGTGGATCCGCGTGAACAGGGATTGTTTTGACAATGTTGTCGTCTGTGCGTGAACCTTCAAAATTGCAAAGGAATAACGTTTCCATTTTTTAGTAGATTATTGTCGTGTAAACAGCCTAACGTTTAAATGTCCAGAATGTTCAGCCCAAAAACCTTTTCTGAACGCAGGAAGTGACTCCATTTTTCCTGTCTCATAATGCCAGGTAAAGCAGTCACTCAGTCATAGTGACCAAAACATTTTGAGTAAACACTGTATGTTCACCACAGAGATTTTTTAACACATCAGGGTCATTTACCAGTACACCATGACTTTTTACCCACAGATGGGTCTATAATGCATTTGGACACAGTTTGACACAGTCAGTGCAAGCAGAACTAATACAGCTAAAGATTGTAACAGTGAACAGTGAACTTCTTCAGTCGCCTTGCCACTCAACAGTTCTACTCCATTAACCAAACCAACTAGCTCCGAGATGAATCACATCCACATGAATATGATTCAAGGCTAAATTGTTTATGAAAATGAGAAAATAAGGAATAAACTACTCATCCCATTAACTATTGTGGATTAATGTTGATTCATTGATGATAAATATAAAAACAACATACACTATTGTTCAACAATTTGGGCTTTTTTTTGAATGAATGAATGAAATTAATACTTTAATCCAGCAAGGACGCATTAAATTGATCAAAAGTCACAGCAAAGACATTTATAATGTCACAAAAGATTCCTATTCCAAATAAACGCTGTTCTTTTGAATGTTCAACTTATCAAAGAATCCAGAAAAATAAAATGTGGCACAGTTTCCATAAAAATATGAAGCAGCACTATTGTTTTCAACATTGATAATAATCAGAAATGTTTCTTGAGCAGCAAGTCATCATATTCGAATGATTTCTGAAGATCATGTGACACTGAAGACTGAAGTAATGATGCTGAAAATTCAACTTTACATAACAGGAATAAATTACATTTTACAACATATTCACATAGAAAACAGTTATTTTAAATTATAATATTATTTCACAACATACTCTATTACTGTATTTAGTTTTTACTGTTTTAAGTACTACCAAAACATTTGAACAGTAGTGTATATTATATTTAATGCAAAATATTCAGATATATATAGCTCATGGTAGGCCATGAAAGATTTTTGCTATTGTTTAAAGTCTAGACAGTCAATGATTGGAATTTTAATTCCATAACCAGCGTGTTTACTTACTTATTTACCATTAGTTGAGCAGCTAAATTATGCAAGGTAAGAGCCCTTATCATAAAGGATGGCCAATTAAACTATCCACAACAAACACAGAGTCACATGACCTCTTTTGTTTTGGTGACTATGAGTTTAGAACTAAAATAAACAGATTATGATATTGAGTTTTCAGAAACATTCATTTAAATGGTTTTTTTTTTGTTTCAGTATGAATTAATCTAAGTTCGGTTGAACACAAAAGAAGATATTTAAAGAATGTTGGTAACCAAACAGTTTGCGGTAGCCATTGACTTCCACAGCCCCCCAACACTATAGAAGTCAATGGCTACCGCCAACTGTTGGGTTACCAACATTCTTCAAAATATCTTCTTTTATGTTCAACAGAAGAAAGAAACTCATACATGTTTGGAACAAGTGGAGGGTGAGTAAATGACGACATAATTTAAATGTTCTATTTAGAACTATCGCTTTAAAAGTTAAAAAGGAGCGGAAGTCTTTCAATTGAATCTCATTGCTGTATAGCAAGAAATCAAGATGATATCATTGAAGGAGTAATTTGTGATTTTTCTTTCCTATGAGACAACCCTGTCTCTCACACATGCTCTAAATAGTAAGTTACACAGCTACGCTCGGGACTGGAACTCTTCCTGATGGCGTGATGCCAGTATATTTATCACGAGGAAACTATTACAGGGGCATCTGAGGTCTGATGTTATGCAATCGCTAGAACAGGTTAGTAGAAACTGCAACAAGTGCTTTAGATGCATACCGGGTTTGTTTCCCAAGGCCTCAGAGAGTGTACAACACAAACATGCAACCACACAGAAACACACGCAGAAGCCATCGCATCAGCAAAGAGAATAAAAAAATTAAAATAAAAAATCCCAGAAACTTTTGGTTCAGAGCAACAGGAAGTGAAACTCTTCAAACTATACGTGACCCCGCTGTGCTTTATTCACAGACAAACAGTGTGGTTAAAATGTCACCTCTGTTTTCTCACTTTCGTAGAAGTGTAGCCAAGGAAGCCAAAAACAAAACACATCAAAGCAGAGAAGTGTAGTCGTATAAATAACACAAACTCTGTCTCTCGTTTTTTAAATATTAATTGCATTGGATAAATTAGCAAACTGCACAAAAATGCACCTTAGTAGTGTTTGATATGAGAAAAACAAAGCACTCTATACTTTTTATAATTGTTAAATCTTTTGGCCAATAGGCAGAACACCCTAGCAACCACCGAGCAATGCCCTAGCAACACAAAAAACAATAGCAACTACCTAAACTGCCTCAGCAACCATGCAGAACACCTTAACAACTCAACTGCACCCAGAACACCCTAGCAACTGCACAGCAACAAGTTAAAAACCACCCAACACACCTAGAACACTGTAGCAGTCCTCTAGCAACCAGTCACAACCCAGTATTAACCATGTGGAATTGCCTCAGAAACCATGCAGAACACCCTAACAACTCAATTGCAATGTACTATAACAGAACACTCTAGCAACTGCACAGCAACAGGGTAAAAAACAAAACCCCTTAACAACCATGAAGAATGCCCTAGCAATGCCATAGCAACATGCAGAACACCTTAGCAACCACAGAAAAATGTCTTAGTATCCACACAGAATATAAAAGCAACTTAACAGCAATGCACTACCGTAGAAACTGCACAGCAACAGTGTACAAAAACCACTCAAAACCCCTTAACAACCACGCAGAACAACCTAGCAACTCAAATGCAATACTAACACTCAGAACATATTAGTAACTGCACAACAACAGCTTAAAAAACAACAAAAACAACTTAACAACCATCCATAACATCCCAGCCATAACATCCCAGCCCAATGTCCAAGATAACATTTGGTCAATCAGTTATGTAAAACATCCTAGTAACTGCATTACAACATGCAAAAAAACACCCACAGCTCCCTAGCAGCAACTAAACACCCAACCACATAGTGACATGTTAACAGCTACTAAAAACACCTTAGCAACCACATAGCAATGCTCAAGTAAAATGCAATCAAGTACTCATGCAAAACTCTGCTAGAATGCAACCTGGACTCCTTTGCAACCTCCTAGTAGCATGGTAACAGCTACTAAAACACCTTAGCAAGTGCATAGCACAACTCTAGCGACCACCCAAAACACCCTAGCAACATGCATCATTAACACTTTCTTTAGAAAATGTAAACATCTTCTTTGTATTAAATGAAATGCACATGTTGAATAGAAATGCCTTTTATTGATGTAGGCCTATTTGTAATAGTTTTGGTTGACAAATGTTTTTTTTTCTCCACAATAACAATCGCTCTTTTTGACCTCCCGGAGCTCTTTTCCTGCATGGACTTCCTCCGGCTGAGGAATGCAGCAAACAGCCAGAGAGGAACACTGGGTCATTATCGCAGGGAACGGAGCCATCGGGAGGGGAAGAGAGAGCGCCAGACGAGGGTTGGGAACAGTAGCGTGCAGTGTGCTGCACGGCCTGCTGGGAATGGCACTCTGTGTCTGCGGAATGCAGGTTTGATTTTAGCTGACAACCTTCGGTCCGCGGAGCAGCAACTCCTGCTAATGAGCCATCGAGGCACGGGTTGGCATTAGACTAAACACACACACACAAACACGAATGCAACAAGGCCTGGATGAGCATGCATCCTTGAGATCGCATTAAAGATCTCTCTCTCTCAATCTCCAATCAGCCCAGTTGCTGAATAATACAAAGCAAACACTGACCTACTTTTACACACAGGGAACATGTGAGAACGAAAACCAGGAGTGGATCGGCTGAACTGGAACAAGATCGCTGAGAGAGAGAGAGACAGGAGGGGTGGAGATTAGAGGAGAGAAGTGCACTAATCTGTGTTGTGTTCACTTGGAGTTCGTTTGACACTCAGGTGTGAGAGGCCTGTGTAGGGGACCCAAATACATGTGTGTTACCCCTTTTCTAACAAAAAGACAAATGTCCAGTCAAGCCCCATTCCACATATTTCCATCAAAAAAAAAAAAAGCGCTCTTCACCGGCCCTTAAACATGCTGCTCTTTAACCAGAAATCACATAGATTTGTAAAACAAACAAACATCATTTAATCAGTCTCTTGTTAACATCATGCAGTGGCCTTGATGTAAATTATTAAACTTTATTATAAATGATAATTAAGCACAAAACAAATAAAATTCATTGCACTCAATCCACACATACAAATAGATTTCAAGTAGACAGAAAATATTTATTAAATAAATAATATTAATAATATGTATTTGTACTTATAGCTATATATATAGAAACCTTGTGCCATTGTGAACAGGCTACATTTTCTTTCAGGCCAAACATGATTGCTTATTCTTTCTTCTGATTCTGTGCTTAAATCTGACCAGGACACGTTCCAGTGGACTGCAGGCGGTCTCAGGCTCCGGGTTTTCTGAGTGTTCGTAATGTGATTAAACACGGAGGCAGCCAGAATACCACAGGCAGGAGGGCCTCTCCTCTCCTAGAGGCCAGTCTCGTATCCTCCTCTTTCTCACTCGCTCGCTCACTCACTCGCTGAGACACACACACACACACACACACACACACACACACACAGAACATGCTCTCACGCATATGTCAGACCATCCATCTGATCCTCACACCGTTTTTTTACCTCTCCCTCTCCTTGATTTTCATGCAGGAGGTGGGTATTTTCCATTCCATGCCAGACAGCGCTCCAGACAAGATCAGACAGGCTCGTTCTGGGCTCCCCTGAAGCCAAAAACACATCCCTTGATCTGAACTCCACAGCTCCATTCACGGCTCCAGCTGATTTCGAGTGGGCCAAAGTCTTTGAAACTTTTCTGTCTGCCGTCTGATGAAGTAGAACAATGTGTCGCCCCATGCTGAGAGCGAGAAAGAGAGATAGATTGCTGCTCGAAAGAAATTCTTGACAAATTGTCAAGAATAGGCCCATGAGATGTTGACATTAGAGCCAGACATCAGACATGACTCAAGCTGCAAATGAGGCCTTTTCACCTCTCTTTGAATGAGAAACAAACTATGTAGGAAAGAAATAACAGTTCTTCCTAGACAGCAATAAGACCAAATGGATATAAATCAGAGACTTTTTACTGAAGTCTAGATGATGAAAATACCCTAGTAACCTCACTTGTGTCTCCTCTAGAGTTTCAGAAGGGATCTCAACAATGTCTCAAACTCGGTCTCCAATCAAGACTTAAAGATCTCAATATGATCTCATCAAATGATCCGAGCTGCTCTCCACACTCATTTTATAGCTATAAACTCAACAACTACTGACTCAATCGGTTCTGTTTTACCTTTTCCTTTTAATTCCAAATGGAATCTGAGACAAAGTAACTTAAGGGTGGAATATACTACATGACTTTTACAATCGGATTTTAAAACACTAGGCATCATATACTTGCAACTTCGTAAGTGGTTACAGATTAAGTGGCCGTTCACATGGTGTGCCTTTTGCGCGCTCAAGTTCCTTATAGAGTGGGGGAACTATGACGTCAGAATCCGGAAAAGAGTAATTCGCCGCGGGTTCCTTCAAGATTTTCCTATGGAGTTTTTTAATGGTTTTTTTCAATTAATGAGTAAAATAAAGCTAGTGGTAAACATAACTTGACCATACTTTTACGATCCACTAAAAACTGAAAAGTTTTTCCTTTGCGTTTTTGAAAAGTTTCACTTACAGACGACAACATTGTTCAAAACGTTCCCTGTTCACACGGATCCATGGAAACGACTAACAAAGCTGTATTGTGCATGCCAGGCCAGTAGATGGCAATGTCATTTTGTAAAGTAGCACATCTGTGCACATATGCATTTCTATAGAATTAACACGTAATACACATACGCATGACGTCACCGTTTTCACAAATTCTACGGTTTTGTATAACAATAATGGAATCGCTTTCAAAAACTTTGAAGCCCGTTTTTTTTCTTTTTCTTCAAAAGTTAGCATTTTCACATCCCCAAAATGCCATTGTGTAAATGAACAGCCAAAATGCACAAAAAGTTTTCCATTATTGGATGAAAACTAAATGACTGAAGATCACACACTACCAGACTTTTCAAGTCATTCCGTAAAAAAAGAAAAACAGAAACATGCGACTTGTTGCTAGGAGACACGTGCCAATTGAAAATGTGCTCTAAAATTCGCTCAAAATATCAAACACATTTCATATCCTTCAACTGGATGGAATTAGAGTCTGAAGCTAAAAAAAATGTATAAAAAATACGGAATCTGTTACCAGATTCAAGATTTTCTGTGAAATCTGTCAACTCTGATTCCCCGAAGTCTGCAGACCGGCTCTGACTTTCGGCAACTAGCACTGACTTGTCCAGAATGCAAATCAGGGCAAAAATCTGTGCAAAAGATTTTCTTAGTGAAAAGAATATTTTAATAATCTAAAGAACCTTTTGTGGAATGGAAAGGTTCCAAGGATGTTAAATGTTCTTGAACCATCAATGCCAATAAAGAACCTTTATTTTTAAGAGTGTAGGCAAGAAAACCCATGAACAGTATCTGTTGTAAATCTCGTTTCTCCTAGACAGCAATGATATTAAATAGGAAAACACATCCTGAAAGCCTCCTGAATGACCTCTGAGCAATAAAATGTGACTCTGGGATGTAAGTGAGGAGTCAGGGGTGGGACAGTAAACGATACCCCCTGGCAGGACAGCCTAGGTTTATTATAAACAGAGATGCTGTGTACTCTTACTGACAACCCGTCTTCCTGGTACAAAACACACACACACACACAGCAGGACTCATATCATCAAAGCACACAGACATTGACTTTTCACCTGCATTCTGTCCATCTCTCCATCTCAACAACCACTTCTCTGCATAAGCTTCAGGCACCATTATACTCAAAGAACGAATTGATGTAACACCATTTCGAACAAAATCAGACCAAAAGCGTAAGTTCGTTTCGGAGGTTTTTCTGGAAAAGCTGTCTCTTTTATATACTTTAGACGCCTGGTACAAATCCGAGTTTGTGCACTAGTGTTTGTATTGTGTTTTAGGTGCAAAACTTTAATGCAGGAAACTTGTCCAAGACATACAGCAGGCTAATAAATATGTGTCAGTCGTATGCTATTCAACATGCAGTATCGCGGAATGAAATGGTAGCAACAAACCTCATTAACTTGACTGAATGGAAGGTATTAGTCTTAATCAGCCATATGCATTCACACATATGGCTTTATTTGGATGCTTCAGCATGCCATAACTATGACACTGAGTCAGAGAAATATGCTCTTGTGATGTTTGTTTGTTTTTTTAACTTATTCATTGAAAAGAACAGTCCGAATGAACCAGTTTGTGGAAATGAATCAGACACATCACTATTAGTGACCAAATGAGCTCCATTGCACTGATAAGGTCTATTAAAGAGGAATCGTAACTTAGGAATCAATTCTCGATTTCCAATGCTTCTGAATCGATTCTTTTTGGAATGGACTCCCAGCCCAATGGAAATATTCTCCGGTTCCTTTTTTTTTCTCTGTTCAGACTGTCAAAGTCAGACGCAAGTAACAACATGAGCACTGTTTGCCTTAAAGCTATCTATTGTATGAAGTGGTATATAATAAAAGCAACTTAAAAATTGCTTTTAAAGAGGAGTCAATTGCCTTTGACGGAATCAATTCCAACAATTTGAATCCCAACGCCTCTCAATTGACTCTTTTTGGAATCGATTCCCAGCCTAATGGTAATCTTCTAGGGTTCGTTTCTTTGGTTCAGTCTGTCGAAGTCAGACGCAAGTAACAACATCAACACACTGGAGTGCTGCTTTACAGTAAAACGTTGCAATTCTAATTGAAAGTGATACTGACAGTTTTTTTTTTCATGTTTAACACTATAAAACTGCTTGGTTTAAATCAATCTAAAATACAGTGCTATAAAGTGCTATGGAATTATCGTGACTTCATATCAATATTTGCGAGTGACCAAGAGGTGAATTAAGGATTTCGTTCTATTGAACTGAAAAAGGCTATTAAAGGGGAGTCGATTCCCTTTGATGGAATCAGTTCCAAATTTTGAAATCAATTCTCGATTTCAAACTCCGCTGAATCGATTCTTTTTGGAATCGATTCCGAGCCAAGTGGAAATCCTCTCCATTTAATTTCTTCTGTTCAGACGGTCAAGGTCAGAAGCAAATAAAAACACACTGGAAAGCAGCTATATAGTAGAAATTGGAGTAGTAATTCTAATTTAAAGCAACACTGACAGCATTTTTCATGTTTTATGCTGTAAAGCTGCTTGCTTTAAAGCAATCTATTATATAAAGTGCTATATAATAAAAGTGACTTCACATCACTATTAGCGAGCGACTGAGAGGTTAATTAATGATTAGCTCTATTGAACTGAAAAAGGCTATTAAAGAGACCTTTTAATGGAATCGATTCTCCCAACACCACTTCATTTTGAAATCGGTTCCCAGCCTTATGGAAGTCTTCACTATACAACTGCCCACGCATTTCAAACTTCTTATTACCCCTAAGCGAAGAATGCAAAAGAACTTCGCCATGCGTATATAGCAGCTAACATGTTTTTCTTTTGGAGAACAAACAATATTTCATCACAGGTTCTGTGCAAAACCCGCTTGGATCTAATTGGAATGTGTATTTTCAGGAGGAAAGGTGCTGCTCTGTCTTTTGTTTGACCTTCCTGGATGTTCTATAACATCTACAGCAGTAGAAAGGCAGGAAAGCAGTGTCCTAAGAGAGGAGGCCCGGAGCAGGGGACAGCGTCCGGGAGGCCCCTGGGAGTCTGGAGATGCTGGGATATGCTTATTCATGCAGGAGAAAGCCATCACAGCCAAATGACGAGCCTTTCATCCTGACCCCAGCCTTTCATTGCAGCTAATCGAAACGGACAGGGAGAGAAAGAGAGAGATGGGGCAGCATTAATGTTTTAAAACCAACTCAGAAGAAGCTTTTCAGTGGACGTTTGTCCTTGTGCTAACATTTACAGGTGTACAAAAGCATAGTCAAGTACGCCAGGGAGTGTCTGATGCAAACTGCACTTTTTACATTCTGATTGGTTGACTTTATCTGAGAGTCAAAGGTTTATATCGGTGCACCAGCTGATATGTCGTGTTTACAGCTTCAGTGAGCACTTCTGAGGACTTTAAGGTTCATGACATCAAATCTTTGAGCTTTGTTTGAGATGCACAAGAAAACCATCTACAATTATTAATAAATGTATCTTGTTCTTTGCTCTTAAAGTTTTAAAGCAAGAGTGCTGTTGAGATTTGGCTACACAGATATTTAGACCAACAGCATGGCTGCCAGTGTGATACTGCTTTTATAAATAAGTTTACATCGAGTAACTTGTGTTTTAGACACAATATTCAGGCACAACATGTCAATGAGTAATCGCTGTGCGTCATGGCTGAATTCCTACCTTGGTTGCATATTTCAATAATGAATCGATCCGACTCATGATAATATATTCCTGAATTTTTATTTTATGTTTTCATTTTAATTTTATTTAAAGTTTTAGAAATGTTGATAATTTTGTAATATTTAAAAAAAAAGATTTATTTAAAAAAAAAAATTCTACATAGCTCTTATTCATTTTTATTTCAGTTTTAGATTCAGTTATTTTAGTACTTAAAGTTAAGCTAATAAAAATTAAGAAATTATGCTTTGGCAGCTAGCTGAAATAAAATACGTTTGTTTTTATTTTTCAGTTCATGTTTATTTTATTTGAAGTAAAGAATTTTTTTATGGTGTTTTAGTTTAGTTAATGATAATAAAACTGTCTCAAGCAAAGCCAAACGGAGTAAGACCAACAGAGAAATATCGCAAAGCAAAAAAGAAAATAGGGGGCTAATGGTAATTCTACTAATGGTAGAATTATGGTAGCAATAATAATTGATACATATTACTTTTTTAATACTGGTCATGGTGATTGATAATGAATTTTTGAAACGTAATCTTAAATCAAATTTGGAGATTAGAAAATGTGTGTGGATATTGAATTGGCCCACTACTAAACTTCAAAAAAAGTAAAAAACGAACGCTCTCAATCAGACCTTAAATGGACAGTTATTGGTCAGAGTGAGTGTCTGATGCATATTGCACTTCTCCAGTCTGATTGGTTAACTTTATACAGTTTCTGAGAGTCAGAGGTATATGTGCGCCAGCTTATATGTTGTTTTTACATGTTCCCAGACAACTTCAATGAGCACTTCTGAGGAATTTTGTTAGTTTCATGGCATCACATTTTTGAGTTTTGTTTGAGATGTGCAAGAAAACCAGCTATCTACAATCAGAAAGCTATATTTCTCTTTTATAGCTCTGTTTGATTTTTACATGTCAATCAGACCATTAATGGACAGTTATAGGAGTAAAGCTGCAAAACGTACTGGACTTTATGCTGATTATCAGCCGTCTTTCTCTGCAGTGCCGTGTGTCACTATAAGTGCTTCGTGGCACCTGTGCATCCCACGCGGTGCATCTCTGGTCAGAGTGATGTGTGTGTGTGTGTGTGTGTGTGTGTGTGGGTGTGTGATTTCCAGCTCTGAGGTCAAGAACGTTGCCGCAAATTCAATTTGGAATTTTGGTGATGAGTTTTTGAATATTTGAAGTGTTGCCATGGCGCACTCCTGTAAACACCCTTTGTCAGATGCTACATTACAGTCATATGAGGTATTCTGCAGGTGATCCTGCATGTCTCAAGGCTACAAAGAGCCTACAACTACAAACTACAAACACTTTATGAATGATACGCGTTTCATTTACAGTAAGCAGAGATGTTCAGGCAGTGCTGTGCGTCGGCGTGATAGAGATTTAGAGCAGATCCAGGGAGGCAGACATAGAGCGCGAGGCCGCTCAGATTGGCTGACGAGAGATGTCACGGCATGCATAGATTTGCTTTGTTTCCGTGGGAACAGCAGACAGCTCTTGTTGCTGAGTAAACCTCATCAGGGGAAGTGTGTGTGACAGGATGCACGATTGTGTGTATGTGTGCGTGAGCTGACAGACAGCTGCGGTGAAAAATCATGAGAATTTCACCAACATACACAGCCACTAGGTTCAGAGTAGCATGCTACAAGACTCACACTATTTCTGCAGTATGTTTACTGTTATCAGTATGCAAACTCCTGTATGTACGAAATGCTACATTTTTCAAAACGTTCACTCAATGCACTCAACTTAAATGAATAAACAAGATGGGATATCAACTACAATTTTTAACTGCAATCTCATTTCGACTCAAAAACAATGTAACACTATGATGTTTCATGATGGCCAATGATTGTTTTCCAGAGCCTCAGGCAAACAGTCCGGAGTGATGTCCAGTTTGTGAACGAATCATTCCTTTGAACCTTTCTTTTTGGTGTACTAGTTGAACCAGTTCACCAAATCGGACTGATCCATCTGTAACAGTTTGCAGCTCAAGCAGCACAGATCTACATGAGTAACTCAATCAAAACTCACTTTCGGACTTGTCTGCCAGTAACTCAGACTCAAAAGGAGCCAAAAATAAATGGCTTATATGATCACATGATGCTGGTTTTTGCTAACTCATTCAGCGCGACAGCTCCTCCAACTCGGACTGAAGACCGATGAGCCTGTGATATGCGCACATGTGAACCCAGCTCTTAAATGAAGGGGCGAAATGAAAGTTTTTATGGTTTCTCACTGTTTATGTAAAAAGGTGAGCTGATAAAATTCACTTTATATGTTTCAGACATATTAAACATTCATGTCTCACATAATTATTGGGTGCTTTAATGATAAAATAAAGTGACATCACATGACGTATTACAAGTAACGAGAGTTACGTAATCAGATTACTTTTTTCAAGTAACTAGTAAAGTAAAGCATTACTTTTTAATTTACAAGAGAATATCGGAGTTACTTTTTCAAATAAGTTACTTTTTTTTCCAAATTATTGATTGACAGCTCTCCTGTCCCCATGTTGAGAGAAATCAGATGTTACTGTAGTGCTATTCTCTCACCACAAAAAAAAAAAACACAAAAAAACCACACAGATTCAGTATTCCTCAAAATGAATAAAAATAATGCCACTCAAAATATGAAACCTGCAATAATTAAATGTTAAACAACACAAATATCCTTTATGTATTTAATCCCATTCTATTAACCAATGTCTTTGCTTCTGACCTTCGATGATCCAGTTCAACCATACTAATAAGCAAAAATTACTATTTTTTATTGCTGAAGTGTGTTGAAATGTCTTCTTCTGCATTCTACTGTACTGACGTAAATGTACTTTCCCTTCAGCCAGAGGCTTATTCATTTCACTTTTGGTGTGAAAAGGCTTTTATATTTGCCAAAAATATAAATTTTTTATTTTAATAACAAACAAGCAAGCCCTGTCCAGATTTAAAAAGTAACGCAAAAGTAACGTAACATATTACTTTCCATAAAAAGTAACTAAGTAACGTAATTAGTTACTTTTTTATGGAGTAACGCAATATTGTAATGCATTACTTAAAAGTAACTTTCCCCAACACTGTGTCCTATACTCGGAATTTGTGCTCTGCATTTCTCCCACCCAAGTGCACACACACAGCAGTGAATAGTGAACAAACAAACACACACACACACCGTGAACACACACCTGGAGCACTGGGCAGCCATTTTTGTTACGGTGCCTGTGGAGCAGTTGGGGGTTCGGTGCCTTACTCAGTCAAGGTGTTTAAGGTGGAAGAGAGTGCTGGTCATTCAACTCCCCACACCTACAAAATAAATAAATAAATAATACAAGTGGGATTTTAACAAACCCCTAACCCAATTAAAAAATACAGAGTAACCCTGTTTATGAATAATTTTCACCTTGTCGATGACAGCCATCTGAAAAATACCACAAGCCACATCAAACACTCAGTGCACCCTATCAGTACACTGCTATGCCATTGTGAACACAGCCCAAGGGCTTTTAATATCCAAACCTGTGTGCAGACATGCTATTCTATATGTAAATCCTGCTTACGGCTGCATGATCTTATCAACAGTCAGTACCATTGTCCTCACTGAAAGGAAAACACAATATATAGAGCAGATAATGTCAAAAATCTGATTAATATCCTTATGAAATAAACAATCTATAGTTCCTTCTCTGTCTAAATTGGAAACTACCTTGACTTTTCTATGTAAACGGACATCCATTCCCAAAAGAATCAGTTCCAAAAGTTGGAATCGATTCCATTATAGGGAATCGGCTCCTCTTTAATAGCCTCTTTAAAAACGAACAACTCTCTGTCATGGTACGTCACACTGAAACATTCAAATAAAGCCATATGTGCGAACACGTATTGCTGATTATTACATTTCACTCACAAAGGTTATTGAGGGTTGTTGTCACTGGTTCATTATGTAATCCTGCATGACAAATAGAATTCAACTGACAAATATTGATTAGCCTACATCTTGGCCAAGTGAAAATATACAAGATGAATAGAAGCTGATAATAATCAATGAATTCCAAAAAGTTTGGAATTAAACAGTCCTAAATGTTGCGCCGCATCCCTTGCATGTGTCTTTTTGAAAATGCTGAATCAAGAGAGTCTTAAAAAACGCATCTCGAGAGTTTTCTTTTCCTTTCCGCTGCACCTCATGATTGTAAAGGCAAAATCGCGTTCTGTGTGAATGGCTCAAGAATTAGCAATCCTACCTGAAGAGGAACCTGAAACACCCAACACAGGCAGCAGCACCTCACGCCACACAACTAGGCTCCTATGGAAAGCAGGCTGGGCCAAAAGTCTTTAACGGAACCATGTTAACGTGGCAATTTTGAAGGCTTTTCTTTTGTATGTGTATACATATTCTGCACATGTTAAGGAGTCAGTTTTGCTGTGTTTCTATAGTACGTGTAAAGATGGCGTTTTAAAACCATGTTAAAACAACAAATTTGAACGTGTCTCTCAATGTGCTCACATTCTGGCCAAGCTTGAACGTGCAATACTTTTTAAGGCAGATTTACCTCTAGATTTACCCACATATCAATCCTTTAGGTTATTGCAGATACTGCAGAAATAGTAAGAGTAGTATGCCAACAGTTTATTGAGTACTCAATGCTTATAATGTGTGTTTGTTCACAGTTCTCAAGCATGAAAATACATTTTGCACATTTTACTGTGTCTATATTATAGGTACTTTTCTGTACTGAATGAAATAAGCACACTTACAATCACTTACTTCATCTACTATCTTAGATGCTTATTCACATACACTCTTAAAAATAAAGGTGCTTCACGATGCCATAGAAGAACCTTTTTGTCTAAATGCTTCCATAAAGAACCTTTAACATCTGAAGAACCTTTCTGTTTGACAAAAGGTTCTTTGTGGTGAAAGAAGGTTCTTCAGATTATAAAAAGGTAAGAAAGAGATGGTTCTTTAAAGAACCTTTGACTGAATGGTTCTTTGTGGAACCAAAAATGGTTCTTCTATGGCATCGCTTGAAGAACCTTTTGAAGCACCTTTATTTTTAAGAGTTTACCGCAATGCATTCTGGACCTACTGTTTGGTCAGCGTTTGTATACTACAATGCCATCTAGGTGGGCAGCTATCTGGGTTTTAAAACTGAGTTATAAAAAATGTATTGGGTGTGTTTTGATATTAAACAATCAAAATAAATTTAAACAGTACGTCAGTGGGAAGGGAGGGATGGAAGCGCTCAAGTAGATTTAGAGCTGTTCTTGCTCAGGTTGTGGATTCTTTGCTCTATTTTCGGAGATGGATAAGTCGAGGACATTGCAGTCTGCCAAAAAAACTCTTTGGTAAACAGTCATTGTTTATCTGCCCAGTCCTCCCCAAACAGCACATAGAGAAAGAATTTCATTAGTTGAGTTCTACAGACCTGTAATGTCATGATGACTAACAGTTCTGGTCCTGGAAAAAAGCAGCAAAAATTGCTAGAAATGGATTACTACTCAGACATTATTAATCAAAATTGTCATAAGCCTAAGGCTCTTTTTTCTATTATCGAATCGGTTCTCAATCCACATGCAAAAGTTCAAATAGTATCATCTTTAACACCTGAATATTTTCTCAGATTTTTTCATAATAAGATCGCTGATCAGTGACCCCAGACTGTCAAAATCAATATTAACACTCCCAAATCTCTTCCTTGCACTCTCATCTGGAGTGTTTTCGAACCCATCTCACTGCCTGCCCTACAAGAAATCATTGCTTAATTAAAACCTACTTTTTTTCTTGTTGGATATCATTCCCTCTCGCAGGGCTGGAGTGGGACTCATTTTCAGCCCTGGAGTTTCATGCCTTAGACCGGCCCACTTTTCTTTTTTTTTTACTGGCCTTTTCAGTGCCGCCTTTGCGCTTTCTATTATACATTTATTTATACATTGACTTCTGTCATCTTGGTGCACCGCTGATGGGACTAACACAGAAATGGATGACAAGGAAATGCTAAAAATAGAAGCAATCTATTACCATATTTATCAACTGATCGAGCTTCCTTTGAAAGGAAAGGAAAAAGATGATTCATCTGTTTGTCTTTCGCTTCATTTATCTCACAGTGTGATTTGCAAAGACAGAGTCTGATGGGTAAAACCAGATTGTTTTAATATCTCTGATAGAGAGGGAAATACCGTCTGTGGCCTGGATCAGTGGTGTCAGGCAGATACTAACAGCAGTAGTGATACTGATAGTGTACTTACAGCCGGAACTAGTGTGTCTGATGCCTATCTAGAGCAGGTGCATTTGTATAGAACGACACCTGGACTACAAGATATCATCTGACAGACAGATAGAAATCAACTCAATCTTGATGTCTTTATAATTTCCTCTTGTTCTTGAATAAGGTATTCTTAGGTGTGCGCTCTGAGAGAGAAAACAGAGTGAGCACAGTGAGGTGACAGGAAGAGAAAACACACCCGCTTTAATGAATTTCCATACGTGGACTCCAGATTGCATACCGTCACATAGTATTTTTTTAAAAAGTAGTTGTCAGTATACAAGTATATACTGTACAGTATGCATTTTGTTCTCCTAAGAGCATTGAACCTTTGAGTCCAGCTGAGCTCTCAGTGTTCCCGAAGGAGACCCTCTGTGCCGTTGACCTTTAAAATCTTTTCAGTGCTTTATCAAACACAGAAAGTGTCAAAGTGTCCATCTGCAGGTCTGCAGGAACACCAGAGCCATTTAAGAAACCTGTGGGTCACGTTTCACATTAGCATCATAAAGCCGCATCTAAATACTCCTGTGCAATGTTGTGACTTCCTGTTCTGAATTTCAGCTTTGTATGCATCTTTTTTTGTTTTTTTTGGTGATGAGTGTCAATGTAATCTTTATTTTAAAGAGTCGGCAGATTTTCATCTTTCAGTATTGCAAGAACTCTAAATAGATATGCAATAGTAGAGATGCAGATAAATAACTAACCTATATTAAACTTAAAATTATAAAAGACTTAACGTTTAAAACAACTTATAGAGGACTTAAAACTATAACTTGTGTGTGTGTGTGTATATACAAATAAACTTATAGAGAACTAAAGACGTATAATAGCTTATTGAGAGCTAAGAAAAAGGAGTAAAAATAATAAATAGAAAAAAAGAGTAAAAATAAATAAATTCTCAAAGAATATTCTCAAAGGTCCTCAACCCTGGACTCAAAGAGAGCATGCTGTTCATGACACACAGATGTTCTAATCCCGAGATTAGACGAGTCTGGTTCATTCATGAGGCTCGCGGCTGCCCTGAGCCCCACAACCACGCAAACAGCTTTTTATAGCTCCAAAAGGAAATTAAACATGCCATCAGTTTGTGTTTTAGGGAATATCTGTTATAAACCCATTTATGTGAAAACTACCCAGAGGCGAACGGGGATGTATTTATCCACTGCAACATAAGGATGTCTATGTCAAATTGCAAAATCCCAAAAAGAAGAAGAAAAAAAAGAGAGATTGAACCAAAAATATATTTGCTATTTGTACAACAGAAGATTTAGTAATGCTCCAACTATCTGACTGCTCCTTCCAAATGGACAACAAATCTCTCTGCACCAAACTGAAGCCCCGTCAATGGAAACCTCATCTGCACAGCGAACACCTCCTGCACACAGGTGTTGGGCAGCTGCGTCCAGGTGACAATCTGTCTAATTTACAACATAATCTACAGCCAGAACTGGGAAACTGACACTGCTGACAACCACTGAGACCCAAATACAGTCACAACACACCAGAGTGAAGAAGCAATTCAACTGCTGATGTCTAAGACCCAGAATGCACCTGTGAGGCGGTTTGACATGCAGGAGGACATCTGCTGTAAACCCTCTATAAGAGAGGAGGAACATGATTACCAGAGAGAGAGAGAGAGAGAGAGAAAAAAAAAAAAAAAAAAGAGAGAGAGAGAGAGAGAGAGAGAGTGAGAGAGTGAGAGAGAGAGAGAGAGAGAGAGAGAGAGAGAGAGAGAGAGAGAGATAGAGAGAGAGAGAGAGAGAGAGAGAGAGAGAGGTAGAGAGAGAGAGCAAAGCTAAATAGAAAATGCTAACCCCAGCCGCAAATATCTTAACAGCTAAACCACCACCCCACCAGGGAAACAAAAACAGATACAATAAAGCAAAAACTAAAATAGAGAAACGACAATGAGTGAAAAAGCCAAAGTCAGAAAAAAAGAAAAAAAAACTCTAAAATAAACCATAAAAAACTAAATGAAAGAAAATGACAAAATTAAAGGTAAAAAGGAAAGATATAGCAAAAAAGAATAATGGCACTTTTATAGATGTGGTGTGTCTCGAATTGTCCACTGCATGCATTCATGGCACAAGACTTTGGGCCCAAACTTGAAAAGCTTGGAGGTTTATTGACTTTAACTGGGGAGAAACCCAAGGGTTGCAGCAATTCGATGGGGTTTTTACAATTTATATTGCTTATACAGCTTATACACGGGGTTCAGCTGTCAAACCTGGAGTGTATTCATGACTGATGTGTGTGTTACAGATGTAAAACACCACCTGCAGCTTCCAGTAGTCACTGTTAATCCTGCGCTAACATGGAAGGATAGTGTGTGTGTCTGTGTACAAGCGGTTTGGCACAACATTCCCATTAGTGTCTAATTAAAGTCTGGAAACACAGATGTCTCCATTCACACGCTTATTGATTAGAGAGCCGGCATAGAAACAGCACACAAACAAACCTGCGATATCTAGAATAGTTAGTCTGGCAGTGAAGAGGTTTATGCTGCTCTGATAACAGATGGATAAACATTAAACTTGCTTCAAAGAGCAGAAAATCTTGGTGTATGCCAAGTCGTGTAGAAATGGATCTGGCTACATCACGGGACCGTGATCTTACATTAGGCTGTGTGTGTCTTTTTGTTAATGTTGAAAACAAATGAAATAATGGCATTCCATTATGTAAGTTTATGCACTTTGTCCAGCAGCTCCATTCGAGATCCATGCGAATAGCCGAGACAGAATCCACATCTATGAAGGGGAGATCTAGTCGAGGCAGTCATGAAGCAGAGCGAAGAGTAGGATAGCATCAGACCAGTGCAAAGTTGTTGTTGTGTTTGTGGCCAGGCTCAGAGCGTCTTGTCCAGAGGTCCATATATATTGGGAAATCATAAGATCCGCGTCCACCTACATGCAACAGGACTTGATTTTTAGACATGAGAAATGACCCTCCACTAAATGTATGTGAAAAATCGAAAAAGAATGGGAAGAAAAGTGGGTGTTGTTTGTTACGTACCAGGATGGAGTCTCTCTTTGGCTACTGGTTATCAATAGTTTGTTTGGCCTCAATATCATCAGCCTAAAAGGAAAAGTCGATTCAGAGACAAAGTTACTAGATTTGGATGAAACTTTTATTTTTCTTGAAATAATTCATTAAAATATGCATAAAGTTAATTGGATCCATTTAGATTTTTATGTTGACTTTAAAATGATGGCTGTAAAGAACAGAAGTCTTTTGCTAACACTAAATACTACAGCCCAAATCAGAAGACTTTCTGCAGAAAGCTATTGCCAGGACAAAGAAAAACACAAATAAATACTGGCAAAAACAAGAAACACACCTCAGTCTGTTGTCCATCTGCTTGAGTTTAGCTTCAGTAACAAGTGGCAGCTGACTTGATGTTTCCGACAGATGTAGTTAATATGATAAAGATATGATTAGATATGATAAATCACATCTTAAGAGCCACAATGTGCTCTTTATGAGTGTTTGTGAGCGAAGTAGAGAGATTTGACGTTAGAGATTGAAATTATGAGGTTGATTATGTCTAAATTGACAAAAAAAAAACATAATTATGACGCAAGTTGAAATTATGAGATAAAAAGTGAAAATTACAACAATTAAATTTATGAGATGAAAAGTCAAAATTATGACTTAAAAAGTCAATTGAGATAAAATTATGAAATAATAAAATGTTGAAATTATGCCATAGTAATTCAAATGTATTAGATGAAAAGTAGAAATTGACTTTGCTGACTTAACAATTATGAGATAAAGTGTCATAATGACAAAAAAACTAAATTCTGACATTAAAAGTCAATGATGACAAAGTTATGAGATAAAACATCACAATTATGACATACCAAGTCAAATTAATGAGATGAAGTCAAAATTACAACTTTAGTTAATTATGGGATAAAAAGTCATGACATAAAATGTCAAATTTTCACAAAGACAAGTATGATATAAAAAGTCACCTTTTACCTCCATAATTAAAAGACTTTTTTGTTTATAATTATGACTTTTTATCACATAATTTCAACATGTCATTTTTATAATACATTTAACACAAGTCATTGACATTTTTATAACACATCGTTTATATGACTTCTCACAAATTCAATTTATGTTGTCATAATTATGTCATATTACGATTTATCAAACAATTTCTTATGTGGTGGAAATGGGCTTCCATAAATTTGCACCTGTTCCTCACACAAAATGATCACATGACTGCTGAAGACGTAGAATATAGTGCGCAAGTTGTACTAATTTTCTGTAACATTGATGGTGCTTGGAGATTTCAATATTCACTTTGATAACACTGAAAACAGAAGCTCAGACATTCTTGTCCTTTGGTTTTCACAGAGGACATGATACACTCAGTTTTAACAGGCTAGTGAGAAATACATTCATTTATATTCTGGTGTGTGATACCTAGAGGCTGATTTCACTGCTTCAGCACACGTGCTGCTCCAGAGCGCCTCAAAGAGGGACTCAGTGGACCTGCAGCATCGCCCGTCCCCCTCCAACATGCATTTCAATTCAAAGACCCAAGAACAACACACACAAACAAGAGACTTATCCCAAACACACCACCTGCATCCAGCACAAACAGGAGCTAAAAACAGGTGGAAGTTAGTACTAGCTGATCTCAACCCAGCTAACCTGAGTCTCTTTCATAATGTAATCTCTCCACGACCGCTTCAGAGCAGCTCGGACCCTGACCTGGGCCCCCGATGGGCCCGAATTACACGCTCGCAACACAAAAGAGATTGTGTTGGGAGCGTACACACTAACATACACACTAAACGAGAACACTAGAACTATAGCTAAACATTATCATTTATTATTTTTAGGATTTTCATGGGGAATTATTCACCCTCACGCTGTAAAAAAAAAAAAATATTTTTCAGTATTTTTGTAGTTTTCCAGTACAACTATCTAAAGTTTCTTAAATCGAGATGCATTTATTTGAGACGCAAAATGAATTTAAGATAGCAGGTCATTTTCTGTATCAAAAATAAGTGAGTTTCTACTTAAACAAAATAGAAAAAATAAATAATAAAAAAAATAAAAAAAATAAATGGGAATGCCAATGGATAATAATCTACAAAAAAAAATCTGCCATGTGATCCGAAATCTAAACTTATAATTAAAATTAATTATATATATATATATATATATATATATAATATGTGTGTGTGGTTGTGATGACCCGTTCCGGGAGCAAAAAAACTAGTCTTCAGTCGCTGGGAGTATATTTGTAGCAATAGCCACAAATACATTGTACGGGTCAAAATTATAAATTTTTCCTTTATGCCAAAAATCATTAAGACATTAAGTAAAGATCATTTTTCCATGAAGATATTTTGTAAATGTCCTACTGTAAATGTATTAAAACTTAATTTTTGATTAGTATTATGAATTGCTAAGAACTTCATTTGGATCACTTTAAATGCGATTTTCTCAATATTTAGATTTTTTGCCCTCAGATTCCAGCTTTTCAAATAGTTGTATCTCAGCCAAATATTTCCGATCCTAACAAACCATACAACAATGGAAAGCTTATTTATTCAGATTTGAAAAATGGAAACCATTATAACTGGGTTTGTGTCCATGGGTCTCACACACACATTATATAATATATATATCTACATTGGTTACGGAAAGTATTCAGACCCCTTAAATTTTTCACTCTTTGTTTATTGCTGCCATTTGCTAAAATCATTTAAGTTAAATTTTTTTCCTCATTACTGTACACACAAGCACCCCATATTGACAGAAAACCACAGCATTGTTGACATTTTTGCAGATTTATTAAAAGAAAAACTGAAATATCACATGGTACTAGTATTCAGACCCTTTGCTCAGTATTTAGTAGAAGCACCCTTTTGATCTAATACAGCCATGAGTCTTTTGGGAAAGATGCAACAAGTTTTTCACACCTGGATTTGGGGATCCTCTGCCATTTCTCCTTGCAGATCCTCACCAGTTCTGTCAGGCTGGATGGTAAACATTGGTGGACAGCCAATTTTAGGTCTCTCCAAATTGGGTTTAAGTCAGGGCTCTGGCAGCGCCATTCAAGAACAGTCACAGAGTTGTTGTGAAGCCACTCATATTTGAGAGCTGTGTGCGTAGGGTCATTGTCTTGTTGGAAGGTGAACCTTCGGCCCAGTCTGAGGTCCAGAGCACTCTGGAGCAGGTTTTCTTTAAAGGATGTCTCTGTACATTGCTGCATTCATCTTTCCCTCGATCCTGGCTAGTCTCCCAGTTCCTGCTGCTGAAAAACATCTCCACAGTATGATGCTGCCACCACAATGCTTCACTGTTGGGACTGTATTGGACAGGTGATGAGCATTGCCTGGTTTTCTCCCCCCCTCCAACAATACACATATAATTAAGGCCAAAACGTTCTATCTTGGTCTCATCAGACCAGAGATTCTTATTTCTCACCATCTTGGATTCCTCCATGCGGGCTTTCATGTGTCTTGCACTGAGGATAGGCTTCCGTCGGGCCACTCTGCCATAAAGCCCCGACTGGTGAGGGCTGCAGTGATGGTTGACTTTCTACAACTTTCTCCCATCTCCCGACTGCATGTCTGGAGCTCAGCCCCAGTGATCTTTGGGTTCTTCTTTACCTCTCTCACCAAGGTTCTTCTCCCCCGATAGCTCAGTTGGGCCGGACGGCCAGCTCTAGGAAGGGTTCTGGTCGTCCCAATGTCTTCCATTTAAGGATTATGGAGGTCACTGTGCTCTTAGGAACCTTAAGTGTAGCAGAATTTTTTTTGTAACCTTGGCTAGATCTGTGCCTTGTCACAATTCTGTCTCTGAGGTCTTCAGGCATTTCCTTTGACCTCATGATTCTCATTTGTCTGACATGCACTGTGAGCTGTAAGGTCTTATTATAGACAGGTGTGTGGCTTTCCTAAGTCCAATCAGTATAATCAAACACAAATGGACTCAAATGAAGGTGCAGAACCATCTCAAGTATGATCAGAAGAAATGGACAGCACCTGAGTTTAATATATGAGTGTCACAGCAAAGGGTTTGAATACTTAGGACCATGTGATATTTTCGTTTTTCTTTTTTAATAAATCTGCAAAAAATGTCAACAATTTTGTGTTTTTCTGTCAATATGGGGTGCCGTGTGTACATTCATGAGGAAAAAAAATGAACTAAATGAGTTTAGCAAATGGCTGCAATATATAACAAAGAGTGAAAAATTTAAGGGGGGTCTGAATACTTTCCGTACCCAATGTATATATATATAAATAAATATATAGAGAGGGGAAAATTACTGTGTGTGTGTGTGTGTGGTGTGTTTGTGTTTTACTTTTTTTAGTTTGTTGGTACAGGCATCTTTCTTGACTCCGAGAGAAACTAAAGCGGCCATGACCGAAAAACCTTGGTATTCCCTGTAAAATATTTCCAACTAATTCAAGCTTAAAACACAATAGTTTAGTTGCTGCCTCTTGGCTGTACAGTCTTTCAACTCTTTATTTTTTTTCTATTTGAATCTTGTCTAGCTGAACTCCCATAATTTAAAAAAAAAAGAATGAAAAGCATGTTGCGCATCCCGTTAGTGATCAATATCTTATTTAAAGGGGTCATATGATGCTATTTAAATTTTTCCTTTCTCTTTGGCGTGTTACGAGCTCTTGGTGCATAAAGACGAGCTGTAAAGTTTCAAAGACTAAAGTCTCAAATCAAATAGATATTCTTTATAAAAGTTAGAGTCAACCACGCCTACCTACAACGGCTCATTCTAACACACCCCCACAAGTCTACGTCACGATGTGGGCGCATTAGCAACTCTTCCCACCGCTTCACACAATAAAGGCGGCTAACTTTTATTCTTGCTGTAGTATTGTTGTTGCTGCCATGTCGTGAAGGTGCTGTGTTTTTCGTTGTGAAAGCGAACTACTTTGTTTGGTCTTCCAAGAGGACGATTTCCACTTCGTCATGCCTGGAGCTGATCCGTGCTGGTCCGAGGAAATACTACAACTTTGCGCTGTCAATCGCCAGATCGGCTTTCACCATGGACGAAGCTCGGGGTCATCACATTGTTGTCGCTGACATGGCATCACAGTATGGTAAGGGGCGTAACATTTCCGTCACACGCTTGAGGTATTCGGCCAATCACAACGCACTGGATAGCTGGCCAATCAGAGCACACCTCACTTTTTCAGAACGATGAACTTTGTAAAAATCGACACGTTTCAGAAAGGTGGGGCATAGAGGAGAAACAATAATGTACAGTATGTGGAAAATAATGTGTTTTTTGAATCTTAAACCACATAAACACATTTCATTACACCAAATAATGTTCTTTTTAGCAGCATCACATGACCCCTTTAAATGTATGCATTCAGCAGATGTTTAAAGCATATCAGTTTCACGAGACTAAACTAAATGTAGTGACATAGAAAAGCAAAAATGCCCAAACAAGGCATTATTGTAACACCAAGTCCTAAAAGCCTTGGCAATGACACAATACTTTTTTTTCGTGAAAGTGAAAACCTCATGTATCCTTGACAGAGATATATGAACTAAATTGATCGACCTAAAATACAACATTAACATCAACAAAACATAGTATTTCAATGGTATCATGTCAAAAATACCTTGGTAACAGCATGCTAATTTTTTTGCAAGTAAAAAGTATTTGATTTGTATCTGAAAGATTTACTTTATTGATGTACAATACTGATTTCTGGTTCAAATGGAAAAAATGGTAAAAATAAATAAATAAATAAATAAAACATGGTATTACCATGGTATTGTAAAAAAAACTACACCATAGCACTATTTTGTCAGTGAAAAAATATACATAACCTCATTTACAGAGACTAACTAAATTTAGTGACCTAGAATACTGAAAAAGTTCGGCCAAATAAGAAGCTTGTTAGTGAAACAGTTGCGAGATAATCAGCTTGAGGCTGATCCCTCGCTGACCTCTGAGTCAGGGGTCAGAGACAGGGTTGTGGGCTAGAAGAGGATCTAGATTAGCCACAGGACAAAACAGCTCTTAAAGCAGCACGAGACGATCTATAGGGGTCTGGAACCAGCTTTTGCGCTTTATTGTTATCAGGAAAAAGACTATATGTTGCTACAGAGCGCAACAGTCAGACTGCAGAAGTAAAAATCAAGTCAAGTAAATTTTGTTTTTACAATACACATCATTTCAAAGCAGCTTTACAGAAAATCGTTAGTGATTATAATATAATGTATTCATGCCTTATAGTTCATTCATCAAATTAGAGGTGGGTGATAATATCTACATTTATATATAGTCAATCTAATGTCTAAATTGATTTATAGAACTGTGCAATGATACAGTTTACATCTTGCGATGTTATAAACAATTATGGAGCCAAGATTTGCAATATAGTATATACATATTTGCTATATATGAAAGTAAACTTGGATGTAATATAAATCCAACTTTATATATAGAGCTGTATGATATAGTTAAAATTTTGCGACAATATAAACAATCGAGCGATTGAATTTACTATATAGGCTACATCGTTTTACATGAGTATACTGTAAAGTGCGCGGGTAAGAAGTTATTTATATATTCAACTTCGCTGTGTGAGATATATACTCTTGCACATATAAAAAAAAAAATATATATATATAATATATACGTGGGTACGGAAAGTATTCAGACCCCCTTAATTTTCACTCTTAACAATATTGCAGACATTTGCTAAAATCATTTAAGTAAATTTTTTCCCTCTTTAATGTACAAACAGCACCCCATATTTACAGAAAAACTCAGAATTGTTGACATTTTTGCAGATTGATTAAAAAAGAAAAACTGAAATCTCACATGGTCCTAACTTATTCAAACCCTTTGCTGTGACACTCATATATTAAACTCAGGTGCTGTCCATTTCTTCTGAACATCCTTGAGATGGTTCTACACCTTCAATTGAGTCCAGCTGTGTTTGATTATACTATTGGACTTGATTAGGAAAGCCACACACCTGTCTATGTAAGACCTTACAGCTCCCAGTGCATGTCAGAGCAAATGAGAATCATTAGTTCAAAGGAACTGCCTGAAGAGCTCAGATACAGAATTGTGGCAAGGCACAGATCTTGCCAAGGTTACAAAAAAAATTCTGCTCTGCACTTAAGGTTTCTAAGAGCACAGTGTCCTCCATAATCCTTAAATGGAATACGTTTGGGACGACCAGAACCCTTCCTAGAGCCGGCCAAACTGAGCTATCGGGGGAGAAGAGCCTTGGTTATAGGAGGTAAAGAAGACCCAAAGATCACTGGTGCCTGAGCTCCATGAGATGTCAGATCTGGAGATGGGAGAAAGTTGTAGAAAGTCAACCATCACTGCAGCCCTCGTCCAGTCGGGGCTTTATGGCAGAGTGGACCGATGGAAGCCTCTCCTCAGTGCAAGCCACATGAAAGCCCGCATGGAGTTTGCTAAAAAACACCTGAGACTCCAAGATGGTGAGAATAAGATTCTCTGGTCTGATGAGACCAAGATAGATCTTTTTGGCCTTAATTCTAAGCGGTAGTTGTGGAAAAAACCAGGCACTGCTCATCACCTGTCCAATACGTCCCTACAGTGAAGCATGGAGGTGGCAGCATCATGCTGTGGGGGGGTGTTTTTCAGCTGCAGGGACAGGGCGACTGGTTGCAATTGAGGGAAAGATTAATGCGGCCAAGTACAGGGATATCCTTGATGAAAACCTTCTCCAGAGTGCTCAGACCTCAGACTGGGCCGAAGGTTTACCTTCCAACAAGACATGACCCTAAGCACACAGCTAAAATAACGAAGGAGTGGCTTCACAAACACTCTGTGACTGTTCTTGAATGGCCCAGCCAGAGCCCTGACTTAAACCCATTGAGCATCTCTGGAGAGACCTAAAAATGGCTGTCCACGAACGTTTACCATCCAACCTGACAGAACTGGATAGGATCTGCAAGGAGGAATGGCAGAGAATCCCCAAATCCAGGTGTGAAAACTTGTTGCATCTTTCCCTAAAAGACTCATGGCTGTATTAGATCACAAGGGTGCTTCTACTAAATACTGAGCAAGGGTCTGAATACTTAGGACCAGTGATATTTCAGTTTTTCTTTTTTAATACATCTGCAAAAATGTCAACAATTCTGTGTTTTTCCTGTCAATATGGGGTGCTGTGTGTACATTAATGATGGAAAAAAATTAACTTAAATGATTTTTAGCAAATGGCTGCAATATAACAAAGAGTGAAAAATTTAAGGGGGTCTGAATAATTTCCGTACCCACTGTATATATATTTATATATATATATATTATATATATAATATAACACACACACACACATAACATATAGATAGACATCTACAGTACATCTGATACACCCACACACACATAACTGTATATATATATATATAACTGCAACAGAACATTATAAATGTCACACTATATTCAAGTAAGTGTTCGTGAATTTGCTATATAGTTTATATGTAATTATATATACAACTTATGTGATAGAGAAAGAGCTGTGCCAATTATAGTTTTAAAATCTTGCACTGTATATATACACACTCTAAAAAATGCTGGGTTAAATATAACCCAGCGCTGGGTTAAAAAAGGGCAAACCCAGCTATTGGGTTGTTTTGACTCAGCTTTTGGGTTGTTTTGACCCAGCAGTTGGGTCAAAACAACCGAATAGCTGGGTCTGTCTCTTTTTTACCCAGCGCTGGGTTATATTTAACCCAGCATTTTTTAGATTATATATATATATAATTTTGTATCTTTGCATTCTACTTTTTTATTCTTATTTGATTTCAATGCTGATATTTTTATTTATTTTTCCCAATTATGCATTAATTCAAGTAGCACAAGTTGCAGGTCCTCTTGGTGTTTCACGCATACTGGAAACCTGCATACAGAAATGGTGAGAGAGGTGTTATTCCATAAGCAAATGGCTCAAGATGAAAGATATTCACATTATTATTCATTTTAATTCATACTTAAAAATGTCTCGTTCACAAAGTTTTTAATGCGTAAAATTGGTCTGATACCTGTCCGGCTTGTCTTTCAGTACATGGCCTTGAAACAGAGACGTCCTGCTTTTGGTTGAACAGTCACATCTGCGTCAGGTGAGAGTTTATGATCTACCAGACATGGTTCAGCTCAAGGTCCTGCTTTATTTAGAGGAGACACGTATGAATAGGTGTGATGGAGGCAGATGCTGGAGTCTGACAACCCCCTTCTCGTTTCCTCTCATCAGCATCACTCACCGCCCGGTCGCCATGGCAACGCCTCCCACGTCCGTGTTTCAGTGAGATGTGTTCATTACAGCCTTAATTTACCTCCCACCGTCTCGCTTTCTATCTTTCTGCTCTTCTGCTGCTGCCTTTTCCTGCTGTCTGACTGATGAGGCTTGTTTGTGCGCGTTACCATGAAAACTATAAGAAAAAGAAGAATATTTCATCCGAAACTGCACAGAAAACTTCAAAATAACCTCGACCATGATGAACAGCTGAAGCTAAGGTCTCTGTTCATTGTCTCCTCTCGTTTATCTGACAGTCATGCATTCTCCAGCAATCAGACGTTCACTTCACTAAAAGCGCCACAATGTCAGTCTCATATTAAAGGTGCAGTCACAAATTTGGTGGGCAAAACTGGCCATTTTCAAAAGCAGAACGACGTACGAGCAATGATTTTAGATATACAAAGCAGGTGCACGAAAATTACTTTTGAATGGGATGAAGTGCAAAATATTGCGAAATAGTCCCTGCTTTCTCAATAAAAGAGCCAATCGCTAATCGGTAAAGTCATCGCGCCACTGCAGCTGCCGTTAGAAGCTCTGGTTGCTATAGAAACAGTTAGCGTTTTGAGAGACGCGCGCTTTTAGGACTGCACATTTTTACACTATTTGAGCATAAGAAACAACATTTATAGACCAATTTGGAGTGGACGTCACATTTACGTCACATGCCCACACTGCACATTGTGGTGGCAGAAAACATGGGAACAAGTGGAGGGAAACGGGTAAAATCCATGGAGTAAGACAAAAAAAAAAGAATAGTTGTGCCTTTGGATGTAAGAATCAGAATGCAAATTATTTTTATACAATACTGTCATCAAAGATGCCATTCGAAGCTAAACGCATGCGTTTAAATGGACAGACTTATGGGTGAAACCTGCTATGATTACTCTACTTTTAAAGCATAAATTTGATTTAAACAATACTACATAATATTCACATATGCCATTCATAGGGGACATATTGTATTAGCCCTAGTTACAGCATGACATAGCCAACTATTTAAACATATTTTATCTCACAATTCTGACTTTTTTTTCTCGCAAATGCAAGTTTATATCTCCTAGTTCGGACTTTGCAACTCAATTTAACTCAGAAATTGCGAGTTTGTCAATTCTGAGGGAAATACAAGCCAGAAGTGTGTGTGGGTTGGGGTTGGATATAACCTCATTATTCTGAGCCGAGGGAAAATAGAGAATGACGAGGTTGAGCAGATTGTGAATACAGAGGTGGCATCTCATAATTTAGAATGTCGTTGGAAAGTTTCATTTATTTCAGACTTCAAACTCAAATTTGGGAAACTCGTGTATGAATCAATTCATGCACACAGACTAAAGTAGTTTAAGTCTTTGGTTCTTTTAATTGGACAGGTGCCAAGTCCTGCTGGAAAATGAAATCAGCATCTCCATAAAGCTTGTCAGCAGAAGGAAGCATGAAGTACTCTAAAATCTCCTGGTAGATGGCTGCATTGACTTTGGACTTAATAAAACACAGGGACCAAAGTCTTCTTTTCAGATGAAAGTAAATTTTGCATTTAATTTGGAAATTAAGGTCCCAGTGTCTGGAGGAAGAGTGGAGAGGCACATAAACCATGTTGCTTGAAGTCCAGTGTGAAGTTTCCACAGTCAGTGATGTTTTGGGCTGCCATGTCATCTGCTGGTGTTGGTCCACTGTGTTTTCTGAAGTCCACAGTTAACGCAGCCATCTACCAGGAAATTTTTTAGAGCACTTCATGCTTCCTTCTTCTGACAAGCTTTATGGAGATGCTGATTTTATTTTCCAGCAGGACTTGGCACCTGTACACACTGCCAAAAGCACCAAAGCTGGTTCAATAACCATGGTGTTACTGTGCTTGATTGGCCTGCAAACTCACCAGACCTGAACCCCATAGAGAATCTATGGGGTATTGTCAAGAGGAAGATGAGAGACTCCAGACCCAAAAATGCAGATGACCTGAAGGCCGCTATCAAAGCAACCTGGGCTTCCATACCACCTCAGCAGTGCCACAGGCTGATTGTCTCCATGCCACGCTGCACTGATGCAGTAATTCATGCAAAAGGAGGCCCAACCAAGTACTGAGTACATGTACAGTAAATGAACATACTTTCCAGAAGGCCAACAATTCACTAAACATGTTTTTTTTTATTGGTCTTATGAAGTATTCTAATTTGTTGAGATAGTGAATTGTTTTTTTTTTGTGAAATGTGAGCCAAAATCATCACAATTAAAAGAACCAAAGACTTAAACTACTTCAGTCTGTAAGCACTGAATTTATTTAATACACAAGTTTCACAATTTGAGTTGAATTACTGAAATAAATGAACTTTTCCACGACATTCTAATTTATTGAGATGCACCTGTAATCTTGAAAATGCGAGAAAAAGAGGCAGAATTTTGAAATATAAACTCAAAATTACCTTTTTTATTATTTTATTCCATGGCTTCCATAGACTGCTACTATAAAACTGTCATTTTCTACCACCAGATAAGCTCCTCCCAAAAAATAAAAAAGAATAATCTTCGCAGTTTGCAAACGCCGCGAAATCGGTCTATGAGACGGATGTCAAATTTAATTGGTGACTTCAAATAAGAAATTTAATTGTGAGCTGAGAGACACTGATGTTCCCCTATTCAAAGAGATGCACTTTCAAACCAAGCAGCTGTTGGTCTGTGCGGCGAATTTGCGTCACCGAAATCTGTGTATCGAACTTTTTCGCGCGGTTTCTTGCACCTTGTTTTTGACGTAATTTCATAGGATTTGAAACTCGAATGTGCGCGGTTAACCTTTTTGAACTTGCTTATACTTCATTCACAAATGCAGATTTTTGAAAACCCCTCCTTCCTTTCCTTATTTTGCAAATTAACTTAAAGCGTTTGCCACATGAAATGAAAAAGCTATCAGTAGCCACTTTTTTTCAATGAGTTGAGTGCCCCTTCCAAAAGCTTATCTCTCAATAAATGTTTCAATTTATTCAATTCAATTTTTTTAATTTATTTTTTTTAACATTTATTCATGCTTGGGTGTCAGCGGTGAATCCATAGAGAAATCCAAAAAAAAAAAAAAAAAAAAAAACACACTAATGCTGGGTTCAAGTCCTCCTGGGACGTTTGTACTTACGAGTTGACAAGTCGTATTTACGACGTCAGGTGCATTCAAGTCGTTTAGTAGTCTGCACAAGATGGCGGTGTACCTTCTTTGTATAAATTACAAGAAAATACAACAGGGTGTGCATTTTTTTTACTTGGATTTCAGCTGTGTAACAAGAACATGACCAATTTAAGTCAACTAAACTATCAATTTAAACAAAATTTACCGTCAACTACAGACGTTAATGCAACATCCATCGATTCCGCCATGTTTCTCAATGACACGCCCCCAACTTGGAAACTCGGGGCTTAAAGAAAATTTTGATTTTCCCACTCATAATAACGACTTTGTGGTGGCGTTCATGTGTTCACTCGTAATACAAATCGACATGATTTTGAATGCCCATACGCAAACTGGCATTCAGATCTGCCTCCATTTTGTTGGCAACGCCCCAACCTCCAACGATCCAATCAATTCCCGAAGGATGAAATCAAGTCCCGCTCTCTCATTTCAGATGCCGTTTCACTCGGATATACGTCACAGCAAAGAAAAGACAATCGCAACTTCCGTTTCATGCCGACTTTAAAAATCACACAAAATAAGACCTTCGGTGTGTTCCAAACGGGATATATCGTCCTCCGAAGGGCACTTCGGAGTGAAAACAATCATGGCTGCCACACTGAAGTGTTGTTCCAAAACGAAGTGCTCAAAACTGGCAACTTCAAAGGGCCCTTTAGAATGAAGAGTTTTTGAAGGGTACAACTGATGGACACTTCAGGCTCCCATGATCCTTTGCACAGAACTCTTTGCATGATGACGGCGCCTCCGTGTGGGCACGTGATGATGACGCAGAAGGGCACTTCAAGAAACAGTTGTTTGGTCCCCTACACCCTTCAACCCTTCGAAGCTCTCACTCCGGCAGATAAACCCTTTGAAGGGATTAAGGCATAGGGATGAGCCCTTCCGAATGGAACGCAGGGCTTAGTCAGGATAGCGCACCATATTTAATTTTTGGCAGGAATGAAAACGAGGCTGTGAGGGAAAGAAGTGCCTTTAGTGATTGCACTGTTGTTCTTTACGGATAAAAAACTTTCAGTCGACAAACACTCCAAAACAACAAATAAATAAATACATTTTTAAAGTTGTGAAAATGATGTGATTTAAGACCTTTATAGAGTGCTTGCCATTGTAAAGACAGTAAGTCTAACACTCACAGCCTCGCTTTCATCTGTGATCGATTCATTATGGCGTCCAACCTGATAAAGTGGTTTGAAATGACAGGATTTCACAGAGCAATGGCAATGGTAAACATGACCCTGTTCAAGAAATCTAACTTCATCTCATTAACTATGAAAAAATGAAATCACATCAACATGAATCACTGAGAAATACAAAATTACACATACTGTCTTCACATCGTTTTAGCATTTCAAACCGCTTTGATATTTTATCCAAATGCAACAGCATTTTCAAGTGATTTTTAAGACCTCTGAGTGATTAGTGCCAAATCTCAGGCTGTACAGATGAAGCGCGTCTAAAAGCCATCTTGCATGTTCAAATTCAGCCCGTTAAAGAGGTCAAAACTCAACAAGGAGAGGACGAGCCCCTCAGGAGGGCCGTAGATGTCAATCAAATCATCTTTACTAACAGTGCCCTAAAGAGATCTGTATTCTCTAGAGATCCATCTTATGAAGAGAGGTTAAAGGTTCAACCGTTTTCGGTGTGCATTCAAAATAAAAATCTAGACCACATTAACAACACCGGATCTGTTAAGATCATCTGTAGGAGGACGACACTTGAAATGTACCTTCTCATACACAAAATATCAGAAGGCATTTGAGTAATGCCACATACTGCATGTGAACGCTTACACGCCAGTGCCACACAGTGATCACCTGAGGAATGGCCACACTTCTAGTTTAAAGACTCACCATCTTATCAGTGAGAATTATTTTGGGACATATTTTTGCATTATTTAACTAAACCCTGTGTGACCTACAACAGCCCTAAAAAACCCTTTACTCTCCATTTAGAAACCTTTTAACTTAATAAAAAAATATCCCCAATATTAAGCAACAAAACTATTTTCAACATTGACCATATTTAGAAATGTTTCTTGAGAGCAAATCAGCATATTATACTGATTTCTGAAGATCATGTGACACTGAACACTGGAGTAATGATGCTGAAAATACAGCTTTGATCACAGGAATAAATTATATTTCAAAACATATTCAAATTGAAAACAGTTATTTTACAGTGGGTACGGAAAGTATTCAGACCCCCTTAAATTTTTCACTCTTTGTTATATTGCAGCCATTTGCTAAAATCATTTAAGTTAATTTTTTCCTCCTTAATGTACACACAGCACCCCATATTGACAGAAAAACACAGCATTGTTGACATTTTTGCAGATTTATTAAAAAAGAAAAACTGAAATATCACATGGTCCTAAGTATTCAGACCCTTTGCTCAGTATTTAGTAGAAGCAACCTTTTGATCTAATACAGCCATGAGTCTTTTTGGGAAAGATGCAACAAGTTTTTCACACCTGGATTTGGGCATCCTCTGCCATTCCTCCTTGCAGATCCTCTCAAGTTCTGTCAGGTTGGATGGTAAACGTTGGTGGACAGCCATTTTTAGGTCTCTCCAGAGATGCTCAATTGGGTTTAAGTCAGGGCTCTGGCTGGGCCATTCAAGAACAGTCACAGAGTTGTTGTGAAGCCACTCCTCGTTATTTTAGCTGTGTGCTTAGGGTCATTGTCTGTTTGGAAGGTAAACCTTCGGCCCAGTCTGAGGTCTGAGCACTCTGGAGAAGGTTTTCGTACAGGATAGCCCTGTACTTGGCCGCATTCATCTTTCCTCGATTGCAACCAGTCGTCCTTGTCCCTGCAGCTGAAAAACACCTCCACAGCATGATACTGCCACCACCATGCTTCAATGTTGGGACTGTACTGGACAGGTGATGAGCAGTGCCTGGTTTTCTCCACACATACGCTTAGAATTAAGGCCAAAAAGTTCTATCTTGTCTCATCAGACCAGAGAATCTTATTTCTAACCATCTTAGCAAACTCCATGCGGGCTTTCATATGTCTTACACTGAGGAGAGGCTTCCGTAGGGCCACACTGCCATAAAGCCCCGACTGGTGGAGGACTGCACTTTCTCCCATCTCCCGACTGCATCTCTGGAGCTCAGCCACAGTGATCTTTGGGTTCTTCTTTACATCTCTCACCAAGGCTCTTCTCCCCCAATAGCTCAGTTTGGCCGGACGGACAGCTCTAGTAAGGGTTCTGGTCGTCCCAAACATCTACCATTTAAGGATTATGGAGGCCACGGTGCTCTTAGGAACCTAAGTGCAGAGAAACTTTTTTGTAAAATTGGCCAGACCTGTGCCTTGCCACCAATTCTGTCTCTGAGCTTTCAGGCAGTCCTTTGAACCTCATGATTTCTCATTTGCTGCCATGCACTGTGAGCGGGTAGGTCTTATATAGAAGTGGTTGGCTTTTCATAATCAAGTCAATCAGTATAATCCAACACAGCTTGAATCAAATGAAGGTGTAGAACCATCTCAAGGATGTTCAGAAGAAATGGACAGCACCTGAGTTTAAATATATGAGTGTCACAGCAAAGGTCTGAATACTTAGGACCATTGATATTTCCGTTTTTCTTTTTTAATAAATCTGCAAAAAATGTCAACAATTCTTTGTTTTTATGTCAATATGGGGTGCTGTGTGTACAATAATGAGGAAAAAAAAATGAACTTAAATGATTGTAGCAAATGGCTGAAATATTGTTAAGAGTGAAAATTTTAGGGGGGTCTGAATACTTTCCGTACCCAACTGTATAATGGTACTATTTCATAATATAACAGTTTCCCGCCTTTGTGAGCATAAGAGACCTTCTTTCAAAGACATAAAAATGTTAATAAATGTGACTCTGGAGCACAAAACCAGTCTTAAGTCGCTGGGGTATATTTGTAGCAATAACCAAAAATATAGATGTTTCATTTATGCCAAAAATCATTAGGATATTAAGTAAGACCATGTTCCATGAAGATATTTAGTAAAATTCCTACAGTAAAACTTAATTTTTGATTAGTTATATGCATTGCTAAGAATTTATCTGGACAACTTTAAAGATGATTTTCTCAATATTTAGATTTTTTTGCACCCTCAGATTCAGATTTTCAAATAGTTGTATCTCGGACAAATATTGTCCGATCCTAACAAACCATACATCAATGGAAGGCTTATTTATTCAGATTTCAGATGATATATAAATCTCAATTAAAAAAAAAAAAAATTACGCTTATGACTGGTTTTGGGGTCCAGGGTCACAAATATCAAAATATCATTTTTCCATCTATAGTTATTATATGCATTTCATTGAAGAAAAGACAAGAACATCATAAGAATAAGGTTTTAAATTAATTTATAAAAAGAAAAAAGAAAAAAAAAAAGCATTGACCCACTGAAGCAGAACAAACATCAATCATATTTTTTTTTTTGCTTTTGTTTGAAACATATATAATCCGTCAGACTCTGACCAGAATCAAATCATCAAGCCTACACCGATACAGCCTAAAAAGAAAAGGGAACGAAACAGGGAAAAAGTCAACAAAAAGAACAGTCTAATCAAGTGCAGATCTGGTCTGATTCAATGCAGTTTCTTGTATCTTGGGGGTGGGGTATTTTTTATTTAATTTTTTTTCTAGATTACATGTTTAAATCGGCAGCTCAGGTATGTGTTTGTCTAGTCCGTTACATGCAAGCTGGATGAAAACAGTTCGACTACACATGGAAATGACACGTCCACTCGAGCACCTGTATGAAAATATGTCAGTGTAACAAAGCCGGCTTTGCTCAGATTTAAAAATAAACAGAAAAGGAAAAACATAGGAAGGAAATACTCCATTGATACATTTTAATCCATTTTAGAAAAGAAACTACGCTTAGTTTCACAAAACAGAAAACTGACACAGTCCGGACGTCCCATGTCCACTTCTGCTTATATATATTGTTATTATTACTTTTTAAAACGTAACACGCCCAGATCCTTATGCTCCACGTATGAACAACAAAATACTGCATATTATCCACTACGATGGCTGCAGGGGATTGTGGGGGATGCTGTCAGGCTAGCTGCCGAAAGTTCAGGATGTGTCTCGGAATATTTTGATCCCTTTGGCTCCACGTTTAGCCCTAGTATGCACTATTTAAAAATAACGACAACCTATTTGTGGTTCATGGTGTGTAATTGCATTCCAGGACATCCTCTTGGTTTTTCACCTTCCGTAGTGGACTGCCAAACTTTGGAATGTTGGATCGAAGCCTGTGTTCTGCTGTCAGCAGCAACAAAAATAAATCCGGATTCCGCAAGCGGGAGTTCTGGAATTCTCAGTGTGCTGTGAGCAACACACGAGTTCCGGAGGTTCTAGAATTTCCGAGGTTCCGAGGTCAAGATGGGATCAACATCTGCACATCCGGAGGGCAACGCACGTCGCAAAACCTCCGGGATAGCGTGCATTTTTCCCTCCAGTTTTGGCTAAAAATCACCATGACTTCCAAAGAACGGAATCCGAGCCGATCGATTGCCTCCAACATCTGTTGAAGTCTGTAATAAAATGGCCAGTTATGGACCAGATGGCAGTTGCTCTTGAGTTTCGAGGTGCGAGTTTTTGTTCAATCAGGCGTTCGAGTGATTAAACGGAAAGCAGGCAGAAGGGTTGCTGCGGAAAAAGACAGTAACGGATAGCATTTTATGCATTTGGTTCTTCTTTGACGTTTTTGCTTCGGTTCAAAGAGTTATTGTCCAAGCCTTGAGTTTTGGCACCGTGAGCTGCTGGATGGAAGAGAAACAGTGATGAGAACGAGAAAAAGGAAAAGAGAAAACTAGAGGAGGGAGGGAAAGAGGTGGTTGACAGTGGCTGACTAGTTGTGCTGGTTGGTGGAGTTTGTGTCCGCAGCGGTTCCGTTCGGGCCGGTGGTGACTGCATGCTCTTCGTCCTCGGTTTTCAATCGTTTGCTCTCCGGCGGCCCGCTGCCGTTTTCTCCGTTCTGCCGCTTCGTGGGGAGCGAGGCGGATGCCGAGGCGTGAGCAGCCAACATGTGTAACGGACTCGACACTGGAGACAAACGGAAAGAGACCTTTAACATTACGATTCTCTCCCAAGTCTTGTGTCACAGTGCTATCTGAGAGTCCGAAGGCCTGACATTATTATTAGGGATGTTCATTTTAACCGGTAAACCGACCGTAAGAACTTTGACTGATTAATACAAAGTTAAACGGTTTAAAAAGTCATTTTTTTTTTTTTTCAGTAATTTATCAAAATATTTAAAAAGGTTTGCTGCATGATTAAAATATGCTACGCATATAAAAAATGTTTTTTAGGGGGAAAAAACATAAGTCGCATTTTATTATTTCATTCAGAAATATGTCTAATGCCGACGCGAAATTTTTACAAACATTATAATAAACAAACATAGCTAGGCTATTATAGTTCCCCTCACTCCACAACAAATCCTTTCAATTAACAGTATTTAGAAAATAACAAGAATTACAAATATAAGAAGCTATAGCAATATAAACGACAAGCCAAAACAAATTCATTTAGGCTAAAACGAAACCAACGCTGGGTCTCTCATTTGACACAAAATCAAATGTTTCCGTATTCACGATGTATTTAAATGACAAATTATTATTTATTATGTTGCCTAGGCTTCAAAATATCCACGTAAAACTTAAAGGTTTAGACTCAATCACGGCGGATGGAGATCCACTAAGGACGCAGATTTTCTATATTAAACTGAGCAGTGGGGTTTTGTTTGTGCATGTTGGAATGACTATTTTATTCTTAGAAATAAAATATACCGATAGAAATTATTTTTTTATGTAATTTCACTATAATCTCCTCACTTTCAAGAGTTAAAGTTTTCAGCTTTCGTTTTGAGCTAGAGAAATAGGAAAAAAAAAAAATGTATATTCACTATAGAAATGTACAGTACATATAGAAATATAATATAAAAATGTCATTTTCTATATTGAAATGCCCATGACTTTAAGAGTTCACCGATTTTCATGACTTCTTCCGTTTTAAAATGGGGGGGGGACAACAACAACAACCAAAAAAGAATATGAATAGAAAGAGAATAAAATTGGTATTTAAAATCTGTTTGTTTTTTGTTTTTTTGGCATGACATGATTAATGTTTCATGTGATATCAGATGTGTGTATGAATACCTGCGTTAGCCTGGCTCTGTATCGCCGTGGCGATGGGCACTACATGAGTGCCATTCTGGGTGATGGTTTTGATTGGCAGTTGGTGATGGCCCAATGGGGCTTGTTGCACTATGGTAACCGTCTGGAGGGGCGTGGCTGCAGTGCTGCTTTGAATGATCCTATTGGCTGAGCCTATAGAGCCGTGATTGATGCCGGGGACCGACTCTACCTTCACTGAAGAGAGACAAGGACACATTTTGTTACTAACATCATCTGTAGAAACTCAAACCAGGTCAAGCTGCTTGACCGAAGCTCTCACCTTTGACCTCCTCTCCATTCTCCAGCGTTTCTGCTTTGATGGCGGGCTGCAGGCTGGCTCTGCCAACGGTACTGACGGCCACTGCAGGGATCTGATGCACCACGTGCACCGTCTGCATCAGCGGCTGAGCAGACGTGGAGGATGTGACGGGGGCGGCCACAGCGTACGTGCCGGGTTTGATTGTCTGCGTTAAAGAGCGCTGGACCGCGATCAGAACCGGCTGGGTGGTGATGGGAGATGCTGAGAAAGAAAACAAGCACACACTTAGTGACATTATGCAAACTAATTGATGCACTAATGATGCACAGACACCGGTAAGCAGTGTTGTTTATTCGTGTTTGAGTACCTGTGGTGTTCTGGGTAAAACGGGCCTCTTGAATCACGGCTAGTTTGGGTTGGACAGCAGCGGCAGGAGCAGGGGGCGGGGCAGAGGCGGGCTCTGGCTCCATGGGAACAGGTGAGCCTTCCCGTGATAAGCTGTCGGGGGTCTGCGCAGCGCTGGAGTGTGCGGAGAGAACGCCCGAGTGATTGGGCGACGCCGGGGCGCTCCTGTTATTACAGACCAACACACATCAGGATGCGTTTCACGTACACTACCGGTCAGAAGTTTGAGGTCAGTAAGATTTAGATTTACTCAGCAAAGACGCATGAAATTGATCAAAAGTGACCGTAAAGACATTTATATTGTCTTTTAAATAAATGCTGTTCTTTTGAACTTTCTACTCAACAAACAATCCTGAAAATAAAAAATATCACATTTTCCACAAAACTAAGCAGCGCAACTTTTTTTTAGCATTGATAAGAAGAATCTACGAGTAAAATCGTATGTTATAAAGGTGAGTGTTACGAGCCTGACCTGGACGAGAGGGGTCCCAGCGGGGTCCTGAAGCACGGGACGCCCCGCGGCCGGCGTTTCCTGAATGCCTGCTCCACGAGTTTGCTCTCAGATGAAGGGTCTATCCTCCAGAATGAGCCCTTGCCCGGCTCTTCCTGTGAGCGCGGGACTTTGAGGAAGTAACGATTCAGCGACAGGTTATGACGAATCGAGTTCTGAAAGAGAGAAATGCATTCATACTGCCAACTGACATCTTCAGCCGTCTGATGCACAGATTCTGACAGACACAATCATCAGTAATTATTTTTGTTATTTTTTAGGGGCCGTTTACAAGACAACGTTTTCAGCCAAAAACGGGAAACCTTTTATGCGATTTGCCTGTTCGTTTACACGACAATAGCGTTTTGCGGACTGAAAACGCATATTTTTGAAAACGGCACCTGTTATTGTTACCGTGTAAACACCCAAAACGGGAATCTTTGAAAATGGTGACGTCCTGCGCATTCGTAGTACGTGTTAGGTATGTAGACATGCGCAGTTCGTGTCGATTTTAAAGGCAAGCGTGAACAAACATACACAACCATATAATCGTACATGGTACTGTTGTTGCTGCTCAAGAGTTTGCTAACGCTTCTTCAGCAAAGTGTGGTTACTTCATCAATATTACAACCAACAGCGGGGACGCATCCTATACAACTTATAATTAGGGCTGGGTATCGAGTTCGATACTTTTTAGGCACCGACCGAATTGCCTCGATACTATCGAGTATCGAAAAACGTCTTGTCGTTCGGTACCAAATTTGATACCCAAGGGGTTAATCTCATCAGCGTCAGTGAGCCAATAAGCCTGCAGCACTAGCCGGTGTGTTCGACTAGAGGTGGTGCGGCGCAGATCGATCATCCGCGAGAGCAATTTGAAAGCGCACGGAGCAGTCTGCTCTCTTTAGCTCTCGTGGTACTGTAATACCACCAGTATAGAGTAGCGTGGGAGCTGCGTGGAGTTCCGATCATATGCAGATGTCTGTTCATACTAACGTTACATGACCGAAAGCGCATGTTATGTGACCATTCATGCAAAATGTAGCATCATGCTACATAAGACAATTTATAGGACTTTTACTCAAAACTCACTTTAAACCACCATCGAGTGTTTGTAATAACTTCCGATTGCCGTCTAACAGGGCCGGATTTACGCATTGCTCAAGACATTGAGCAAATAAATATAACAAACAATAGGGTAAAAAATGACAAACTATTTCCATGTCTTCCACCTTTTTTATGTAGGCTACGGAAATCACTCATTCTTTCTCCCAGTCTCTCTCACAGACGCACACACAGTGCAGACACGCAGAGACGCGAACAGAAACTTCTTGTCAGCGCTGCACCGCGAATTTATCAGTAAAATAGTTTCGCAGCTGAAAAGCTACATGACATTTCTCAGTAGCGAGGTTCGTGAAGGAGTTAAACTTAAAGATTCGCTATTAGTAGACGCTGCTGAGAGACGCACAGACGCACTTAATCTCTCTCTCTCTCTCTCTCTAATAACCGCATTAGACTGCATTAATAACTGCGTTAGCCTGCATATCAATGGCTCAAGCCTCTGTTATCAGCTCTAAAATTACGTTTTGGAATTTGCAACGGAAGGTTTGGGATGAGGTGCGTAAAAAATTTAGTTCAACCCACACGAGATTTCAGGATGGAAACATGTCAAATGTCTTGAAACAAATGATCTGAACAATGTCTTGATGTGTGGTTGGGACTCCAGGCCGTTAAAATTATTAGAGAAATAATGCACTCCCGGAGGTAATTATATGGCCACGACTATATGGTATGGTCTTCCTCAGTTCTCAAACAAATTAAGAACTACAATCGATTATTGACTGAACGCAAGCGCTTATTCCAATAGAAAACACTGTATCGGTTTCCACTGATTAAGAAATATTTTTGTTTGCTTGGGTGGTAATATTAGGTCTATTATATTAATAGGGAAGGGGGCCCAAAAATGTTTTTTCTACGTCACGAAAATAGGTAAATCCGGACCTGCCATCTAATGTGTGTTTAATGTTGCTGAAATTAAATATGTTATTACCTCTGAGTCAGAACAGTGATCATGGAAGAGAGAACACAAGCAGACAGTGCTGGAAGCTGATAATGCTAATCAGTAAATCAGTGGGAAAATAAATAGAAATCATTGATTCTGTCTGAGCTATGCGTTTTTTTTAAAACGAACACTAACTGTGTAATGTAGCCTAACAGATGTGTAAAACTGAAGATATTTGAGCTTTATTAAAACTATTTTGCACTGATTTATTGTGTTGGTTACATTTTGTCCCTTTGTGCAGCGTTTCAGGAGATGAGTCTTCGAGTTTGTATAAACATCAACAAGTTGAAAAATAAAACCAAAGTTTTTCTTTTAGATAATGTAATCTTGTTAAAATTGATTTCATAAAATTGGTATCGAAAAAAAGTATCGTTCAGGAACCAGTATCGGTATCGATATCGAAAATGGTGAACGATTAACCCAGCACCAATTATAATCGTCAATTCCCTACAGGTACTGTTTACTAACATGGTGACAGCGCCAACTACTGGCCTGGCATAAGTAATACAGCGTTTTTGGCCGTTTTCACGGATATGCGTGTAAACGCCAAATCGTTTTGAAAACGTTATCGTGTATATGTGAAACTTTTTTAAAACGCATGGGGAAAACACTTTTCCGTTTTTGACTACATCGTTGTCGTGTAAACGTAGCCTTATTTTAAACACCATTAAGAAATCAACAAAAAAATAATAAATAAATAAAAATAAAAAATAAAAAAAATAAGTCTACAAGTTTATATTTACAGTAATTTCATCTAAATCAACATCTAGATATCTATCTTCTATCAATATATATATATATAGTTTACGTAAACTTTCCAGAATCTGCAAAATGTTAATTATTTTACCAAAATAAGAGGGATCATACAAAATGCATGTTTTTATTTAGTACTGACCTGAATAAGATATTTCACATCAAGTACTAAATAAAAAATAACATGCATTTTGTAGGATCTCTCTTATTTTGGTAGAATAGTTACCATTTTGCAGATGCTACAAAGTGTATGTAAAATTTTGACCACAACTGTACATATATATAAACATAGTTTTAGTTTACTAAAAAGCTACAGTTTACTAAAAAGCTACAACAAAAATAATCTGCCTTTTATAAATAAAGACAAAAGTACCAAATTACTAAAAATGCAATATAAATATAAACTTCAAAAAGTGATATTTCAAAATAAATATTTTAAAATCATTGTAATATTTTCATAAAAAGTAGAGCATGCAGGACATTTTCTTGCATACATACGAAAACTGCATCATTCTGGATAAACTGAGAATCTGAAACTGAGGATTTGTTTTTTTACAAATGTTTTAAAATAGAGATTGCATTTTGCCCACAATTCTGAGAGGAAAAAAAAGAAATTAGACAACTAAACGTAAAAGCACAATGCTCATAGAGCGCCAAAACAGCTTCATGTTTTCCAGATATCATTCAGATTGATGACCGACTCTTTCTGAGTGTCTGCTCAGTTCACACAGCATCGTCTTCAGCTGATCTGACGGTGTGCTACTGACCTGCCAGCCCTTGTCTGCCGTCCTGTAGTACGGGTAGTTCTTGGTGATGTGTGTGTAGATGCCGTTTAGTGTTAGCTGCTTGTCCTGCGCCATCGTGATCGCCTGAACGATCAGCTGAGCGTACGAGTACGGGGGTTTGGAGTCGTCCTAGAGAAACAGAGGATTTCAGCTTTCAGATGAACTCATTCAGACTGGATCAGAACAGACGGACAGTTTTCTCCAGGTGCTGTACACTACCTGTCAAAAATGTTGAATAAGTAAGATTACTGGAGGAAAGAAGCCTCTTCGGCTCACCAAGGCTATATTTATTTAATGAAAAATACAGTAAAAAGTAATATTGTAAAATATTATTAAAATTTAAAATAACAGTTTTCTATGTGAATATATATTTTAAAATGTAAATGATTGCTGTAATCAAAGCTGTATTTTCAGCATCATTACTCCAGTCTTCAGAGTCACATGATCCTTCAGAAATCAGTATAATATGCTCATTTGCTGCTCAAGAAACAGTTCATCAACAGTTATTTTTTGTGGAAACTGTGCCACATTTTATTTTTCAGGATTCTTTGATGAATATAAAGTTCAAAAGAATAGCATTAATTTAAAATAGAAATCTTCTGTAACATTATACATGTCTCTACTGTCACTTTACGGTCAATTTAATGCATCCTTGTTAAATAAAATGTCTTTCTTTCTTGTTTATTTTTCTGTAGTCATACGTACTCAAAACATTTAAATGATCACCGTTTCCACAAAAATATTGAAGCATATTAGAATGATTTCTGAAGGATCATGTGACACTGAAGACTGGAGTAATGATGCTGAAAATTCAACTTTGATCATAGGAATAAATTACATTTTAAAATATTTTCAAACAGAAAACGGCTCTTTTCAACTGCAATATTTCACAATTTTCTTGTTTTGACTGTATTTTTGATCCTTGGTGAATTATTCCTAATTTCTGACTGGTATTCTAGATCTCTCTGGTCATTACAGCTCTGCTAGTGTGAGGTTTATCAGTACAGAAAGCGTTGGTCACCTTTGGACTGTCTCCTTCCGACGCCTCCTTGTCGTTCTCAGACTGGGAGTTATCATTCATGAGCTGCAGGTCAGGCACCATCCTGCCCAGTCTGTAGCCGGACGATCCCGCACCGCGTGGACTGGATGGACACGAGTTAGCAGCGCTGATGGAGAAACCACAGAGACATGCATTTCCAAACACTCCAAAACCATCATCTGAGACAGAGCGGTGGAAACAGATGGACCGCAGGGAAGGAGGAAGCTTAATTCTCTATGCCTCATTTGTGTAACTCAATTAAATCAATCAAATCAAAAGTGGCCCATAAAAGGACACAGCTGCAGCTGCAATTCAAACGCAAACTCAACAAGAACATCACCGTTTCTGTTCCAAATGCTCTTGAAATCTTTTCAAATATATGATTTATATCTTATCTTTCAACCAGTGTTGTTTCATTAACTAAATTTTTTTTACATTTATAAATAAATATATAGATTGAATATAAATATATTTCTAATTATATTTCATCATTTAATTTATTTGCAACAATATAGCGCTAAACATCAATTATCTATATTTTAATTAAAGCAGAGACTTTCATGAGCATTTTTGATGCAAATTAATTGTTTAATATATTTTTTTTTAATCCACTCCACTGAAATTGCTTTTATATTTTTAATAAACTTTATTAATTTTTTTACATGCACTTTTAGACAATTACTAGTTTTGTTTAGTTTTTCTGTATTAATTGTAGTTTTCAGTAGTGCGGGGCGGTTTCACCAAAAATTTATATCATGGTATTTTTCTATATCATGGTATTTTCCAAAATTATACCGGTTTCACGGTACATGACGGTATTTTTTTCTCATGCATGACCGGGTGTTAACCATATTTTCTACTGATTGAGAGAGGAAATACTGCAGTATATTTACTTAAAATGCCCTATTTTACTGTCATGATGAGTGAATATTGTCAAAAAATGCCACACTAAATAGTGACTAAACACGACCCCTTTTAATACGTTAACCAGGAGTCACTCTCATTTATAATCGCGGCATCGTCTGATAAAATCAACATGCATCTACACTAAAGAGCGGCTGTGCGGTTGTTTTGGCTATATTACTTTTTTGTCTCATGCCGTGCACTGCCTGCGTCTGAGTAACAAACAAAAAAAAACAACAAATAAAAAAAGTGCATGTGATATGAACTACTCTCATATTTATAATTCCAAAAATTCAGTAAGCGACAGGTGCTAGGAAACTGTGTTTTGTACTCATTTATTGATGAGTCTGAATGCGCTGCTTCTCTGCCGCTCACTGCAGAGAACAGACGCCGAGAGAGGTGACACTTCTCCGGGAAAGTCAGACCTCGCGTTCGTGGGACAGCACTGGCGAAATCTTCCAAATGAACCATAGCTAAGGTTTATCCAAAAAAAAAAGTCACTAGGTTTGTCAGTATAAATATTCTATGGAAAAAAAGCCGCTAAAAGGGTCTGAAATGGGGCTAAAATATGAAAAAAAATGCGATACGTGATACCTTGTTAAAAAATGCGATATTTTATATGCGATATGATATTGCTTAAAGTGTGAAAAATCTATGTAAATTATATTTTAAAATATAAACATTTTCATTAATTTAAAACATAACTGACTGCGTTTACGAGAATGATCATCGAGATGGGTACTATTGACAATTCTGTGTGTATGTGTCTGTTCAAACATAAGGAGGAGGAGATGCGAAAGAAATCACCTCGGTGTTCGCGCGCCGTCTGAAACACGTCTCTCTGTGTGTGTGTGTGTGTGTGCGTGCGCTTTGCACGTGTGCGGCAGAACTGAAGAGACGCAAGATGCGATATAATTTTTTGCCAATATCGCACACCCCTAGCGATATTTCGATATTTCATGCAGCCCTAGTCTGAAAGTTGCTAAATCTAGTGCTAAAGTCACACTCGTGTGTGTGAGACGCGGGAGCTGATGGCATGGGGCGGGGGTGGATATTGTGGGCGGGGTTCAATGTGGTTATTGTGGATGAGTTCTTCTGTGTCATCATGTTCTATTAGTTTCGGAACTTTCACGCTTAGTAACACATACAGCTGTTCCCTCACCACAGTGCAACAGTGAAAAGGGACCCCTTTCAAACAATGTCGCGTTCCGAACGTTGTTTAAGCGACATACACCGTTACTGCAGTATTATAAAAATTCATATCATAACAAAAATAAACACCGGTATTCGGTATGAACCGGTATACCGCCCAGCACTAGTTTTCAGTCCTTACAAGGCAACACTACTTCTGTTCTGCCAATGGCAACAAACCAACCATCTGCATGTCAATTAAACACATGCTTCTTACCTAATTGGGAGATTTTTTTTTTATTATTTAGTCTTTGTTCAAATGCAAACAAAAAATTGTTAGTTGATTCAAATAGTGGAAATGTTTGTTTGCATGTGCAAGAAACTTGGCCAAATAAAATGCACATTAAAAGTTTAATCTTGCAATCTTCTAAGGTTCCTATCACCAACAAAATAAGAAGAAAAATATTGTAAATTGTTCACAAATTGCTTGGTTCATTAACCGAATGGTGTGTGCTGATAATGCTGCGTGTGTACCTGATGGTGCCGGTGGGCGAGGGCAGGGGGCTCATGAGGTGAGCAATGTTATCGGGGATGTTGATGGTTAAAGGGGAGATATGTGGCTGAACCGCTTTCACCGGAGACTCTGGCTCCTGCTTCTCACGCTTGACGCTCGCCAGCGCAGTGAATGTGATCTTGATGTTCGTACTGGGGAACCGAAACGTGCACCTGAGAAAGAGAAGAGAAAGCGATTATGCAACTTAAGAGACATAATCTTTATAGATCGAACAAGCATCAACATGAACCTAACGATGAGATCTGCGGACCAAACAAATCTTCACACTTCCAAAATACATGGGTGGAACGTTTAAGGCGGAGAAGAGGGCATTTAAAGAGTCTGAAGTCATAATATTAATTTTTACGGACAATTAACACAGAAATACTTTGATAAATGAGTCCTAGTGAACAAGCACATTAAAGGCAGAGAAACAGAGAAACTCACAGTTCGGGATGTTCATATGTGCAGAAGTGTAATCGGTTTATTAAATGCATGTAAACACTCTCAACGTGCCTCAAACAGAAGTTTCCTTTGGCTGAGACGACTTTGGTAATAAAGCTCAGGAGTATAAGCAGATCTCCAAGTGATGCTAAAATTAACCGCCCCTTGACAAACTAATATTCAGTGTTAACACTACCAGCCCTTAGGAGTAAACAAGTCACTTCACCCACCAAAACAAGACCAAACACGGCTCACACAGAAACCAGTTATTTTAGCACTGCTAATCGTACAGCATTACGAGACACAATGTTCAATATATAATAATAAAATGCATTAATAAATCACAATTCTTACAAAATGAAATGCCATTGAAAAAATCCCTTTACTTAAAAAAGTGAAATATTAATATTGTTATATTTATTTATATAATATTTTTATTTATAGAAATGCATTTTATTTATATAATATTCTTTATTTATATATTTATAGAAATATAAATACACATATATATAGATATATATATTATGCCGGGGGTATGGAAAGTATTCAGGCCCCCTTAAATTTTTCACTCTTTGTTATATTGCACCATTTGCTAAAATCATTTAAGTTAATTTTTATCCTCATTAATGTACACACAGCACCCAATATTGACAGACAAACACAGAATTGTTGACATTTTTGCAAAATTATTAAAAAAGAAAAACTGAAATAAATATCACATGGTCCTAAGTATTCAGACCCTTTGCTCAATATTTACTAAAAGCACCCTTTTGATCTAATACAGCCATGAGTCTTTTTGGGAAAAGATGCAACAAGTTTTTCACACCTGGATTTGGGGATCCTCTGCCATTCCTCCTTGAAGATCCTCTCCAGTTCTGTCAGGTTGAATAGTAAACGTTGGTGGACAGCCATTTTTAGGTCTCTCCAGAGATGCTCAATTGGCTTTAAGTCAGGGCTCTGGCTGGGCCACTCAAGAACATTCACCGAGTTGTTGTGAAGCCACTCCTTCGTTTTTTTAGCTGTGTGCTTAGGGTCATTGTATTGTTGGAAGGTAAACCTTCGGCCCAGTCTGAGGTCCCTGAGCACTCTGGAGAAGGTTTTCAACCAGGATATCCCTGTACTTGGCCGCAATCATCTTTCCCTCGATTGCAACCAGTCCTCCTGTCCCTGCAGCTGAAAAACACCCCACAGCATGATGCTGCCACCACCATGCTTCCATGTTGGGACTGTATTGGACAGGTGATGAGCAGTGCCTGGTTTTTCCACACATACCGCTTAGAATTAATGCCAAAAAAAAGTTCTATTTGGTCTCATCAGACCAGAGAATCTTATTTCTAACCATCTTGGAGTCCTTCAGGTGTTTTTTAGCAAACTCCATGCGGGCTTCATGTGTCTTGCACTGAGGAGAGGGTTCCGTCGAGCCACTCTGCCATAAAGCCCCAACTGGTGGAGGGCTCCAGTGATGGTTGACTTTCTACAACTTTCTCCCATCTCACGACTGAATCTCTGGAGCTCAGCCACAGTGATCATTTGGTTCTTCTTTACCTCTCTCACCAAGGCTCTTCTCCACCGATAGCTCCGTTTGGCCGGACGGCCAGCTCTAGGAAGGGTTCTGGTCGTCCAAAAACGTCTTCCATTTAAGGATTATGGAGGCCACTGCTCTTAGGAACCTTAAGTGCAGCAGAATGTTTTTGTAACCTTGGCCAGATCTGTGCCCTGCCACAATTCTGTCTCTGAGCTCTTCAGGCAGTTCCTTTGAACTCATGATTCTCATTTGCTCTGACATGATGCACTGTGAGCTGTAAGGTCTTATATAGACAGGTGTGTGGCTTTCCTAATCAAGGCCAATCTGTATAATCAAACACAGCTGGACTCAATTGAAGGTGTAGAACCATCTCAAGGATAATCAGAAGAAATAGACAGCACCTGAGTAAATATATGAGTGTCACAGCAAAAGGTCTAAATACTTAGGACCATGTGATATTCCAGTTTTTCATTTTTAATAAATCTGCAAAAACGTCAACAACTCTGTGTTTTTCTGTCAATATGGGGTGCTGTGTGTACATTAATGAGGAAAAAAACATTAACTTAAATGATTTTACAAATGGCTGCAATATAACAAAGAGTGAAAAATGTAGGGGGGTCTGAATACTTTCCGTAACATGTATATCTAAATATATTATATAAGGTTGGAACGATACATGTATTCGTGACGAACGTCACGGTTACGGACATCTCAAGGCAGCCAATGCAACGCTGTTTGATAACCAAGCGCCAGCAGACGAACATGCGAATGCCGTGAGTTCACATTGAAAACAAAGCCACTAGGCACAGGACCATTGTGCTGATTCTGAAGCGTCTCTCACAGTCTGACAAAGGGACAGAGTATACTTTAAGCAGGGATCCTCAAATCGGCCCACGAGATCCACTTTCCTGCGGTTTAGCTCTAACCCGCTCAAACACCCGGAGCATGCTAATCAACGTCTTCAGGAGCATTAGAAAATCCGGTAGCTGAGTTTGGCAGGGTTGGAGCTAAAACTCGGCAGCGCCTTGCGCTCTCCAGGCAGATTTGAGGAACCCCTGCCTTTAAAGGCTTGTGCACACAGCTGTTTGCGAAATGGAGCTTTGTGCTCGTTTATCCTACCTCTCTCATTCGGCACAAATCAAAATATTCCATAATATTTCCATATTTGAGATGTAACGTATCTGAATGCTAAACTAATATTTATTATGTAAATTATAGGCTTTGTACTTCAGTCGCGTTCCAACGGTGACACAGAGGCGGGCGCGGTGATGTTTGGTTCACTGTATTTTCTTTTGATAAAGTACCAACTGCGCTGTCAAGTTAGCAAGGGATGAAAACTGATGTTTGGGTGTTGTGCGCACGGGCGCTATCACTTTCAACGCTTTCAGTACGTGTCACACTGTTTTTTCTCTTTTTTATCTGTAAACTAAATCAAATATATTTCAAGAATTGATTCCTTGTATGTATATATGTACTGCAGATTGTTATATACAGGTGCATCTAAATAAATTAGAATGTCGTGGAAAATTTAATTTATTTCAGTAATTCAACTCAAATGTGAAACTCGTGTATTAAATTAAATTCAATGCACACAGACTGAAGTAGTTTAAGTCTTGGGTTCTTTTAATTGTGATGATTTGGCTCACATTTAACAAAAAAACAACAATTCATTATCTCAACAAATTAGAATACTTCACAAAAAACATTTTTAGTGAATTGTTGGCTTTCTGGGAAGTATGTTCATTTACTGTACATGTACTCAGTATTTGGTAGGGGCTCCTTTTGCTTTAACTACTGCCTCAATTCGGCGTGCATGGAGGTGATCAGTTTGTGGCACGGCTGAGGTGGTATGAAGCCAGGTTTCTTTGACAGTGGCCTTCCGCTCATCTGCATTTTTTGGTCTCTTACTTCTCATTTTCCTCTTGACAATACCCAATACTCCCAATGGGGTTCAGGTCTGGTGAGTTTTCAAGCACACCAACACCATGGTCATTTAACAAACTTTTGATGCTTTTGGCAGTGTGGGCAGGTGCCAAAAAATCCTGCTGGAAAATGAAATCAGAATCTTCAAAAAGCTGGTCAGGCAGAAGGAAGCATGAAGTGCTCCAAAAATTCTTGGTAAACGGGTGCAGTGACATCGGTTTTCAAAAAACACAATGGACCAACACCAGCAGATGACATTGCACCCCAAATCATCACAGACTGTGGAAACTTAACACTGGACATCAAGCAACTTGGGCTATGAGCTTCTACACCCTTCCTCCAGACTCTAGGACCTTGGTTTCCAAATGAAATACAAAACTTGCTCTCATCAAAGAGGACTTTGGACCACTGGGCAAAAAGTCCAGTTCTTCTTCTCCTTAGCCCAAGTAAGACGCCTCTGACGTTGTCTGTGGTTAAGGAGTGGCTTAACAAGAGGAATTACGACAACTGTAGCCAAATTCCTTGAAACGTCTGTGTGTGGTGGCTATTGATGCCTTAACCCCAGCCTCAGTCCATTCCTTGAGAAGTTCACTCAAATTCTTGAATCGATTTTGCTTGACAATCCTCATAAGGCTGCGGTTCTCTCGGTTGGTTGTGCATCTTTTTCTTCACACTTTTTCCTTCCACTCAACTTTCTGTTAACATGCTTGGATACAGCACTCTGTGAACAGCCAGCTTCTTAGATCGGAATGGATGTTTGTGGCTAACTTCCTGGTGCAGGGTTATTTGTCAAGATTGTCTTCTGGACAACTGTCAGATCAGCAGTCTGCCCCATGATTGTGTAGCCTAGTGAACAAAACTGAGAGACCATTTTGAAGGCTCAGGAAACCTTTGCAGGTGTTTTGAGTTGATTAGTTGATTGGCATGTCACCATATTCTAATTTGTTGAGATAGTGAATTGGTGGGTTTTTGTTAAATGTGAGCCAAAATCATCACAATAAAAGAACCAAAGACTTAAACTACTAAAAAAAATTATTTAATACACGAGTTTCACAATATGAGTTGAATTACTGAAATAAATGAACTTTTCCACGACATTTCTAATTTATTGAGATGCACCTGTATATACAATGACAATAATATTTAGTAGTTCACATCTAGGGTGGAAAAATTGTAAATTTGTATATGTCGGTTCAAAAATAATGAAAAGAAAACGAGAACAGTAGGGAAAAAATAAAATTTTTTTTTTTTTTTCCCTGTTTTACCGAAATCGAATCGAACCGTGCCCCCCCCGAACCGAAAGTACATACCGGAATACGTGACATCTGGTGTACGTTCACCCCTAATATATCTATTATATATATATATATATATAAATATATAAAAAAAATATACAACATACAATTAAAAATATACAAATATAATTATTTACCCTAAAATAAATTAATATAATATTATATTTTATATTTTCGCTATTTGATATGATTTTAATTTTCACTCTATCTCTTACAATATTAATTATATTTAACTTATATGCAACAATATAGCAATAAACAGCAACATTTACATACATTTTAATAAATCAATTTAAGAAACATGGAGATTTACATGAGCATTTCTGATGTAAACTAATTGTTGAATCAATTGTTTGGAATCAGTTCGTTGAATCTGACAGGTTGAACTAAATCACTGAAATTAGATCAAGTTATTAAAACATTTCTCATAGTCATAATAAACTGATCTGGCACGTGTGCAAGTTTATCTATTTAATTTCATGCATTTTGATTTCCAATTTCAGTTTATTTTTTAATTTTTATTTTTCATTAAGTTATTTTGTTTGTGTCTTTGGATTACTATTGTAGATCAGTTTGTATGTATTAATTTCAGTTTAAGTTTTCTTTTCTTACAACACATCACCCACAATACTTACATTTGGCCAATGATGACAACCCCCAACATTTTATTGGAAAAAGCAACAAAACAACCAACAAACAGTTTGCATGTCAATTAAACAGATGCTTCTCATCTAATTAGGTGTTTTTTTTATGTAGCTATTTAGTTTTCATTCCATCACAAACTAAACAATAAATAAAAATAAATAATAATTAAATGCATGAATAAAATCACAAATTGTTCCAAAATGATTATGAATAATGATATAAATATTAAAATAAAATGAAGTGCATGTACTCTTCTAGTCTTTCTCAATTAAGTAAACTTTGCTACAAGTTTTTTTCAAGTTATGAATCATTGACACTGCTGTAGAAAGACTTACAACAATGATTTTTATATCAGTTTAATTCATAAACATCCACTTGTTAACCTGAGAAGATAAAAGGGAAAGAAAACATATCCAAACTGGTACATTTCTTGAAAGAGTTCAGGAACGGTGGACGAGGGCCAGTCTCTCCATCCATACGGTTGGCACTGGGAGAGGTGTTTCTGTGCCAAACCTTGTACTAAATTTTGCGCCAGCCAGGCCCCTGCAGACCTGGCACACATGCACACCAATCACACCCAGCGTCTTCAATTATCCCCAAATCCTGCTTATTCACTAACAAATGATAGGAGGATTTCATTCTGCCTTCATTCAGGAACAGAGTAGACATTGTTACGTGTCGGGAATAAACACCGTCCCGAGGCAAGTTACGGCCAACATCTGGACTCAACTTTAAGAAACGAAATGCGTGAGAAGAAAACCGTGCTGATCTGAAATCAACTTTTACATTACAGACAAACTTATCAGTCTACAAAAAGTGATCTGATGCTTGTGCGATACTTTATTTTCAATTCATTTTGATTGTCAATTTTGGTTTAGATAATATCAACTGTTCATAAATGTATTTTATGTATATTTGGACAATGAATAGTTTTTATGCATTACAGTACTTCCATTCTGCCAAAAACAAGTTTATTGAAAATCAAGCAACATTTTGCATCTCAATTAAATAGATGCTAATTGTTTTTGTTGTTGACTTAATTTAGTTTTTGTTCCTTTGCAAACTCCTGTTTTTAACTCTTCAGTTAACAACAACAGTTTTTGTTTTCATTAAACTAATTTCCAAATTAAGCGAATGTAACTTTATTAAATTGGTGTTTTTCCAACCAAAACCACATTAGTATTAGCACTAGTTAATGCATTAACTAACATGACTCAGCAATGAGCACAAATTTGTAAAGCATTTATTAATCTTGGCTAATGTTGTCTGTTTAGTGCAAATTTAGTATCATTTAGATATTATTATAGTTTGTATTAATTAGTTTGAATTATTTTTAGTTTAATATTTTCCATTTTCATTTTAAATTTGAGTAATTTTGTTACGTGTGATCGTCATAGTGTTTTTTTGTTTATATAGTTTTTATACATTTTTATTTCAGTTTCGGTTTTACTTATTTTGCTACATCACACTAAACTAAATTTAAAAAAGCGAAATGTAGTTGATTTTTTTTTTCTAAATTTCATTTTATATAAAAATGTTTTGTTAGTTCACAGTGCATTAACTAATGTTAACAGATACAGCTTTTGATTTTAAAATGTATTAGTAAATGTTGAAATTAAAATTGAAATGCAACTAAAATTAATATGTTCTGAATCTAAAATTCTGTTCATTATTAACAGTTAAAGGGACCTTTGACCTTTCTGAAGTGTTTAGTATACTTAAGACCATTTTAGTTCACTCCCATTTTATTTTTTTCACTATACTGTAAATCCATGTCACTAGGGCTGGGCGATGCAGCTAAAAACATAGTGGGCAAATCTGCTCTTGATTAGAGCCTGAAGTGAAATGTGCCACACAAACGACAATAAACAAATCACATGCAACGAGACACCCGATAGGAACAGCTCATGATCTGGCCTTATGATTTGTGCTCGAGTAAAGCATCTGCACACTGGGCAGCAGTCATGAACGAGCAGCGGACCGACACGCTTTATCAACAACATCTGCTGGACTTCTCTGGAGTGACGAGTCCGTTCCTTGAGGTCATGCTGTGGAAAAAAACTTTTCAGAGTCTGATGTTCTACATGACAGAGGAATTTACAGAAATTCCTCTCCAGTTCAAACCACAAAGTTTACTGAAACTAAACAACTACATTTAAAAATATTCATGACTAAGACATTACACACATATTAACTGGATAGTTGACCCTGAAATGAAAACTGTGTCATCATTTACTCACTCTGATGTCATTCCAAACCCATAAGTCTTTGGTCAAGCTTCAAAACACAAATGAAGATAATTTAAATGAAACCTGCAAGTTTTCTGCCCCTCCATTGAAAGTCCAGCTAAACAAAACTTCAATAAGGTCAGTGGAGGGACTGAAACGTCTGAGGTTTCATTAAAAGTATCTTCATTTGTGTATCAAAGATTTAAAAAATATCTGCCAATGGGCTCAGAAAAACCAACTTAACTCAAAAGGAAACAAGTTTTCATATATGCCATTGACAGGTTTTGTGCTTGTTTTAAGCACAAACTGACTTACTTTTGTTCAATTTCTCATAAAACAAGAAACCCCCCCCCTTCGAAATTCAACTATCTTCATTTTGCATCTCAAGTAAATGGTATCTTTGATTTACTGATAGCAACAAGACAAAAATACTGAGTATGATCATTTTTTATTTATTTAAATAATTTGTTTGTTTTATTTTATTTTCAGTGCATGCAACATTTTATGACTCGATCGTTACAACAAGGGGTGTATTAATACTAGGGATGCTCCGATCGATCGGCATCGGCCGATAATCACATTTTATGACTCGATCGTGTAAGGTCAAAAATTATCAAAGACTTCTGCTTTCCTGTCCCAAACCTATCTTCAGTAACAAAAGGGCCATTTGGAATTCCTGAAGGCACAGAGGTGCTGATAGTGATCAAGGCCTGTAGGCCAACATGTGTATACACCGGGGGTCTGCTAATTGTCACACCTTTTGCCCAGTGGGTGAAGTTATAATCTGCTGATTGGTCAGTTTGAATGTCTCACATTTGGTTTTTAGTCACATGGTCAAGGAAGGGATAAAAGAGGACTGTAACTGTTGCTCTGTCTCTTTTCTTTGTTGGAGCTCTTCTTGGGTCTCTGCCTTCTCTCCCTCTTTTTCTTCCTCTCTCTATATCTTTCTCTCAGGTAATATTTTACATACATGCTGTGTACAATTAATTGTTCATGTTTTACCATCCTTTCTCTTGTTGAACTTCAAGTGTAAACCATAACACAATTTGTTATAAACCCATTTCAATTATTATTATGTGCTACCTTTCGTGATTCAAGGTCATCTTACGTGCGACCTATTGCAATCAATAGTCACCAATAGCAACGCATCCCCCATATGTGCATTCTAACTGTCTTATTCCGGCGTTTGGTTAAAAAAAAAAAAAAAAAAAAAATCCGTGGCAGTGGGTGGTAATAGACTAGAAATGTACAGTTTTATATCATCGTGCTGATAACGTTTCTTTAGTCATTCGGCAATCCTACAGCTTGAACCACCGTAGGGAAACCATCCTTACAGATGGTGCCGAAACCCGGGATCCCTTGCAGTGAGTTTTCTGAGATTTACTTCATCAGAATGAGGATTTTTTTTCACAGTTGATCTTGTGAATGGATTAAAGCTGGCCTTCTGACCATGGAGTGGGTAAGTATGTTTTCATTCTCCATTTTGCATGGTATAGAAATTATAAGGTTGTAATTAGCTTCAATCGTCCCATTACTGTACACTTTGAGAACATTCAGACTCATCTCATCAGGGATGGAAGGGAACATTTCTGACAGTTACGTATTGTTTGCTTTATGGAGCAAAAAGGTTAAACGTAACTTGAGCAAATTCAGAATACAAGATCTTAATTCAGATGAGAGAATGCTTACATGGTGGAACATACTTGGTAAACATGAAAAGAAATCAAAACAAGGTGAAATAATTGAGGCTTTAAACTACATGCGTTGTATAAGGCTAAGTGAGTTAACAATGTGTCTAACTTTAAGTATAGATGCTAAATGTGAAGAACTGCATTCTAAAAATACAGAGGCACAAAAGTCAGATGCTAAGATTCAAGATCTTCAATTGCAGCTATAACTTACTAGCTGAGCAGTTAATCCTAAGTGAGAAGTGTAAAAATCACAAGGACATAATTGCAGATCTCAAGGCTAAGCTTAAGGCTCAAGAGTCCATGTCTCCCAAAACGCTTAACAGCGATGGGGCTAAAAAGCATGTTCACTTCTTAGAGGAAATTACTTGCTGTGATGATTCTGGAATGATTTGCTCAGAGCAAGCATGTGCCACTGCTCAAAAAAGTGTGCCGATTTCAGTTCTTAAGGTGATGCAGCACCGTAATAGCGCAGAGTCGTGGACCACAACGCATGGTGTGAAGGAAGCATTGGAGAGTCATGAAAATCCTCAAACTTCAAGAGAACACAGCAAACAACCCTGTGGCAAAGAAAGCAGGTTTTGTCGTTCCTGTCACAAAATAGCCCATACAGAGGAAAAATGCTGGTCACTGAAAGGGGCAGACCTCCACCTTATTTTCTGAAACATAGGAAATCACTTTCTAAAGCAGATAATCAATGCCTTTTGCAGTTAAAACGCTTATTAAGTGGACTGCATGTTCAATCCAGGCCTCCGCTATTGACTGTTCACTTGCTGGTTAGCAGCTTAATAGGCATGAGTTAAATAATGTAAACATCCACATTTCAGTTTTCTTTTGATTTTTCAAATGTGTAATTGTGTTAAACACATTGTGCCCATAGAGCACACTATATTTGTTTGTGCTACTACATGTGCACATAGACTATTTGGGTTTATTCTTAAAAAAAACACATGACTGCTTTACTGTAAGTGTTAAACACTTAGGTTAAAGGTTGTAGATGCTACATGCGTACTAGACCATGTGTCTTGTGTAAAATTGTAATAACTGTAATACTGAAATTGCATAGTGATTTCGAGTTGCATGTGTGTCTATGTTGAATTTTTTTGTCTCCTGAGTGGTACACTCTGCTATTTTCTATATAGCTGCAGTTAAACCATGTACAGGAGCATAGAATTGTTATGTGGCAATGTGTGATTCACAATTGTCTTAACAATGAAAATGCTTTCCTCACAACAGGATTCAGCTCTGAACTTTGCACTTTATCATGCTCCTTAACAAAAAACATTGGTATGGAAGCATTTTGAGCCAGATCACACCTCATACTCACATTCTCAGGCTGGCTACCTGTTACAACAGGACCAAATTTGCATCACAATCGTACAACTTCCTCACTTTTGTTTGGAGCATGATTACACTGACACATAGCCACAGCTAAATGCAGACACATATACTACCATTTGATCTTCACACACAGAGTCAAATCTACATCTGTCCGATACTGCCTCATATAATGTTAAGTCTATACATCTAGACTGTATTATAATTGTGAATTTCTTCCAATTATTGTTTGTTTTGGTTTCTTTTGGTATACCTAATCACTTAGCTATCATCTCTCCAAGTTTCAAATGTAAATTAGTATTTCTCACTTTTACCCAAGTACAAACATTTTCATTGATATATCATGTAACTAATTTGATTTGTTTATTTGTATGTTGTCCATTTCAGTTGAAACAAAGATTGTTTTTGGACAATTGCATCTCTTTATTTGGTTACACTGAATATTTTGCTTATACTCTTATTGATGAAGGGGGTGTTAAAACCAGCAATTGTTGATTTTATTATAATGCAATTTATTTTAATGTTTCCAAAAACAGTGTAAGAGCTTTTCAGATCATCTTTTGTTCTCACCTTGACATCTTTTTAAGTACATCGATTTAAGGGCTTTTTGCCAGAGACAAATTCAATCTGACCACATCAAACCAAATGACAAATGCCATGTATACTTTTGCTGTTTGTAGTGCCATATGCTCTTTTAAAATCACAGGATTCCTTCTGCATAAGTTCACATCCTGTGTCCTGCCTCAGAAAGAGGGACAAGCGGATTCTACCATGTTCAGTACCTGTTCTTGTGGAGGTGTGAAGTATTCAATGGGTGTTTTGCATATCTATGAAGGGTGCAACACCATTCGATGAAGATCTCTCACACACGGCTGAAAGGAGAACAAAGACTGACCAGCTGCAACTGCAACAAGTCTGGACCAGAAGACTGAAGATAACATCTGCAGAGTACAGAAAGCATGTTTTCATGGACTGTGTCACCTTTTGCCTCTTAAATTGTGGCCAACGGTGCCAAGGGGCGACTTTGTAAGGTCAAAAATTATCAAAGACTTCTGCTTTCCTGTCCCAAACCTATCTTCAGTAACAAAAGGGCCATTTGGCATTCCTGAAGGCACAGAGGTGCTGATAGTGATCAAGGCCTGTAGGCCAACATGTGTATACACCGGGGGTCTGCTAATTGTCACACCTTTTGCCCAGTGGGTGAAGTTGTAATATGCTGATTGGTCAGTTTGAATGTCTCATATTTGTTTTTTTAGTCACATGGTCAAGGAAGGGATTAAAGAGGACTGTAACTGTTGCTCTGGGTCTTTCCTTTGCTACCTCTTTTTCTTTGCTTTTTCCTTTGCTGCCTCTCTCTTCTTGGGGCCTTCTCTCTCTCTCTCTCTCTCTCTCTCTCAGGTAATATTTTACATACATGCTGGGTACAATTAATTGTTCATGTTTTACCATCCTTTATCTATTTTGTAACCAATTCAAGTGTAACCATAACAAAATATTGTTATTAAACCATTTCAATTATTAATTATGTGCTAACTAGTCTTGATTCAAGGTTCAAATTAAAGTGCTACCTATTGCAATACAATAAAGTCACATAATATCAATGCTCTTCCACATATTTGGCTATTCTAACTGCGCTTATTTCCATAGTTGGTATAAGTGGCAGTGGGTGGTAACAGACAAGAAATGTACAGTTTTATACCATCGTGCTGATAACGTTTTTTCTTAGGTCCTTCGCAATCCTACCGCTTGACGACCACCGTAGGGAAACCATCCCCCTTTTACATCGTACAACAAGGTGTATTAATACTATGGATGCCGTGATCGATCGGCATCGCCGATAATCACATTTTAGACTTGATTGTACAACAAGGGTGGATAATTAGGGATGCTCTGATCGATTGGCTGGAGATCGGTATCGGCCGATAATCACGTTTTATGACTCGATCGGTACTCACTAACGCCAATCTCATGAACCGATCGTAATTTGATGACGTCAACGTGTGACGACGTACATGATGCTTGGGGACATAAATGATTTGGCGCCGCAGTCATGTCATGGCTGGTGTGGAAATGCTATGACGTTTTGAGAAACAATGAAAAATTTGCTGTTTGTTGTGTATTTTTTGCATGATGATATGATGAATGGATTGTTAATTTTTAACAGCAGATTCAGTGTTGTTAGAGCTGATCTGCGCCTCACTGCACATGTTTGTGGCGCGTTACGGCTCCATGGGAACCGGAGTTGATCGCGGCCGCTCTAGTCAGTGCTTGTGTTTATCAGCCAGACGCAGCCCAACTTCAGTCTACTCATTACCTTAACTTTAACTGTGTTTGTACCCGGCGCCATAGCCAGACTGATAAACAACCACAGACCGGAAGTTAACTTTGGGCCAGGCGCGTGCACCCAATGAAACGTCTATATAAAGCTTGAAGCATCAGAACGGTATCGGTATTGGCCGATCACCATGACAAGAAATTGGTACTCAGTAGGGCTGTGCGATATTGAAAAAAAATGCGATACGCGATACCTTGTTAAAAAATGCGATATTCGAAATGCGATACGATATTGCTTGAGGAGTTGAAAAATCTATTTAAATTATATTTTAAAATATTTAAAAATGAAAAGTATATAACCAATTTGTTTCACATTCTTTCTTGGAAAAGAAAGAATCACTACAACTTCTGAAAGTGACCAGCAGTACATAAAAAGTAACGTCACAAATCAGAAAATATAATTTTAACATCAATTTAAATGACACTAATTTTATATCATTGTAACTTTGCTTTCCAAATACTTTAAGTACTTCTTCATATACCACCGCAAAAACTATAGTCTGAGAAAGTTCAAACATGATTTAAGGCAAGTGAACGTCCTAAAAAAGCAAAGAAAAAGGGGGGGGGGGGGGTGGAAGAACAAATACACAATTTAGCAAGATCAAATAAAACAGTATTTTCAGGTACAGAAATGTTATAATTAAGTGTAAAATAACACTGCATTGTGTTCACTGTATGAATTAAATTTAGATTCATCTTTGTTATAGCCGTTTTGTTGTTTGATTTAACATTAGTGACATATTCAGCAGCAGTTATTTATAGGCTGCTGTCCCTTTAAATTCGACTGCACGGATCCAGTATAATGATATACATCAGATTTCTTTCTCATCTGTTTACATTCATTTAAAACAGGATGGCACCGATATGAAAATTTTGGCCGATACCGATAACCGATTATTTCATTATTTTTGAAAGACGATAACCGATATGTTGGCCGATAAATCTATATCCAATTGTTATATCCTTTTTGAGAGCCTGATTACAAAAGGTCTCATCAGTACAAGCCACAATCCCAACACTTACATAAGCACCTATTTTGAACTGTGGTAAAAACTAAACGTTTTAAAATATTTATACTCTCCCCCTTACCAATTTAGCGTCATAAAAAGTCTTACAAATTAATAAAATAATGCAAACAAGTCACTGGACATCATTACGTGTAAAGAATCAAAATGAATGCGTCATAGATCAATAAAACGGAATAGCCTCTGAACGGACAATAATTTAATTATTTTAATTACTAAACCATATTGTTGATAAATAATAAGAGAAAAATACAAGTGGTTGTTGTTATTAATAATATATCAATGATTTAGAAAAAGTAACAAATTAATACCACTGCTTTAAATAGCAGCCGTTTGAGCTGCGCGTGCTGAAGCTGAAGAGCTGAATGAATACGTTAAACTGAAGCGTTTTGCTGGCAGCTTATTTAACTCAAGGAAATGCATCCTGAGATTTATATTAATACAACATAAACATAATATTGCAACTTATATATGTACAAAATGATGCAGTTATTGCGTGCTATAGTCAGAATGTGTGATCCTGTTGTGGATGCGCTCTTCCCATATCAACGCGCTGAAACACAGCAACTAAACCCAAAGAATTCACAACGTTTTATTATAATAATGTTCTCATTAGAATGTTATATTCACAACATTCCCAATCATAGTTATTAGTGTTGTGCACTGCTGTTTGAGCTGCGTGCCCTGAGCTAAAGAAGATCACCGGTAAACTGAAGCGCTCTTAACTTAACCAAAAGCATTCTATATGAGATAAATCAGATAAACATCAAATAAACACAATATTACAACATACAATTGCACAAAACGAACAGCGCGCATCTGAAGTGTATCTGAAGGAAATAATGCATTATTTATCGGCTTTAAGATATCGGGTTATGAACCAAATTTCTTATACAGCCCATACGATACAAGAAAAAATGGCATTTAATTCGCCATACCGATATGGTGGCGATAATCGTGCATCCCTTTTAAAACAAACTGACTACCTTATGCTTTTAACGCGAATGATCGTTGAGACATTTACTTTGCTATATTCATATTTTCGATATATTCGTGCAGCCCTAGTACTCAGTATCGGCTGCAAAAATCCTGATCGGAGCATCCCTAATTAATACTTTTTAAGACCTTTTTCAGATCTACAGAAACCCTGTTTTTGGATCTTCTAGGTTTTGGTCGCCTGGAATTTCAATAAAGTGACAAAGGTTTTTGTAAAAATATCTTACTTTGCATTTCAAAGATAAAAATGTGAAAAACTTTGCTTTATTGTATCTCTTTGACCATTAATATTTCCATAAACACTCAGTATTTAGCAGTGATACTTAGCAGTTACTTAATTATAACACAACTCATTTACAAACTGTGTGTGACTTAGAGACACAATAGAAAAAAAAAATCAAATGTTTAAGAAATGCTTAAGTACTAGTTTTTAACAAATGCATTTCAGAGAAGAAAATAACAATCATTCTCACATAAAATGTTGAAACTCTTTCAGTAAACATTCATTAAACTTTGCCAGCTGTCTTTGTCAGATATCCAACAATCGTTCCGTTCATGCAAATTGTAATTAGATTATTCAAGATTGAATGTTAAATGTGTTTCTGCTCCAGGCAGCCATTCCGAGCACAATTCCGGCATGGCAACGACGAGGAACTCTTTAAAACAGGAATGCTGGGATCTCAAGCCCTCACATTCCTCCCTGTGGGGTGGGTGTGTGTGTGTGTGTGTGTGTAACCCGAACAGACTTGTTCCTGCATATCTCCTTGCATCTCTCAACCACAAAACACCAGAACACAGTTTCTACAAAAAGATCTCGCACAGGAAGCCTGGTTTAACCAAACACCGAAAAACTTCGCTTTGTTTTTTTTGTTAATTTTCCAAAAAAATCATGGCTGAAAAGTAAAAGTGAAAAGATTGAAGCACTCAAGTTTTGGCAAAACCTTTTTTTTTTCCCTCAATAGATTTTAGCACCAAAGTGGTTGAGTGACACGCTACAGCTTTTACCGTGGCCTTAACTAAGACACTGAAGGTATTTGACTATTGAGGGAGTGTTGACTTGAGTTGTCTGCACCGCTCAAAGCCCAGGAATCGGGCCAAGCCTTACTCTTTACAAACTGAGTTTATTCAATTCAATTCATTTCAAAGCGGTTTTACAGAAAATGCATGTTTACCCCCAAAATAACAAACTTCTTAGATCACTTTTAAATGAATTCAATTTGTTTCAAATCAGATTTACAGAAAATGCATGTTTACCCCCAAAAAATAAAAAATACAAATAAAATAAATGAATCATTTTAATTCTATTTTTTCAAAGCAACTTTACAGAAAATGCATGTTTACCCCCCAAAATCATAAACTTATTAGATCATTTTTAAATGAATTCAAAATGATTCAAAGCAACTTTACAAAAACATGCATGTTTAGAGCTGCTTTATAGCAGAATGTAATCTGTTTGCATCATCAAATCATTTTCTAGTTTTTCACTGTAAAGCTGCTTTGACACAATCTGCATTGTATAAAGCAGTAATATAAATAAAGGCGACAGAAAACACATGTTGCAATGTTACAACGTTAAACAAATAAAATGCAACTGCAACATGACGCATTGTTTAAGTGCATCTTGACATTAGTCAGTCAAATCACAGACATACAAAGTCTACTAATGAAGAGATCAATGACTGTTGACTGTTTTACCACCAGACGCTTGGCTTTCTTTTATTGTCGTCGTCACTTCAGAAGTGCATGTGGCGTGACATTCACATTAAGCAACGGAAAAGAAAATAAGGAGCACTCAGGATCTCACGGTTTTGTTTAAGTCTGGAGAGAAGGCTTAGTTTATGAAGTGGCAAGGAAAAACAGCTACATTGTTCATCTGCCATAAGGACAACAATAAATATATTTCAATTAAATAACAGAAGATATGAAATATGTTCGGCATGTACACACTTAAAAAAAAGAAAGCTACAGGAGAGAAGGAGAACTGATTTGACTCTAAAACTCGATTACGTCATCAGCAGGGCTGTATGTGCTCAAAGACGGACCAAAGCACCAAACCCTAACACTTTCCAGACATAAACAACCCCATTCCCAGTGACTCACTGCCTTACAACAGATATTAAAACCTGACTCACTCCTCCAGCGGTCTAGTCTTGTCTACAGCCGACTCAGAGGAAAAGACCAGGACTACAAACACTACGAAGGCATATTTGAAGTATAAAATGATGAATAAATAAATAAAACAAAGTCATTAGCAAATAATTTGCCATTTTTAAATATAATCAAATACAATTGTATAGGTGTGTGTGTGTGTATGAAGATAAATATTGCTGTTTATTGTTATATTGCTGCACATAAATGAATATTTTCTGCTGTTAATATAATGATAAACAATGTGGGAAATACTTTACATGTCAAATGATTTTCAACGGTCGCTTTGTTTTGAGACACGGTGTTACTCGCCTATTGAGAAGAAACAAAGCAACCTCGCCGTCCGATCGCAGGCCTTGCGCTCCTTGAGTTCTCTCCAGCGCTGGAAAGCTAATCCGATATATTTACACGGGTCCTACTTCTTGCCTTAAGCCTTCGTTTGTTCCGCAGACGGTTTCCTTTTTTGTTTTTTATCCGCCATCTCTATCTTTCTTTCGCTCGGCTCGGCTAATGTCTGTCCTGTGCACTGAACTCTCTCTCCTCCACATCATGATTAGACACGCCCCTTACTGCTGATTGGCTACGAGTTTGTTTTGCTAGTCGCCCCAATCCGTTTTCGAAAGCATTTTTGAAAAATCACTTACCCCACTTTTAACATTTGTTATAGGTCCTGTGTTTATGTCTCATCTTTTCTTGTCTTTATCAGCATTTTAATCCATCTTTAGATGTCCTGGGAACTAAGGTTCACTTAAAGTTGGAACTAAACGTCTTTCCCAACTTGAGAACTGAATTTGTGCCAATATCACGAATCATAACTATATCAGCATCACTTGGCCCTTGAGTGTAGTTTGGGCTCCTCCTCAATGCATCCTATAAATGTTATCGTATGTCTTGCACACATCCAGTCTGTTTTTCTTCATTAGTAACATGCAATTATATAGGAGGTGTTGAATTTTATCTTTAGCGCCTTGCTTTCTTTTTTATCATGTCAACAGGTTAAGTAAAAATATGGATATGCAATATAGCACTATTTATAGCACTTTACAGTTTTGTTTTTGGATTCACTTTACATTGTTTTTCTAGCTGATTGGTTATTCTGAGGTACATTATTGTTATGTGGCATTATTTACAAGCTTTACATGTTTTCCGCAGTTTGAAACACTGAATGAGCCATTACATGAGACATGATGTCCATTTATGATTGTTTCGTACTATAGTAGTAAAGAGAAAGAAATGATGGGTCACGTGCCGTTGAACTGAGCAATCGCTCATACATTACAATACATTAAAGAGCCACAAAACGGTATTTATTGTTTGAATTTTGTTAAGAATTTGACAGAATTTTTAAGCTGATACTTTGTTTATTAAAAGGTAATGGAGCACAAAGCTTATTGCAATTATTGGACGGCAAGTGCGCTACAAATAATATGAAGCTCACGCAATAACAGACCAATGCTTACAGACTAAAGATCTTGATAACAAGAATCCATATCATATCGATTATAAACGATCGCAAAACAAGCAGGAAAAAAGGCATTACATGCAAGTTTTTTAATCATAACCTGTAAATTTACATAGTCGCCAGTGGCGACCTCAGCAAAAATATCACTCGCAAATTAATATTTTTAGTTGCTACTCGACTGTTTTTAGGCGTAGTCTAGAGCTCTATTACATGGAATGTGGTCCCCAAGGCAAAGAACATAATAAAACGAGGAGAGGCCTTTTGACATTTCTCCATGTTTGAATCTGCATAACAGGGGCAGATTTTCCCTAACGAGGAGGACAAAAAACACTGGAAAAAAACTCTGGTTTCTGTTGTTCCTCTGCATGACAGCTGTGAAACGTCCAGCATTCTCCTTGGCTGACATAGAGCCAATCGGAGCGAAAAACTCCTACTAATTAATGCGCTTTAGCTCTTCTTGATCAATATTGAACCCAAAGCGTCTCTACTCTAACGTGCTGTCCATAAATAGTCCTACCACCCCTCTGGACGTCCCTGCAAGTCTCAGAGCGGGCGGCATATGATTCTTGTAAGTGCAGTATGTGGGACGCGGCTCTTTCTAATCTTCAGAGAAAGTGGCCGTCCTAAAGACATAACAATTTATAAACAACTCAGGGGTTTTTGTGTTTTTTTTTTTGTGTAAAGCATTTTAATTAGTCACCACCTATAATCAGCCATAAAGAGTCAAGCATGCTTAGGTCGGGTTCGTGCCATGGAGAGATAACGGCCAAGGTTGTAATATATACCAAACTATACCTTGAATGAACTTTAAAAAGGGAGTTCACCCGCAGTACTGTACCCTCCAATTGTTCCAAATCTGTATGAGTTTCTCTCTTCAGTTGAACACAAAAGACGAGATTTTGAATGTGCTGGTAACCAAACAGTTTCGTTTCACTGACTTATTGTCAATGGCTACTGTTAACTTTTTTGGGGGGGTACCAACATTGTGTTGTAGTTCGAGGGTTTAGCTGATAATCATACAGTTTGGAACAACTTGAGGTGGAATATATGAGGCGATTTGTTTCATTTTGTCTGTGGCCACGTTGGATAGAATAGACTAGGGGTGGCATGCATAAGCAGAATAACTTATAACAACCGTGGATCATGGAATTTCGGCAAAATATTGGATAATAAGCAAAATAGCGATTGTACACTAGGTCAATCAAAATGAACAGTAATATGCCCTAGTCGTGAAGGATACAAAGGCCGGCATAATGGACTTCTATTGAAAAAAAAAAAACTACGTAAAGTTGTATTAAAAGTGGAGACGTAAAAACAAAAAGCCGAACAATGTCCACAGCCAACACAGACTTTTTCCAAAATTCGTTACTAATTTGTATATATACATGTTAGGCACGTTAGTTTAACATTTTATTATTGTAGTATTCGGCGAAGGGGCAGGAAGAGAAAGGATAGGGTGTAGAGTCGCGGCACCCTCATGGGGAGCAAAGAAGAAGGGGGGAAAGAAAAGATGTGGGGAACCAACAGTTGTGGGAGCCAGGCGCTTTCCAGAGACAAAAAAAAAAACTCCGGAGAGTCCAGCGGCTAACCGGCAACGTTGTTTGCCACCATGCGCAAGCTCTGCTTGTTGGGGTGCACCAAGAAACAGACACAGGTGGGGAACAACGGAGGAAAAGGGACAGACTGTCATGGGGGTAACTATCGCTGTACAAGAGAGAGGCAACGCCGTGGGATTAATCGAGTTAATCACCGGAAAACTCACTATGACAAAGCACAAGGAACAAAACAAGCGGAAGGGGGTTCCAAAAGTAAACAAGATAGCACATAGAGCCCGGGCGGTGGAAAAAACAAGCATTGGCATGAAAAAAAGCCGATTCAGGCTGCCAGCACAAAGACATCAAAATCGCGCGGCATCACATAGACGCCATATTGAAGAAAGCGCTAATCAGCCACAGACGGGCGCACGTCACCTCTTAGGGGGACAGCAACGTCGCATATCCAGAGAGACAGAGATCGAGAAGGGTCAGAGGCTATATAAGATGAAACGAGGGCAAATTCCACAGAAAGATGCAGGGCTAGCAAAGTGGCTGGGCACAAATAGGGGAGGGGGCTTGGTAGCTGGCCACTGGAGGGTGTACGAGTGGGTTAGAAATATGACTATGTGGGATCCGGTTGTTAAAAAAGCTAGGGATAAGTGTGCCTACAAGTCGGCGGCGCGGACGCTGGGATGGGATGATTGATAAAAAACGATACCTGAGAGATACAAACCTACACTGCAAAATCATTCTGAAATACGCTGTGGGTGAGACTTAACACAAACCAGACATTCAAAACAGATAATGCACCATCCAAAGGTCGGCTTTAGGATAATGTCAACACGCCCAGATGTCCAACATCATCTCAAAACAAACAAATAACAGAAGGAAACGGCTGCTGACACAACCGAACTGCAGGCGTGCAAATTATGCTGGGATCAGCCAAAAAGCGACATACCTTCCAAACAGGGCAAGAACGAGCAGCAGGTAAATCAATATAAGCCCAAACAAAAAAAAAACCCTATTAACCCACAATCGCACCACATACAAGCATGAATTGTACCTCCAACCGAGACAAAACAACACGCATTATTTCATGATAAAACACACATTTTCTCTTTCACGCACATTTCTGACAATTATTACAGGTGATGTTTGCATGCATATGTCTGAATATGCATGTAAATGAGAAACTGTGTTTGAAAACGTAGTGAACTGCCTACCTAGACAGCATCTTTAGTGCATTGCTTATGATGCCTTAAGCTGCTGCATTCGTCTATGATGCTTATAAATGGTGCTGTGTGCTCCTATATTACAATGCTGCATGCATACGATGCCCAAAACTGCTGCATGCACCCTTTATACCACAAAATACTGCACATACCCATGATGCACCTCAAAATGCTGCTGTATTTGCCTATGATGCCCAAAACTGCTGCATGCACCCCTTATACCCCAAAATGCTGCACATACCCATGATGCACCCCAAGTTCTGCTGAACATGTCTATGATTTGGCCAAACTGCTGCAGCATGTGCCTGTTGCTCCCCAGAAATGCTGCTACACTTTCCTATGATGCAAAAACATGCATCTATGATGATGGCCAAAAATATTGCATGCACCTATAACACCCCAAACTGCTACGAACACCTATACTACCCCAATAAATCTGCATGTCCATGATGCCCCCAAAAATGTTGCTGCACGTGCATGTGATGCTCTAATTTGCTGCAGCATGCACCTATAACACCCCAAAACTACTGCATGCACCAATGATGCCCCAAAATGCTGTTACACATGCATATGATGCCCAAAATACTGCATGCAACTATAACACCCCAGACTGCTGTAAGAACCTATGATGCACCCCAAAGTGCAGCAGCATGTGCCTGACTCCCAAAATGCTGCTTGCGCCTGTTGTTGCTCAAAAACACTGCTACACACGCCTATGACGCCTTAAAATTGCTGCAGCACGTGCCTATGATGCCCCAAAATGCTGTTACACATGCATATGATACCCAAAATTGCTGCAGCACGTGCCTATGACTTCCCAAATGCTGCAAGCACCTATTGTTGCTGAAAAATGCTGGTACACTAGCCTAAATTGTTGCACATATCTATAACACCCCAAACTGTTGAAAGCAATGCCCTGAAAAATATCGGCATACAAATGACGGCCCAAAAATGTCGCTACACACGCATGTAATGCTCTAATCTGCTGCAGCACGCCCCTATGACACCCCCAAAATATTGCATGCACATATGGCGTCCAAAAATGCTGCACTCGCCCCCTGTGGCACAACAATGCTTCACACGTCTGTCATGATCCATGCACTTACGATAAGTAGAAATGTTACGTGCATCGTATAAAAACGATGCTGTACACAATGACCGAAACGCTGCGTAAACATGACGCGCGTGAATGCTGTCTACTTAGGCAGCTCGCTAGGGTTTGAGACACAGCCCAGAGGCTCTGAAAGCGAAACGAAAAAAAAGTGCAACATAAGGACACTTAGCACGTGCTCCCGGTGTTGCATCACAACAACAATAACAGCGAAGACGATGATGATGATGACCACGAAGAAGATGAAGGTTATAATCACTCACGCTCTCGGCAGCTGCAGGGGTGGCGCCCCCCGCCGCAGAAACACCCCGTCCACGAACACCCCGTTTTTCCCCAGACAGCGCAGATAAAACTCTCCTCCGCCCGGTCCCGAGCCCGTGTCCTCCGCGGCGGCGGTGAAGATCTCCAGGTGCCGGCGGGAGATGAAGCTCGAGTGGCCCATGCTCACGTCCACCGAGCCCTGCGACGAGTTCCGACCCACCGTCACCGAGCGCTTCTTCATCACATACTCAAACTCACGGCCCTCCAGACGGGCCACCGCTGCCATCTTTATCTTTCCGCACACGGAACGGGGCACGATAAATATGAATGGTAAATATGAAGGGGGGTGAAACGGTAAACGTGCCCGACCGGAGACACCAGCATCAGCGGCGGCGACTCGACCCACCGCCGCGGTTCAGCACGGAGAGAAAGGAAAGGGGCATTAGCCAATCAGGGCGCGCTGGTGGAGGGGGCGCTGTGATTGACAGGTAAACCAACCAATCAGAGACGCGTTAAGGAATGCGGTAATTCAATCGCAGCCAATGAAATGAGGAATATGGATGACCTGGCGGATTGAAGGTCGGTTGCGCTGCGCCTCAACACGCATGTATGTGGAGAGTTGTCAACACTGGACTGGAGATTCATCATGAATGGACTTAAAATGGTTTTATAATATAATAATTATCGAATAAAAACAATACAGTGAATATCGAATAAAAGTGTGATTTAATACAATACTAAAGTATTTTTTAAATAAAAATGATCAAATAAAAACCGTTTAGAATCGTTATTTTTATTCATATTTTCTTAATGCGTATTAATGGCTTTGGGAATATTGCAAGTGCCTTTAAATTAAATGCAATTAATGTCATACTCTGTTTAAAATGTTGCTAAAATGGAAATTCGTCATGCATAGAAAGGTTTTAACTCATCGTGCATTTTATATATTCTAATAGTTCACTTTTATAAGCATTTTTAGCATCTATTTGTATAATAACGCATCATGTTTTATCTTTCGAAACTAGAAAATGCATCTCTGGGTGAAATAACCCCTGATGATATTGAGTAGCCCTAGAGCAGAATCCCGTGTGAATCCACTCCGCGTCTTACACCTCTCCAGGTCTGCAGCCGCCGACTCCCCCATGATCCTCAGCGGCGTCAGCGTGCGTTTTTGGGCATGGAGGTCATGAAAACAAACGCGTTTTAAGGTGCGAAAATGCCCCTTCCCTCAAACAGCACGCAGAACGTCTGGTGTTTGTAAACAGTGCTGTTGACCCGCCCGGGCGCATTCACACCCCATCACACCCGATAGCAGCTCCTAGAGGAGCTATAGAGAAGAGAACATACTTTCACGCTTGCTAAAAGCACCATGTTCATTGTATTTGTATTTTTATGACCATGTAGTCTACCATGGTGATGGCACTATAGAAGACCCAGGCTTTTGGATATGCAATGTACTCCTAATTTCCCTCTTAGAGCTGATACACTAGGCAGGGCCGGCGCGAGCTCAACCCCCACTTCACATTCACAATTAAACACGATCTTTAAGATGCATGTGAAAGACTGGAGATTTTGTTTATTGATACAACTGCAATTAAATAAAAGCAGACATGTTTTCTGATTATTAGTATTTTTTCATACTGCAATGTAAAAAAACAAAAAATAAAAATACCCTATATAAGCTGCAAAAGGCAGGAAGACAGGGGGGGGGGGTGGCTGATCCCCTAAAGAGGCTCTTAACCCCCCGGATGGACTGGCAAAACGAAGGGGGTCGATGAAAGAGGCCTCGCCTATGCAGATATGGGAATGTACTTTAAATATAATAGCATGTCTAGAGCCCTAACTGATTTGACAATAGAATTTTTGGTAGCTCTTGAATGGGGCTTAAATAACCCTCCGTTTGCAAAAATACTGCTACAGCGCTCATTCACAGATGTGCTTTATTTGCTTGGACGGAGAAGACAACCTAATCAACTACACGAGTTTCGCCCGCTTTGTGCCACGATGCTTGACTCGGTTGTCGTGGTGATTCCGTAAACACAGTGGGCGTGGGGGACGCAAATTCCATCGTTTCAGCTCTGCAGTGTTGCATTGTGTAAGACAACCGATTCCAGCTTCTGCGAGTGCCTTCACACATCACGACAAAAGACCAGCATGTTTCATTTTTTTTTCAAATCAGTCCTGACGAGTCTGTCACATTGGGACGGTTGACCATAGCAGCACCGAAGCTCTTTCATGCACATGTTTTCAAACATGGCGAACGAACAGAGATGATGGTGCTGCTATTGGAATATGGATTGGAGGAAAGGTTCTGTGTAGCTGTGGCACAGGACCTCCTGTAGTGATTTCCCCCCCCCCCCCCCCCCCCCCCCCCCCCCCCCCCCCCCCCCCCCCCCCCCCTGTCATCGGGGACTACCACGACAGAACAAAGAAAGAACAATGCTGGCGAACTATAACGGAAGCGCTTCAGCAATGTTTACACTCTTGTTTTCAGAAGTCAGTCGCTAGTTTCGCGCCTTCTCGTCGTTAAAGACGGCACGCGATGAATGGTCGGGAAGCAACGCGTAGTCTGACATGTTTCTTGTCCACGACATGACAAGATTTTAGGAGTCAGTGACTATCGTGACTGACAAAAATATTGTGTAGTCTGAACCCGGCATTAAATGCACGTGCAGATTCAGTCGAGTGATAAAGTTTACCCTCTTCAACTTAATGCCGCTGAACTGAATTTATGGAGCAAACTATTTAGCTAAAATAATCATAACATTAACAGCACCGCTGAAATACCGATCGCGGAAAGCTCATGTGCAACAAACCAACACTGTTGCTTTTCCTTTTCATAATCATCATTGGCTGTAAAAGACAAAATAGGTCACATAAACTTTTTGAACGTTTCCCTAAAATGAGGTAATGTGGGAATATCATTTTAGACACATTGGCAGGAATTCCCAATGAAAATAAGCCCTAACACTGTGTGTGCGGTCTCAGATCAACACACATCGGTGTTCATTAAGGATCCACGTTTTTAAATGAATCGGTGATCAATGATTCAGTGAAACCATTCTAAAGCATTCACATTGCTTAGATTCTGAATGAACAGCCATTTGAACAATCGATTGAATGATGATTGAATGAGCGTTAAGACAGGATTTGCCGCCACCGACTGCGCATTTAGTTTTTATATTCATAGTATCGTTTCATTTTTCAAATATTTCATATTTCCTATTATTGTATTTTTGTATGTGAATTAACCGATTTCTTTCGAGCACTTATATTTCACACCTTTTTGTATCTATTCATGTTTTTTTTCTAAATGAATGCCCCATGATGTACATGTTTTTGGTTTTAATCTCATTAATTTGAGATTCAGTTGATTAATCAGAACATTATGTAAGTACTTGACAGCCCAAAAAAAACAAAAAAAAAAAAAAAAAAAAAAGTATTGAAAAGCCATAAAAAATATCCTCCAAGTGCTCTCTTTAAAGTAAAATGAAATATTTATCGTCCGACAAAAACTGGATGCGGCTTGTTTAGTGACTTGGTTTTGCTTTGCATAAAATAAAATGATTTACAGCAAGGAAACTGTTTTATAGATTAAATTAAACATACACAAACCTATATTTGACCAAAGGAATGCAAGTCGGCGGCACTGAGAACCAGTGTTGGGGAAAGTTACTTTTAAAAGTAATGCATTACAATATTGCGTTACTCCCTAAAAAAGTAACTAATTATGTTACTTAGTTACTTTTTATGGAAAGTAATGTGTTACGTTACTTTTGCGTTACTTTTTAAATCTGAGCTTGCTTGTTTGTTTTTAAAATAAAAAAGTTCTATTGGGCAAATATAAAACCCTTTCACACCAAAAGTGAAATGAAAAAGCCCTGCGGAAGGGAAGGAAAGGAGAATACAGAAGAAGAAATGTCAAGCACACTTTAGCAATAAAAAAGACCACTAATGGTTGTCTAGGTAATTTGTGCTTATTAGTACGGTTGAACTGGATCATCGAAGGGTCAGAAGCAAAGACAGTGGTTATAGAATGGATTAATTACTAACTGATATTGTGGTGTAACAGTTAATTTATCGCAGGTTTGCGGCATAGCGGAGTTGCGTTATTTTTATTCATTTTCGAGGAATCCTGAAGTGTGTTTTGTTTTTTGTGAGTAGATGATTAATGCATATCATATTTATTTAGCACTACAGTACATCTATTTCTCCTCAACATGGGGACAGGAGAGGCTCAATCAATAATTGGAAAAAAGTAACTTGCATTACTTTTGAAAAAACTCCATTCTCTTGTAAATTAAAAAGTAATGCGTTTCTTTACTAGTTACTTGAAAAAAGTAATCTGATTACGTAACTCTTGTTACTTATAATGCGTTACCCCCAACACTGCTGAGAACTACTCTCACCTGAAGAGAATGCAAAATATCTGCACTCATTACAAACACTGGGTTGTTGCGACTCTCCTGGCCCGAGGCGCGGGTTAACAAAAACTAGCCAAATACAAAAAAAATTAAATAAATCGCATAATGAACCATGATTTTTAATAACATACTATAAAAGCAACTGATGCAAGCTGGTAATCACTTAAGTGGGTCCACTAAATGATTGCGCGAATGCTCCATTACCTCTCCATCCTCTGATCACTTGCCGGATCCATCAACCCGCTTTATTCTGGGACCTCGCAATTTACAAATTAAATGCTGTTCGTAGCGTTATAAATGATAAAGTCTAAATATCTAGGCCACCTGGCTAAAAAAAAAAAATTTTACGATGTATCCACCTGTGTCTCCCCCATGTTTTCTCTCACAGTAGGCTATACCTTTCAGAAGCGCGTGTCGGGCTTTAAAACTCATCAGACATCACCAGTAGCAAAAGTCATTCATGTCCAGATAGTTTTATTCATTTTGATGACATTTATGGAAGTAGGCCTACATGAGGGTGGTTTGCATGTGATATTGACGCCGCTCAGGTGGGGCACAGCGGAATTTAGAGTTACAATAATGCACAATGTTTATACAATAATGCAATTATGCACAATGGCGCCGATGCTGATGGCTGCCTCCGTGGCGTGCTCTGCAGTTGTTTTTATGTTTTTGTTAGTTTGTCCTATCTTTAGTTATATCCCTGCAATCAGTTTCACCAGAGACGAATTGCTGGACATTCGGAAGTACACACCACCCGATATTTCACCGGTTTTCGACTATTCGGATGTTTTGCTGGACATTGTTGTCGGGGGAGCTGTGGCGCTGATCAAGGGCTTCAGGACGCGCAGACGAGGGAAGAGAGCCGGCGCACTCGTGAAGCTCAGACAGCGCGGATTCAAAACGCCATTGCCTAGCATCCATCTGGCAAACCTCCGCTCTCTACCCAACAAAACAGACGAACTCCTTCTGCTCTCCCGGACAAATAAGGATTTTTCAAACTCTGCTGCTCTGTGTTTCACGGAAACCTGGCTGAAAGACGCCATTCCGGACAGCGCGTTGAGTCTGCCGGGCTTTCAGCTGTTCAGAGCATATCGCGACGCAGAATCAATGGGGAAATCACGCAGCGGCGGGACATGCTTTTATCAATGAGAGGTGGTGTACAGATGTGACTGTGTTAAAGATGATGTGCTGTTCTGATCTAGAAGTGCTTTTCATTAACTGTAAGCCGTTGTATTCGCCGCGGGAGTTTTGCTCATTTTTTCTCGTCAGTGTCTACATTCCTCCGCAAGCGCACGTGAGCTCAGCTTTACAGAAACTCGCTGATCTGATCACAGAGACAGAACAACAACACCCGGACTCTGTTTTAATCATTCTCGGGGACTTTAATAAAGAAAATCTCTTCTGTGAACTGCCAAAATACAGACAGCACAACACATGTCCCACCAGAGACAGTAATATATTAGATCACTGTTACACCACAATAAATGACTGCCATAGCTTCACTCTGTCTCACGGGCAGCTTTGGGGCTCTCTGATCATTGTTTGGTTCATCTTATACTGACCTACAGGTAGAAACTGAAATCAGCTAAACCTGTATTAAGGACTGTAAAAAGATGGACTAATGAAGCAGAGCAGGATTTACAAGCTTGTTTTGACCTCACTGATTGGAGCGTTTTTGAATCTGCTGCCACCGATCTGGACGAGCTCACAGAGACTGTAACATCTTATATCAGTTTCTGTGAAGATATGTTCATTCCTACCAGGACTCATTTAACCTTCAACAATGACAAACCATGGTTCACTGCAAAACTCAGACAGCTCTGTCAGGCTAAAGAAGATGCTTACAGGATGGGGGATAATGTCTTGTATAAACAGGTTTAATACACACTGGAAAAGGAGATCAGATTGGCAAAGAGGAATTATTCAGAAAAAATAAGGATTAAATTCTCTTCCAGTGACTCGGCATCAGTGTGGAAAAGTCTAAAAGAAATCACCAACTACAAGACACCATCCCCCAGCACTGTGTAGAATCAACAACTGTCAGACGATCTGAACGAGTTCTACTGCAGGTTTGAAAAGCCACCCCACACCCGCCCTGAACACCTCTCCACACAACCATGCACACCTCCAGCAACCCCCCTCTCCCCCCACCTGCAATTCAGATCAACGAAGAAGAGGTGCGCCAGGTCTTCCAGAAGCAGAAAAGGAAAAAAGCACCAGGCCCAGATTGTGTTACACCAGCCTATCTGAAATCCTGTCCTGACCAGCTGGCCCCCATCTTCACAAAGATCTTCAACAGATCACTGGAGCTGAGCGAAGTCCCTTCATGCTTCAAACGCTCCACCATCATCCCCGTCCCAAAGAGAACCCAAAATTACTGGACTTAATGACGACAGACCTGTGGCTCTAACGTCTGTGGTCATGAAGTCTTTTGAAAAACTGGTGCTGGCCCACCTGAAGGACATCACTGGACCCTTGCTGGATCCTCTTCAGTTTGCCTACAGAGCAAACAGGTCTGTGGACGATGCAGTAAACATGTGACTGCATTATGTTCTGCAACATCTATACAGACCAGGGACTTATGTGAGGATCGTGTTTGTGGACTTCAGCTCGGCCTTTATCACCATCATCCCAAACCTCCTCCTGCCCAAACTGACTCAGCTCTCCGTGCCCACCTCCATTCTGTCAGTGGATCAACAGCTTCCTGTCAGACAGGCAGCAGCTAGTGAGGTTGGGAAAATTCTCATCCAGCACCCGTATGATCAGCACTGGTGCTCCTCAGGGTTTTGTTCTCTCTCCACTGCTCTTCTCCCGCTACACCAATGACTTCACATCTAAAGACCCCTCTGTCAAGCTCCTGAAGTTTGCAGACGACACCACACGCATCGGCCTCATTCAGGACGGTGATGAGTTTGCTTACAGACAGGAGGTTAAAGAGCTGGCTGTCTTGTGCAGTCTCAACAACCTGGCGCTCAACGCGCTAAAAACTGTGGAGTTGACCGTGGACTTCAGGAGAAACCCCTGTGCACTCCCCCCCACTCACCATCATGGACAGCACTGTGGCTGCAGTGGATTCATTCAGGTTCCTGGGTACCACCATCTCTCAGGACCTGAAGTGGACAATCGCATTGACTCCATTGTGAAAAGGCCCACAGAGGTTGTACTTCCTTCGCCAGCTGAAGAAGTTCAACCTGCCACAGGAGCTGCTGATACAGTTCTAATCTGCAGTCATTGAATCCGTCCTCTGCACGTCAGTAACTGTCTGTTTCAGCTCAGCTACCAAATCTGACCTTAGAAGACTTCAGAGGGTAGTCCGGACCGCTGAGCGAATCATTGGTACAACCCTCCTTTCTCTCCAAGAACTGTACTCATCCAAATTGAGCAAATAGGCTGGCAAAATCACTCTGGACCCCTCAAATCCAGCACACTCCCTCTTTGAACTGATGCCATCTGGTCGACGCTACAGAGCAATTAGCACCAGAACGACCAGACACAGGAACAGTTTCTTCTCTCAGGCAATCCATCTCATGAACACCTGACAATAACCGTGGAACACACACTAATTTATATTCACTAAGGAGCATGAGACCCTTATTTATCTAACACACATACTCAGTCTACATTTCAGTTTGCACATAATATACTTGTACATACAACTGTCTATTGTTATACAGTGGGGCAAAAAAGTATTTAATCAGCCACCAATTGTGCAAGTTCTCCAAATTAAAAAGATGAGAGAGGCCTGTAAATTTCATCATAGATATACCTTAACTATGAGAGACAAAATTAGAAAAAAATCCAGAAAATCACATTGAAGGATTTTTAAAGAATTAATTGGTAAATTCGGTAAAATAAGTATTTGGTCACCTAGAAAAAAGCAAGATTTCTGGCTCTCACAGACCTGTTACTTCTTCTTTAAGAGGCTCCTCTGTTCTCCACTGGTTACCTGTATTAATGGCATCTGTTTGAACTCGTTATCAGTATAAAACACACCTGTCCACAACCTCAAACAGTCAAACTCCAAACTCCACCATGGCCAAGACAAAAGAGCTGTAAAAGGACACCAGAAACAAAACTGTAGACCTGCACCAGGCTGGGAAGACTGAATCTGCAATAGGTAAACTGCTTGGTGTGAAGAAATCAACTGTGGGAGCATTTATTAGAAAATGGAAGACATACAAGACTATTGATAATCTCCCTCGATCTGGGGCTCTACTCAAGATCTCACCCCGTGGGGTCAAAAAGATCACAAGAACTGTGAGCAAAAATCCCAGAACCACAAGGGGGGACCTAGTGAATGACCTGCAGAGAGCTGGGACCAATGTAACAAAGGCTACCATCAGTAACACTGTGCTGCCAGGGACTCAAATCCTGCAGTTCCAGACGTGTCCCCCTGCTTAAGCCATTACATGTCCAGGCCCGTCTGAAGTTTTGCTAGAGAGCATTTGGATGATCCAGAAGAGGATTGGGAGCATGTCATATGGTCAGATGAAACCAAAAAAAAATTTTTTGGTAAAAACTCAACTTGTCGTCTTTGGAGGAAAAAGAATGCTGAGTTGCATCCAAAGAACACCATACCTACTGTGAAGCATGGGGGTGTAAACATCATGCTTTGGGGCTGTTTTTTTTGCAAAGGGACCAGGACGACTGATCCCTGTAAACGAAAGAATGAATGGGGCCATTTATCGTGAGATTTTGAGGGAAAACCTCCTTCCATCAGCAAGGGCCTTGAAGATGAAACGTGGCTGGGTCTTTTCAGCATGACAATGATCCCAAACACAACGCTTGGGCAACGAAGGAGTGGCTTCGTAAGAAGCATTTCAAGGTCCTGGAGTGGCCTAGCCATTCTCCAGATCTCAACCCCATAGAAAATCTTTGGAGGGAGTTGAAAATCCGTGTTGCCCAGCGAAAGCCCCAAAACATTACTGCTCTAGAGGATATCTGCATGGAGGAATGGGCCAAAATACCAGCAACAAGTGTGTGAAAACCTTGTGAAGACTTACAGAAAACGTTTTGACCTCTGTCATTGCCAACAAAGGTTATATAACAAAGTATTGAGATGAAATGTGTTTTCTTGACCAAATATTTATTTTCCACCATAATTTGCAAATAATTCTTTAAAAATCCTACAATGTGATTTTCTGGATTTTTTTTTTCTTTTTGTCTCTCATAGTTGAGGTATCCCTTTGATGAAAATTATAGGCCTCTCTCATATTTTTAAGTGGGAAAACTTGCACAATTGGTTGCTGACTAAATACTTTTTTTCCCCACTGTATACCTGTAAATACAATTGTCGATTAGTATATTTTTATTCCTTAGTTACTTGTTCTATTTTTCTATTTTTTATTATCTGTGTTTTTGTTCTGTCACTGTCATTCTGTTACACTGTGGAGCTTCTGTCATGAAAACAAATTCCTTGTATGTGTAAACATACCTGGCAATAAAGACTCATTCTGATTCTGATTCTGAATAACTAAGGGGTGATAACTTGTTGATATTAGTGCAATAATTCCAAAGAGTGCCCAAAAGATCAACTAAAAGCTCTGTCCTTTTTGCCGCCCTAGGCGACTGCCTAGTTCGCCTATAGGCTATGCACGCGCCAGCCCTGACACTAGGCTACTATACCAGCATAGCCTATACCACAGTATTAGTTAGTTAGTTGTAATTTATTGTCCAGCCTTGAATGAAAATTTATCTTTGGCCTCGCTAGACACACAACAAAAATACACAAGATCCACATTAATTTATACCCGTATCTATTAGGATTTAGTACGTTATTAACTGTGATGGTATTTTAAGATTCTCTCTCTCTCTTAATTTGTTGTTATTATTGTGTGTGGTTGTTCTGTAGGCTACTGCAGCTTTTGAGTCCAAGACCAATTTCATGTAAAGGACAATAACTTAACTTATATGACACAAATGTTTGTTTATATAGCTATTGCCTTCGATGTCCTTTAACATCGGGCAGATGCAGAGGCACAGTTCAGAGGATGCGTTTTGTCTCTATAGCCAAAGTTACACCAGTTTACAATATCATGCTGTTTTTGTACAATTAAAATGACTGGAAGCGAATGTTATTACTAAATGTAAATAGTGATAAGTGCAATTGACATTAAGTGTAAATATTAGCGAGCAGTTATTTGTATTAAAGGTAAATTGTCTGGTAAGTGTTGGGTGGAAATAGTCTTTGGAAAAAGACTGGATATTTGTACTCGGTGTAAATGGACACTGCCTACTACTGTCTGTTCAACATGAGTATTACATGACTAGTTAATTCTGCTTTACTCACTAGAGGGAGACGTTTAACTGTTGCCATTCGTTTTAGTAGATTGTATGGTGACTTTCTCACAAATAAAATGACAGTGCAAGCAAACATTTATTGTTTATAATGTTTACTTGACTCTGGTACAATCCCTTTGAACCTCTCAAATGACCACTGGACAAATCTGCAGGCAAATGACACTCAGTCATATCGAGACAAACCCTAAAACACATTTTTGAGATGTTAACAGATAAGTACAAGTTGCACATAATTGAAAACAACAATAGCACTCATTGTTTATTATGGGAAAGTTTTATGGTTATTCTGATGCTACATTTACATTTATTCGTTCAGCAGACACTTCAATAAAGCGACGTAGAAATGAGGAACATACTGAGTTTATGTAACTCAAATCCATCTGTCTGGAGCTTCCTTTGTAAGTGGCAATTGATTACTGTGGGTCATGCGTGTTTAAAACAATTCTCACTATAGGCCACCTAACCTAATGCATATTCAAACTATCGCACAAGATGCTTTGTTTTATTATCCAGATGAGCAAAACTGCACAAGGGTTTTGCGTTCAGAGTCTGGTTATGGAAAGACTTTCATGATTTGACCCCAAACTGACTGAACACGCATACACTCTTAAAAATAAAGGTGCTTCACGGCCATAGGAATGAACCATTTTGTCCTACAAAGCTTCCATAACAGAGAGTGCGTTAACGAGTCTGAAGAACTTCTGTTTCACAAAAGGTTCTTTGTGGCAAAAGAAGGTTCTTCAGTTTACAAAAAGGTAAGAAAGAGACGGTTCTTTAAAGAACCTTTAACTAAATGGTTCTTTGTGGAACCAAAAAGGGTTCTTCTATGGCATCGCTTGAAGTACCTTTTGAAGCACCTTTATTATTAAGAGTGTATGACTTCCGGTCGGCATTGGGTTGTGTAGGAACGCTTTGTTTTTTTTGTTTCTCTCTTTTTTTCCCAAAAAAACATTAAAAAAAACAAAAAAAAAAACAAAAAAAAAACCGAAGCAAGGAGAGGAACAGAAGAAAAAAAGGTTGTCTCTGCAGGGTTGAAGATTTCACTTGTTGTTCTAAAGTCAATAAAATAACAATGCTGGTGTGTTTTGTTTATGAGATGTCTTTTTTATTGTACGATAACCGTGCTTGATAACAGTAATTAACATTATCAGATTAATTATTATGTATTGTAAATTACAGGATCGTACATAAAACAATCTCTTACCACCAGTCTTGCTTTCACTTTAGAGGACAATGAGTGTGTAGACGCAAAGAGATCCAGGGATGGTTCCAATTGGATCATCTGTCAGGTCTGTTCCACAATAGAGAGCACCTTTGGCCACGCCCCAATTTTTCACTCCACAATAATGAAACCGTCAACAGGCCTCATACTTTCGCAGAGATATTGAGCTGTGGCCGAACTACACACACACACAGCGAAAGTTAAACAGAATTTTGTAGCTACATTATTCTTAAATGTGTGCATGCAGTTTTAGTTCACATTAAACGAATCGTTCACCCAAATTGAAAAATGTACTCATCCTCAGGGCCATCCAAGATGCAGAGTTTGTTTCTTCATCATGGATTGAGCGAGAAATGTGTCATTCCACACTGTGTGTCATGACATAGTTGATGGATCCTCTAGTGAATGGGTGCCGTCAGAATGAGAGTCCAAAAAGCTGATAAAAACATCACAATAATCCAAAAATTAATCCACACCACTCCAGTCCATCATTAATGTCTTGTGAAGAGAATGAAGATATGCATGTTGTAAGAAAATACATGAAGGCGTTTACAAATATTAAAGGTCTAGATCTTTGAGTCCATAAAAACGCTTCCTCCAGTGAAAAAGTGCATCTCCTGTTATCTCTCACATCAAAATCCACCCACATATTTGTTTAGAAATGTTTTGGGACTGTTTTTCGCTTGTAAACTGTGCTTAATCTATGCATATTTCTCTCCTGATTCAGACGAGATGACATTTTCACTGGAGAAAGCAATATTATGGATTATTAGAAGAAATGGCTTGAAGTTAAAAAAGTCTGGATGGATTTGTTTCTCACAAACATGCAGCTTTTCTCTTCACAAAACATTAACTGATGGACTGGAGTGGTGTGGATTACTTGTGAATTATTGTGATGTTTTTATCAGCTTTTTGGACTCTCATTCTGACAGCACCCATTCACTGCAGAGCATCATGTGAGAACGACATGTACATTTACTCAAAATCTGATGAAGAAACAAACCAGTCTACATCTTCCAATATTTGGACTTGAGAGCGTCAACATATTGGACAAGCAGGAATGGAAGGATTATGCCATCATATTAGTTTTCACATTAATTATGTGGACCATTCGAAATGCAATCCTTATGTGATGAAATATGATTACTTGTTTGGCTGGCCTCATCTTATTATTGCTGTCATTAGCATTTCTTCTTCTGTATGGCTTCTCTTTCTTCCTTCTCACACACATAAATTGCTTTTTGTGCTTCATTGTGGTATGTTCGGTATCTACTGATGACCACCAGGATGCATTATCATGGGTTATTAAAATAAAGAGCAGAGCGATCAATATTCAGCACTCCAGAAAGCCAACAATTACATTGGAAAGCTCTTACAGAAACCATTTAGGAAACCGGTGTAATAACTCTCAGCTGGAGGACTGCGGCTAATGACAACATCCCACTTGCAGAATGGGATTTTAGCAGCTTTCACAAGAATTTTTCAAATACAGTCCAACCCCTAAACTGTAAAAAAAAACATCTGGTGGCAACATTTCAGGCATCATCAATCAAAATAACCAGAATAATGGGAATTTGCTGCTTGTATACAGTATTTTACAGGTTATAATTGTTTATATTTAATCTTATAATTATAGAAATCATGCATAAGTATGAACGACTTTCCACCACAGAATAAAAAAATTATAATAAAAAGTTCTTCTCTCACAGTTTAGACATTTTCCTCACAATTTTCAGAAAACAAGTCAGAATTGTGAGATATAAAGTAAGTCTGGAGTTATAGCCGGTCAGTGGTGGATCTTTGGGGAGCGATTGTAGCATTGTGTAGGAAATCAGCACTGTGACTGACATGACCAATGAAATCTTTTGTATCGGCTGCAGGGCGTAATTTTGAACTGGAAAACAAATTGTGTCATATGTGTCATGTGTCTGTCTGTCAAAGGGAGGAAGCCACGCCCTGTTTTGGAGTTCCCACCCCCATTTGAAGATTTTGTACCTCAATTAGCCAACCCCAAAGGGTAATCGGTGCTTATGTAGCTCACCATGAGCTACATAAGCCAAACAGTAATCAAAATCATTACGATAACACAAGCTGAATAGAACAATTTAACATTTTGCAATGCTTTCATGCTCTTGGCTCTTGTTTTGTGCATGAGGGCATGTCACTTTTCCAGTTAAACTGTTCGTAGCTGTAGACTGCATTTTATTATTTGCATTCAGTATTGCTTTTCCCTGACATCCATTTTTGGGGTTTGGTTGTTTAATCATGACAGTGGACTTCATACTGACACCTACTGGTGTGGATGTAGAGTCACAGAAACTCACCCATGATCAATTGATTCTGCATTCAAAAATTCAGTTTGGGAATCTGTAGATTTGGGCTGGTCATATGATCTCAACATGCTGGACCCCATGACAGGGAAGCACCTCATGTAAAATAACAGCGTAAAAATATCCTGCATATCACGCTCACAGGGTGGATCTCTCACGCTCAATGCTGATGTTTGCGCTGGCATTTCCAGTTCATCTGGTTTTCAGAAAGACATCTCTGACCAAAACAAAAGACTATAAAAGACGACGCCTCTGATTGTCACTGACCAAACAAGAACTTTGTTTTATAAATTAAACTTATGTGTCCCATCCACAATAACCACAGCGTCATTTCAGTACAAGTGTTCACGTTCAGCATCAAAACTTTTTGTGCTTATTGGTTATAATGACAACAGCTTTTTGTAAACCTCTATATAAAGGCAAAAGACTGTGTAAAAGGAAAGACATCAATCATAAATCAATCATTTGTTTTCAGTACAGTGCAAAAACCATAGTGCATTTCAGAGGTTCACCTGAGGTTTTCCAATGTTTACCATAAAGTGCATGACAGGATCTTCCAAAAAGAAGCAGGAACTATACATGATACTAAAAAATAAATCTTTCACAACCATGAAGTGATGAAAAATGGCGAAACTGGGAATCTGGGAAAAAGTAGCTGAATTTTTGGGGTCGAATTGTCCAATTCGTTGCTGTTTAAAGTCATTGACAGGATTTATCTTATGTCATCCCACTTTCATTCTCATTCTGGAAGCATCTTGAGATGGTAATCACTGTTAAAGTTTACATTCCCAAGACAATGGTGATCCAACAACTGACTCCGCAGCAGGCCTTCAAGTGACACGTCATTCATCCTTTGTTTTAGTCACTCAGTGACTCCCGGAGTCCTTTCGCCTTCCTGAAGTTCATTTGTTCGACTTCTCCAGTCCATATTTCTCCTCCAATCCATGCTCACTTGGGTAGGAGTTCGCGGTATGGCACCGTCAGGTTCCCCAGGTACCAAAAGATCCAAAACACCAGGCTAAGGAAGATGATGATTGGTCCGGTCAGGACAAACAAGTCCCAAAAACTGATGGGTGCAAAAATGCCAACGAAGAGGAGAACTAGTCCAGCTACGTCGAAAAGAACGGCCAAGAAGAGAAAGAGGAAGCAGCGTCCGACTCTTTCCTTGCAGTCCATCTTGGAGAAGCTCAAGTAAGCAGAACCCAAGGAATGTATGGCAGGCTAATGTATGGCAGGCTGACTCCACAAGACTTTTATAAAGCAGCTCACCCACATTCTTACGCAGTGCATTTCTTTGACGGCAGGTATGCAACCACTAAAACAAGTTAAACTGCCTGGCGAACGCCTACTGAAAAGGCCAAGATTGTTATGAATATTATTCCTCAGACCATTCTCATCACCATGACAGTGCATCTGCTAGAAAAACAGATTCAGATATTTCCACAGGCAGAGAAAAGCCTTCGTCAAAGCACCGGCGCAGATGCCGCATTACAAGTTGTGCTGAGTTGTTTTCTCAGTTACGTAATACTTAAATAACCGGTATGAGTCACAGAGAGACTTTTCACATTTCAGGAAGCCACACAAATTGAGGCATTATTCAATTTGACGATTAAACCCCAACACTCAAAGCCGATTAGGCATTAGATCAAATCACTAACCGTAAGGATTTAGCAATAGTGACTAAGCAAACACCACATTAACTAAAAACAAAGAGTCATATGGGTGAAATGTGATTTAATTGTTTATACAAACTTGGGCTTTAAGTTTACATGCATTTCATATTGCATCGGTTAAAACGACAACTACAGTATTGTGAGTGAAAGAGGGAGTATGCACAGTCAGGATTTGATTGGCATGTTACGATTATGTGTTTTACATTTACATAAATCATAAAAGAAAAAAATATGTTTTTTTTTTGCCGTATTGGTGCAGTATTAAATGTTTGTGTGCCAAGATGAACCAACAGGTCCCTTGAATTAATTTTCAGTCCATTGTATTTGCTGTCGGACTGGTTTGGTCACCGATGACACTAGCATCGAGTGTAGATCGACTAACAAATGAAATGGCTTGACTCTGGAGGAGTTTGCATGAGCGCTCAGCTGCCACTTTGAAAGGGAAATGGATTCCTACCATGCATGAGCTGATGGATGAATTTACAAATGAGGATGTGCAAAAACAAGGGCTGTACCTGAGCAGCATTTTACAACACAGAATATCATCAATAACAAAAACACAACACAAGTGGACATTACAACACGCACTGAATGGCTATATATCAGACAATATTTGGCCATTTTAGGATTATCAAAATTTGGCTGATGTAACCTCCACTTCTAGAGGTAATTTGCCAACAGTTTTGCCAAAGCATTATAAATCCTTCAAATGAATTTTGAGTAAATATTGTGCAAAGTAAGAGTTTGCTTCATTTCACCAATTTGGTGTCCATTAAAAGTATTCTAGCATTATATCAGCCACCCTGCTTAATAGATATCAGGCCAATGAGAATCTTCAACAACCCCCCCCATGCAGAAACACAATTACACAGCTGTTGTTACTCTATTAAAGGCATATATAGTATCATTTGAGTTGTACGCAGTATCTCTAGATTGTACTGCTGATGGCAAATGTTTGAAGACTATTGAAGGTTCTCGGTTATTCAGTCATTGCTTAAGGACCTAGAAAAAAGAAAACAAGCTTAACTTAAACTTTGGTAAGTAAGAGAAGTTTCCAATTCATGAATGAATTAGTGAGTTTGCTTCAATTTATACATTTATACGCACATCTATATTAAAGGTCAAGGATGATGTAGTTTAAATGAATGATAAAAATACTGCAAAAATGATGAATGATACATGCAAGACTGTACATAACTATACAAGAAATAATATATTATGATATTATGTAAATAACCTAAAATGTAGGTTTAGATTTGCAGCTTTTCTTGGTCAACAATTACACACCAGCTAAAATAGAAACACACGGATGTTTGTTTATGAAAATGCCATGCGCACAGCATGAAACTGTGTAGAGTCACATACTGCGAGTTTATGATGTTGAATTGAACTTTACTCCAGTGGCTTTATTATTTGAGCAATTAGGGTTACTTTAACTCGCCTCTTTTCACAGCAGAACATCAATGCTCTCTGGCTGAAGTTAACTCCGCCCTTTTCACAGCAAAACACAAGGCTCTCGGCTGATCCTCTGGCTTCTCTCATGAGGTTGACGCCTTCACCGTCTTTGGCGGGTGCTTCTGATTCCTCGTACCCTTCGTTTGCCGTAAACAGGTGCTGAATGATCATTCCAGGCTCTTCTCCGGAGACCTCCGCTTCACCCTGCATTGCGAATTTCTGATTCAGAAACCCGTGCTTGACAACTAGTCATCTGCCTCCTCTGGATTGGTTTGCAGGCACCTCCTCGTCCTCTACCCTCTATGTACCTTGATTCTGGGTCATGACATTAATCCGACCTTTTTACCTCCACAACCTCCCCCTACCTACTGGCAGGCTACTGCCTACCTCGGTACAATTCATTTGATATACCCATCGCGACTTGTGCATGGGAATAGGTGGATTTGACACCGTTATGTCTCGACACTGGTGGCACCCAGCACTCATTGCTTCTGTTTTCCCCTAACCTGTGGCAAACCACTAAATAATAGATACAGCCCATTCACATATACTACGCTCGTTCACTTCGCCCAGATCTAGCATACACACCCACCACAGAATAACGATACATATTCACGACATACCCGTGCGGCATACAGGTATTGTGCAAACGCAGCTATTTACTACCCTTCGTAGCGTTACTCTATCCACCATCCTTCACCCAACATATAGTATTTGTTTTATGATACATGTAGAAAGGCAGATCTGAGACACTTTTAAAAATGAATTAATGGTCCCGTTTCTTCAAGTGAGTTATGTTCAAGGAGGGAATGATATGTGCTGGGAAAAAATGAGTGATTGGCTAGATTCGCGGAGGACTGAAAATAAAAATGTCGTTCTTGTCAATAGGCTACTTTTGCAGTTCCCGAGAAACTAATTATTCTCGGGAGAATGCAAAAGTTTTGCTAAAGAACCTAAAAGCGTTGACATAGCCTACAGGTTGATTTTACCTCGCCTCTTTGTATTATCAAGAACATTTTGGCTTACTATGATTTTTGACCTGCTTACACGGTTCTTTGAATTTTATAAAGGTTCTCAATGGTTCATTATAGGATCTTCACGTCGGTGTTATGGCCTCTGAGTTCTCGCCAGCATCAGTACAACAATAAAGCGCTTAATTCTCACCGGTGTTGTCCTTCAGGTGTGTTTTGGACAGTCTCTCCGTGAGCTTCCTCGCGAGCTCTTTGACGCTGTGCGCGGCGCTCGATCTGCGCGCCAAACCTTCATCCTTCACCCTGATGTTCCCCACGTACCACATGAGCCACAAGGCCAGGCTGGCGAACAAGACCAGCGCGCCGGTGTGGATGAGGAAATCCCCGTAAAACACGCCCTGCGTCCGCACGTTACCGAATATCCCGACGAACAGCAGCACCACACCGAGGACGTCGAAGACGATCGCCATGACGAATAACGGCAGGCAGCTGCCGATGCACCTCAGCGCCGTCATCTTCGGGAGGAGGAGGATGCTGCTGCTGCTGCTGTCGCTAGCGGAAGAACTGCCGAGCTCAGGTGAGACGCACCTGGCGCACAGAGAGGGAACGCCCTCGTGACGTCACGGCTGCTGGCGGTGGGACTGCGATCCAAATCAAATGCCTTCCTACATGGCATATTTAATACCACTAGTTATGCAGTAAATAGCGTGAACATCTCATTTTTGACAATGATATCGTTAAAGGGGTCATATGATGCTACTAAAAAGAACATTATTTTGTGTATTTGGTGTAATGAAATGTGTTCATGCGGTTTAAGGTTCAAAAAACACATTATTTTCCACATACTGTACATTATTGTTTCTCCTCTATGCCCCGCCTTTCTGAAACACGTCGATTTTTACAAAGCTAATCGGTCTGAAAAATAAGGCGTGCTGTGATTGGCCAGCTATCCAGTGCGTTGTGATTGGCCGAATACCTCAAGCTTGTGACACATACTGTGATGCCGTGTCCGGACGAGACAAAAACATGAAAACCCATTATAAACGAGGCATTCGTTGCATCCATATATAATGATAATATACTGTCTTTTTACGCATTGCGTTGCATCGCGCCGCGTAAATATAAAACCATGTCTGCATTTGTGACGGAGAAGGGAGAAGAAATGACAAACACCAAGCCCTACTTCATGCTCCAAAACTTGCTTTTTTAAAATATATAAAATATAAAAACTATTTACTATAAAAACGTTACTTACACACTGTGATCAGACCAGCCGGCAATTGTAGTCTACTCTCTCAAGGATCAGGAAAACAGTCTTCCCTAAAATGTGCTGCCAACATGAATATTTGGGTTGAAGTGTTTCTGGAACAGTGTTGTAAATACAATTAACCACGGGAAAAATAAAATTCTAGTCGTGTCCTCTTTTGGACGACCAAACAAAGTAGTTTCGCTTTCAAAACAAAACACACAGCGTCTTCACGACATGGCTGTGCCCAGCATCAACAATAATACAGTGAGAATAAAAGTTACGCCTTCTTGCTTTGTGTGAACATTTGGGCGGCGTTATGCAAATCTTCCCACAGAGTGAGGTAGGTATGTGGGGGCGTGTTAGAACGAGCCATTTCAGGAGGGCGTGGTTGACCCTTAACTTTTATAAAGAATATATTTTTTGATTTGGGACTTTAGTTTGCATCTTTACAGATCTTATTTATGCACCAAGGGCTTGTAACACTTCAAAGAGAAAGGACAAATTTAAATCATATGGCCCCTTTAAACAAACTTGAATTCCAAATGGAAGAAAATAATCATTTCTGAGATGAGGATGAAAATGTACAAACTTCATATTAAAGCAGAATAGTAGCTATATGGTACGCGTTATGTCCTAACCATGAAATATTTTTTTAATATATGAAATAGCGTAAAGCATACAAATCAAAATAAAAAAAAATTTGCGGGGGGTACTTAGAGAAACAACGCTGTGGAAAACGGTCAAAAAAGTAGTTTTTCTATAAATGTATGATTTTATTTTCTATGTTAAATGCAAATTATTTTGAATGGTCGCTGATATTCTCCGGGACTCATGCCCCCCCCCCCCCAAAACAATAATAAGTAGATCCCTGTTCATTTAACCGGAACTGAAGGCTAACTCATCCTCATTTCAACTCAGTGGAGAGCTAACTAACTCTGCACTCTCCTTGGCTTTTCCGTCAAAGATCCTGTATTTTTCGGAAAAAGAAGAAATTAATTTTGTCTGTTCGCACATAAATACAACTATATACAATACAATTTCAAATAAATAGAAATAACTGCAACATATATTGATGCTGAAGTATTATAAAAAACCACAGTGGGGAAATACGTGACTGCAATATACAGTGCAACACTGGTCACACACTAGCCATGTAAATGTTTGTGGGGGGGGGAAAAGGTTGACTAATGTCGATTTCATTAGTGTTAGAAATGTATAAACACCAGAAATTAAAGAAGTCACTTTCAGCACCGAGCAGCTTCTATTTGGTAAGTGATTTGTGATTAAATGAACAAAGGGAAATATACGTGTGGGAAATTTCCCGTCCTCCCGCGAAAATCCCGATGTGTGGGTTTCCTATTTGAATGGACAGAGACATTTCGTCAGTCTCTTTTGTGCTCCAAAGACAACGAAAGTCAACAGGTTTGAAAGAAGAGCCAGAGGCCGTGTTTAAAATTAGATTAAATGATGCATTTTTTTGGGTGAACTATCCCTTTAATACTGATTCCTATGCACTATATCAGACTATGCTGTCTACACGGCAATAATAACACAGTATGTATGATTCTGTGTCAGGTTGCACAAATATTTGCCTGTCAAATGTGGGCTCAAGTCATTCAAATGAGAGACTTGGTTTTGTGTACTAAAGCTGCACGCATCTTTCTGGTCCAGTCATGTTTGGTGATTTTAGTTTCTCATTTCTGACACTTTCTGATCAAAAAAGTGCAAATCAAAAATATGAATAAATACTATAAATAACAAAGAATATTAAAAATGTTGCTTTTCAGCTTTAAAAAAAAGACAACAAATACATCTCTCACAGTAAATAAGAATTTGAGTCAATATTCAGACACAATTTTAATATTCACATTATGCATACTGAGTTTTGAGCTCAGTTTAAATCTGCATTGAAGCTACACACAAAGCAGACAGGTTAGTCGCCACGCTGGTTAAATAGACTCATGGAGGAAAGCAGAAAAACTTTGTAAACTACATTCTTACATTTTCTGAAGAATGCATGGTTTCAGACCCAAGGGAAAAGAGTCCATCCTGAAGTCTCTGTTTCCTACTGCAGATATGGAGTCTATGAGATTTTTTGCCCATTTAGTCATCCAAAAACAAGTTATGTTTAATACATTTGTTTAGAATGTGATTTCTCCATTAAAGCAAGACACTACAGGTGAACGGTAAAATATTTCCCCAGTTGATTAATCACAGTACTTTAAGACGACTGTTTTAAAAAAAAACGTTTTCTGAAATGCAAATGAGGCATTATCTAATTCAATATGCATTCATTTGAATGCATTTCCAGAACAGTAACCTATAAAGCCAGGTTCAAATTAAATTTTGGATTTCTCTTATTACTCAATAAAAATCGAAGGAAAAAGACTGTCAACAGCAGAGGAAGAAATATATATAAGGAAAAGAGGGAAATTAAAATGTTATGTACATCAGCTTGTGAATGATGTTTATGATCACAACCCCTTTTCTGGAAAAACCTTCAGAATATAGATAGGAATACAACTGTTAAGTTTGGTGTATGTAAGTGCTGCTGAAGTGGAGATTTTTAGCTCATTTTGAAAAAAACTTTAAGGATAGGAATTGTAATTGAAATCTACAGATGCAAATAGATAACGTGCAATAAACACTTAAATGTATTTTGGATTTTTTTTGTATTATTTATAATATTATTATCTAGTTTTATTAATATTTTAATTTGCAGTTTTAACATTTTTTGTATATGTTTTATGTATTTTTCTTAATATTCTATTTAGGGTTTAATGAAATTTTTAAATTTCCGTTTTGTTTTATTTATTTCCCAGATGTATTTAATAACTATTTTAGTTAGTTGCCAAGACAAAACTAAATTTTTTTAGTATTATTTATATACTATTATAATTTTTATTAATATTTTGAATAAGCTTGTATTTACTTTTTACTTATTTTCATTTTCATTTAGTATTTTTTTATATATATATATATACTATATATTTTTTGATAAGTATTACTGTTTATGGTTGAATATAATATATATAATATATATATATATATTATATATATATATAATATATATATATATATCTATTATTATTTAGTTCCAGTAGTAATTCATTTGGATTTAGTTTTTCATCTAATATTTATATTTATTTTAGCTTATTTCAAGTAACAAAAAAGGTTTCATAACCCTGGTGCTGAAAGAAAAAAAAAACTCAAAAAGCACCTGTAGCTATTGCTTACGTTCTCATCATAGGGTTCTTAGGGGAGGGCTTGTAGTAACTGCAGAGGTGTTTTGTTGCACTCTGATGCCTCATTTGTCGTGTGATGGGCATCAAAACCACCCCCACCACCAGCACCATCAGCCCCACAGACAGCAGAGCAGGGCCCAGGATGTTGGTGGCCATCATGGAGAAGCCAGCGAAGTAAAGTCCGCTCAGCACCATCCCGCAGAGCAGCACGCTGCCCCCGGAGGTCACGAGGAGGATGGCCTGCCAGTAGTACTCGCAGTTTCCCGGAGCGGGCTGCAGGGTCCAGAAGATCTTGTTGTGGGACAGGCTGAAGACCGTGCTCTCAGAGCAAGGCGTGAGCTGCTCGCAGGAATCTGAGTGCGGACAGTCGCTGAGGGGCAGGTGCTCTGGGACTGACGACATGTCTTCGGACATCCCGCACCCCTGCACCTTACGTGACCTCTGGTGAACACCCGGTCAGCCGAGCCTGTGGGAAATAATGAAAGGAGTTTTATCAATGAATTCAAGCATTCAGTTATACAAGCAAAAAAACAAAAAAAAGTAATAATTCATTATTATTAACACTGCAGTTCCTTTGAAAAAGTAGCCTAATATTGTAATAAATAAACATTAACTGAAATAAAATATTAATTTTTTTTTAAACTTTTTTTTATTTCAGCTAATTGCCAAGGAAGCATTTCTCATTTTCATTTAGTTTAACCTGATATACTAAAATAACAAAAATTATATTCAACCTAAACGATAAACACACACACACACACACACACACAATATATGTATACAAATAAATTAAAAGGAAAACAGGTTGTGTTTGCGGAATGATGTATGTTATAATACATCATGTACACTCACTAAACAAAGAGTGACAGAGACAGTGACAGAGCAGAGCCAATTCATAAAAGAACAGTATTTAAAAGCACACATCCAGTTTTGTGTGAGTGAAGGAAATCTGCTTGGGAGTGGAGAGATTCGTCCTCGCGCACATGGATCGCGTAACATTATGCGCTCTCGACATTGTCATTAAGATCACACTATAGAAACCGCCTAAAATTAAGTATAAAGAAGAGAAGAAAGCGGCCCTAGGCAGCTGCCTACACATGCCAGGATCCGCCACTGCCAGATGCAGTTAGAAATGTACTAAAAACAAGCCTATCGCAAGACATCTGGTAGGGGGGGGCACCTAGGGTGGCCAGCCAAATTTCAGGGGGGGGCCAGTGCCACCCCTGGCCACCACATAGACACGCCCCTGATTGCTAGACAGTTGTTAAGATATTCTGTGTGGTTTCTATGTTTTTTTCCGGTCTGTCATGAAGAGTCCCGCACCATCGCTTTGTCATCATCTAGTTTCTAGATGTGGCTCCTCCTTCATTGTGCATTTGTGGGAATTTTTCACCTGTTTTCTGGTCCAGCAGGTGAAAGTAGTGCATCCGATCAGTTACTAAAGTAACAGCACAAACTCTCCTCAACAAGACATGTCATTCATGTCAAGACCACAGATGTTTAGTTTAACACAGACATTAATAACAGCTATGCTTTTCTTGCCAAACATCACTAACAAAGTCAAAACAGAAGACTATAAACAGTTTTTCTCAGTTGCTTTGGTGCATTTCTCAGATCAGAAATGAAATTCCCAAAACTACTTGTTCAACCTCCACATCATCTAGTCACTTGTGCACATCATAAAAGCAGTTTTTCATTCTTTTGAACAAGTTGTGATTGCTTTGGTACACTCATGCAACTGATTATGTACATTTGTCTGCGGTTTCCTACATTATCAGATGCTATTGTCATGTTGCTCAAAATGTATGATATAGTTCTCTGTGCAACAGTCTTACCCCCCAAAACATCTAGTCATTAGTTCATCGTATAAGTCATTAAATGCAAAATGGTTGATCTAATTGTCATAAACTCTCAAGCATATTTTCTACACATTTCTATTAGACTTTTTGTAAATTTGCCATGAATTGTGCAGGTGAATCTTGACTTTCACTAATGAAGAGAATAAGGATCAGCTAATGATAAACCAGTTCTCTGAAATTGCTCAAAGGTGCATCTCATGAACCTTTCCTTGGAAAGCATATATAGACAGAGGACAACACAAGAGTTACAGATTCTGACAATGGATATTTCCTCCCTGTTGGCCTGCAAATCAACAGTAGCTCTGTGGTCAATGACATTCCAAACCACGCCTTCTGCTTTTGGTCAGGTTGAAGCCAGCCTCATCCACATATATGAAGTTGTGAGATGGTTCACTTGACTCCAATTCCACGTTGCATTGCAAGGGAAGATATTCGTTGGGATGTAGATGAGAATCTGTGGACCGACAGACTGGCACACCAGGTGGTGTAGACAGACTGCAGTGTGATTCCTCAAACAGTGCTGCAGGCAAAAGCAAAGTTCTTCCTAAAGGCATTTTTCCTGTGTTTGCCTTTCAAATCTTTTTTTCGCCTTTGTGCCCATATTGCACATATCACAATGACGTAATGTTTTTTTTTTAAGTCAGACCACTAGTAAAGTGTAACTGTGACTGTCCAGTCTCTTTCAATCAATATCCAACATACAGTATTGTGTAAATTTGTACTTTTGAAATGGATATATGGAATACGAAGCACAGCCTTCTGCATTTCAATACAGTAACTGTCACCCAAACTGTTGCCATAGTTTACATCACTATATCAATGCTAACAAAGTGCACTGTTATATTGACAACAAGACTAAGCATTTGACTATCTTGTTTGTGAACAATGACACAAGGACTTTTCATTCTGATGGCACTGATATGTTCATGACATAAATACTTACTTTTGAGAGATGAACTAAAGATTTTGAGTAAGTCACAGGCTTTTGCAGGTTATCCATTGTGTGGTGCTGTTTGTGCGAATTGTTTTGAGAAATGCACATACGTCTTTGCAAATATTAAGGATGATTCGAGAAATGCACCAAACCGACTGAGAAAGGGAAAACTGTTAATGTAATAAACACAATTAACGTCACCCGGACAGTAACGGCAATGGTGTTGTTGGAAATCTCAGTAATACCGTAGTAAAATAACTGTTGAGTTTAGAGGGTTTACAGGACCACACCCTGATGAGCTACTGTACAGAAACATCACAAGCAGCCCACATTGTGAATATTACAGTATATTGCAGAATATTATGAGGCAACAGTTCAATGAATAATTTCTGCATAATACAACAATTTTAAAAATAAAAGATATGCAGATAATTTCTGTACTTTAGTATATTGCTGCTCTTTCTTTTTGAATAAATCAAGTTAAAAAGCCACAGAGTGAAAGGTCTTACCTGTCAGATGTGTGTGTGTAATCGTGAGGATCCTCCTTAGTCTGATATCTGTCTGATCTGTCAGATGAGCATCAGTCCTGTCAAATCCTCTGCTGTGAGATGATCCAAGACCTCAGAGGCATATGAGAGAGAGTGTGTGTGTGTGTCGTGTGAGAGAGTGATGTGTGTGGGGTAAAGTGCATTAGAGGGACAATAAGTGGAATTCTCACCCCTCTCTCTCGCAGTTCCAACCGCCTCTCCACAATTCCTCCTTCTCGTTCATTTCATTCATTCTCTCTTTCCCAGCAAATAAAAAACCAAGACAACGATTGACCAGAGCACAGAAAGATAGAACGTATAGATATCGAACCGATAAGATAGATGGATAGACAGTGGATAGACAGACGGAATGGACGGATGGACGGACAGGACAGACAGTGATGGACGTAGAATGGCTGAAAAAACAGGGACAGCAGGACAAGACAGGGACAGGGACAGATAGATAGATAGATAAAAAGATGAATAGATAGATAGATAGATAGATAGCTAATAGATAGCTGATAGATTAGATAGAAGATAGATGGATAGATAGATGGATAGATAGATAGAAAGACAGATAGATAGACAGATAGATAGATAGATAGTAGATAGATAGATAGATGATAGATTAGACGATGATAGATAGAAGATGATAGATAGATAGATAGTAGATAGATATATAGATAGATAGATAGATTAGATAGATAGATAGAATAGATCGATAGATAGATGATAGTAGATGGATGGATGGATGGACGGGATGGACAGACAGCAAGATAGGACAGGATCGATAGATAGATAGAAGATAGATGATAGATAGATAGATAGAAGATAGATAGATAGGATAGCTAGATAGTAGTATAGATAGATAATAACAGTTACTAAGCATGTGTTCTCCTATAACGCATTAGTGATGGTGCTGCACTCAATTCATCATTAATGTTGTTGTGGTTTTCCCATGATGCTCAAGTGTCCCACAGTGATCCACAGACTCTGGTGCAAGAGGACTTGATGGTATCATGATCTCACCTTCTATCTGTCAGGAAACCATTAATAAGTGGTTGATTAGGGCAGAAACATGAAGGTGGGATATTCCCCTTAGAGTCGAATAGAGCTTCAGTGCAGGAGTCGCTTTCCATTGTATTCTGCTGTTCATATGCAGAAGAATGATGCCTTCCATCAGCTGTGTTCAGATAAAAGAAATGAATTATTCAAACACATTTATTCGAATGCTTCCCAGATATCACACGCCCTAGTATTGCTTTAGTTTTGCCACATGCTGGCACTAAAAATGATTAGATATGATACTGTATGTCTTGAAATATGGATTTCCTTGTATTATAATGCACATAGATAGATAGATAGATAGATAAAAAAATAGATAGATAGATAGATAGATAGATAGATAGATAGACAGGGAACAGCGGACAGACATTCGGATAGACGGACAGTAGATGGACCGAGAGATGGATAGACAGATGATTAGACAGACGTAGACGGATAACAGATAGATAGATAATAGGATAGATAGATAGGATCGATAGATAGATAGATAGATAGATAGATAGATGGATGCATGGATGGATAGATGGATGGATGGATAGACAGACAGACAGACAGATAGATAGATGGATGGACAGACGGACAGAAAGCGACGGACGGCCGGATCGCTGGATAGGACAGAAGACAGACCGACAGACAGGATAGATGGATAGATAGATAGATAGATAGATAGATAGATAGATTGATAGATAGATAGACAGATAGATTAGATAGATCGATAGATAGATAGATAGATAGATAGATCAGATATAGATAGATAGATTAGATAGATAGCTAGATAGACAGACGGCGGATAGACAGGTGGATCACAACGACGGATAGAAAGATTAGACGGACAGAAAGAGAGTGATAGACAGACAGACAGACAGATGGACAGAAAGACAGACATAAAGACAGCCAGATAGACAGACAGACAGACAGAAGGATAGCGGAGGCCCGAGGACAGATGGAAGGATAGACAGACAGATGGACGGACGGCGGACGGACAGACAGCCGGATAGACAGATGGGCTAGACAGACAGATGGGACAGACAGACGGACGAACGGACGGGGACGACGCCACGACAGACAGGAAAGACAGACAGACAGACAGACGGAACGGCGGAAGGAGGACACGGACGGACAGAATAGAAGGATGGACAGACGATAGACAGACAGACAGACGGAAGATAGACAGTGCCGGACAGATAGACGGACAGACAGACAGACAGGACGGACGGAACTGACAGACAGAAGGACAGACAGAAAGACAGACGACAGACAGACGGAACGGCACGGACGGACAGATAGACAGACGGAAGGCCAGACAGACAGACAGAAGGACAGACAGACGGACAGATAGACAGACGAACAGATAGACGGACAGACAGACGGACGGACGGACAGACTGACAGACAGACAGACAGGGACGACCGGGACGGACGACGGACGGACAGACGGAAGAATAGACAGATAGACAGACGGACGGGACAGAAGAAGGATAGACAGACAGACGGACAGAAAGACAGGATGGAACAGAAGGAACGGAAGCGGACAGTCATGGACGGATAGACAGACGACGGATGGACACGGACAGGAACAGACAGACGGATTAGACAGAGGAATAGCAGAAGGGAAGACAGAGAAGGAGACAGACAGACGGAATAGACAGATGGACAGATAGACAGACGGACAGACAGACGGACAGACAGGAGGACGGACGGACACGGAACAGACAGACGGAATAGACAGATCGGAAACGACAGGACGGGACAGACAGACAGATAGACAGACGGAAGATAGAGACGGAAAGACGGTGACGGACAAAGACAGACGGGCTAGACAGACGGACAGACAGACGGGAACAGAAGCGGATATAGACAGACGGACAGATAGAACAGAGGGACCGACGACAGACGACAGGGACAGACGGACGGCACGGACGGGGACGGGACGACAGACAGGACAGGACAACAGACGACAGAACAGACAGACAGACAGACAGACAGACAGACAGATAGATAGATAGATAGATAGATAGATAGATAGATAGATAGATAGATAGATAGATAGATATAGATAGATAGATAGATAGATAGATAGATAGATAGATAGATAGATAACTCTCAATATGCAGGAATTCTGGGAGTAGAAGAAAGGTATCTAAAGGAAAAAAGGAGAGAGAAAAGTGTTTGTTCATTTGGTTTCTGCATGAGTTCTCAAACAGACGTGACCCTGTATTCAGACACAATCCCAAATCGTTCCAGCTGAGCGGTGCGGGTCGCAGAGAGTCGCTTCTGCTGTGTTTGGGTAAAGCAAACAGCCAGAATGTTCTGTGGGAGTGTTGTTATTGAGTCCACCTGCTCTGGAGAGAAGGGCAAGAGAGAGTCATTACATCACAGCACAAGCGGAGCATGTGGAAATGAGATGCATGCTGAAAGAAAAATGTGTTCTTACTGTTAAGTATTGAAATATAAAGCAGAAATAAATATCTAAATATAAATAAATAAATAAAATATAAATATTAGATAAAAAATGTAAACTTAAAAAAAACCCCCAAAATGTTCAGTTGCCTTTGGAACTAATTGAAATTAAAAAAAAGTTTTAACAATTTAATTTAACAAATGTACACAGAGGTGATTAATAGAGGACAAAATTTGACAAAACATTGTCATAAAATATTTTATATTAATATTTTTCTGCTTTCACTGACAGTTTTTTTCATCCATTCATCATAACAAAAAATCCTCGAATTTTCAGGATTTTAACCCTTTAAATGCCTGTATGTTTACATAATGCCATTGTTTTTTTTATGAAGGAAAATGAGGCTGAAATGTTTAAATTATTTTTCTTTCTTTTTTTTGGCAAAATTCATGCTGTTTGCAACAAAGCCAAAATAATAAAAAAGAAAGAAAGAAAGATAGATGAAAAATAAAGCTTGATATTAACAGAAACAAACTAATAAAAATGAAACTGATACTGATACTAAAACTAAAATGAAAATAGAAAATATAAACATACAAGCCAATTCAAAATACTAATAAATAATAGTATATAAATAACATTAAATTCCCTTATTAAAAATGAAAATAGAAAGCAAGCAAACGGATCTAAAAAGCAATCAGTTATAAAAGGCCACGCTATGAAACTCAAACAAACCTAAGATGACAAAATATTGACCTAAAAATAGAACAAGTTAAACGACGTCTAACGTTTTAGTGGTGACTCAAAGCAATCACTGCACTATGTAACTTTTGGCGCTCTAGCGGTTAATAAACAGAACTGCACACAATTCCCGCGGAAGACACATTCCAGGCCGGAGCACTGCTCTAAGTTTATTTGTCTATGGTGATTCACGCGGTGTTTGTTACCCGCAGCGGTGACGACCCGACCAGGTACACTGTCCAAAATAAGTACTTATTATAAGTGTACCGGAGTGATTCGGAATAAGACAAAAACGCGGCTTGGAAAGAATAATTCATGATGTACTCGCTCATTATAACATTTTGCAAATATGAACACAGAAGAAAAGTGATGTTTAAACACAACCATGTTGAACGAAGCCAGACTTACCAGCGTCAACACTAGAGGGAAGAAGAGCTTTTTATTAACCAGCAAGATCTGAATTACACAAGCAGGAAAGCGATAGCTGCTAGGGTTTAACGAAAAATTACTGCAGAGTGTTCTCAGAAAGACAATATTCGAACACATTGTTACGTGGGGATTAATGAACCAGGCCTTCTTTCTATTGTCGGTCTCTACAAACATTTACACATCAACCTCTAAAAATATCATCTGCCCTCTGTAGAGCAGAAGAGAGCAATAAATGCAAATTCTCCCTGAAGACAAGTAGCCAATAAAAAGAACCACAGAACTTTAATTCCCACTCACCCAGGAATCGATCGGTCTGTCTAAAACCCGATTGAAAAATCAGTGTTATTAGGATCCAACTTAAAATATTAAGCTAATAATTTCAGAGGAATCAAACCTAACCTTGATGTGGCTATTAGTATATATAAATCATTATGTTGAGAGAAAAAGTTATTTGAACAACATTCTCAAAATGTCCTTATGACCAATTTTCTCATAATGTTGAGAAAACGTTCTTTTTTTGTATTTGATGAATGTTCTAAGAACGTTTTTGTAACCTTTAATGTTCTAACCACAAGAAGACTGGTCATTTTAACGTTAATAAACATGACAAATAAAAAAAAAAAAATGTTCAAATAACATTATAGTTTGGGTAAAAAAGTAGGTATTAGTAGAATATTCTAAGAAATGTTTTTGTAACCTTAAAGTGACGTTCTAATCACACCAAGAGTACGGGACATTTTACCCGGGAAGGTTTTAGAAACACGTTAAAACAATATTCCCACAATGTTTTTATAATTCATTTTCATTCATTGTGTTACCTGTGATAGCACCATGATCTACACTCTAAAAAATGCTGGGTAAAATAGGGACAAACCCAGCAATTGGGTTGTTTTGTATTTAACCCAGCACTTTTTAGAGTGTACTGTTTGAGTTACAGGAATGCTTATAGTTACCAAAGTAGCTGGATTGTTGCTGATCAAAGATGTTTTTCCAACTAATGACCAGCTAGAAACCATGCTACCATGTTCCAAGACACAGTTACTAGTTAAGGATGATTTTAAAGCAGGTGGGCGATGAAATAATGGTGCACTCTAAAAAATGCTGGGTTAAATACAACAATATGTTAAATACAAAATGCTGGGTTAAATACAACCCAGTGCTGGGTAAAATAGGGACAAACCCAGCAATTGGGCTGTTTTAAATGTTTAACCCAACCTGGGTAGTAACCCAACCGCTGGGTCAAAACAACCCGATTGCTGGGTTTGTCCCTATTTTACCCAGCATTTTTTAGAGTGTGTAAACATATAATATAATGGCAGAGAGGAAGCCGTGTCCCACAGAGATTAACAACATAAGTTAGGTTTAGATTGTATAGTCGTGTGCGTCAGCCCAGGTCTGTGATAATAAAAGTGTTATGAAACCCTGCGAGCTTATGAAACCTCCAGGTCCTTTCAGGACCGAATTTCACCATCATTTTTTACGAGCCAGCTCGTTTTTATGAGCTCTGTAAAATAAGCTGCAGTCACACTGATCACATTTGACATGGCCATCGCTTATGATGATTAACGGGCTGATTTAAAGCTGCCGGCTGTCATTTGTTTGGCTATTGGTGGTTGGCTTCTGAAGAGTGATGTTTGGGTTCACCACCTGTTGACATATTGTTAACGTAGTTAAAGGAAAACACGTTTCAAAAAACAGTCGAACACAGGGCTGTCCAAACTCGGTCCTGGAGGGCCGGTGTCCTGCAGAGTTTAGCTCCAACTTGCCTCAACACACCTGACTGGAAGTTTCTATGCCTAGTAAGAGCTTTATTAGCTGCTTCAGGTGTGTTTAAATAGGGTTGGAGCTAAACTCTACAGGACACCGGCTCTCCAGGACTGAGTTTGGACAGCCCTGGTCTAACATGACGATCGACAAGCAGCTACACTGATACAAACGCAGTTAAATCCTCAAAAAAAGAGAGAAAGAGGGGGGCCCTTTCATGTTCCTCTTCACCGCAACATGAAAAGCCCTGCAGCCAGACAGATAACTCCATAAATCTGCTTCAAATCAGACAAATCACCCTGTATGCCAGAACTAGCAGTTCACATCAGGCTTTGAACAAAAACCACAAAGGGTGCGGAGAACTCACCGGTCAGATAACATGATGGAAAATTCAGATCTGAAGTTGGAAAATCTAAAACAAAAATTTAACACAGTGTTTTAGTACTGTAACTTTAAAGGCCCGTTCACTCCAAGGACGATAACAACCATAGGCTAGTTTTATTAGGCCTAATTGATTATGTGCATGGTTACTTCCTGGTTTTAGAAAAGCCATCTCAATTATTTCCGGTCAACTATCAAAATCAGTTATGCTATATAACGGAAGCACCCTTTCTCTACATAATCCATTCACAATCTGAAGAAAAGTTTTTTGTCTAAGAGGACCGAACATCCACGTATATACTGTTTCAGGAATGACAAACGTGAGTGTAAAAAATGATGCGAGTGAATCCGCTAAATTGTGCCGCGAGTCATTGCTATGATTGACAGTCTGACAAGCCGATGTTAAACACAGAGCTGTGATTAAGACTAAATTCAGAGTAATACAACTGCAGCAGCAACAAGTCTGCTGGCTGAATATATTTAGCAGCTGCTACAGTTAAAGATAACATTTAAAAATGTAGCTTTTAAATTAAATAAAAATATGTACTAGAAATCAGTGGTTAAGTTGTATTTACAACACTGTTCCAGAACAGTTCAAAACAAATATTCAGATGTGTGCAGCACATTTTATGGAGGACTGTTTCCTGATCCTGGGAGAGTAGACTACAATGCCGGCTGTTCTGACTCACAGACTGTAAGTACGTTTTTTATATCAAAGAATTTGCCACTGACGATTCAAACGCGAGTTTTGGGCAGTGTAGAGTAGGGCTTGTTGTTTGTCATTTCTCCGATCACAAAAAATGCAGACAAGGTTTTATGTTTACCGGCGGCGAGCAATGTATCGCGTAAAAAGACGGTTAAGTCATTATAAATCCCTGTAATTGACAGTGGGGAAAAAAAAATATTTAGTCAGCCACCAATTGTGCAAGTTCTCCACTTAAAAAGATGAGAGAGGCCTGTAATTTTCATCATAGTATACCTCAACTATGAGAGACAAAATGAGGAAAAAAAATCCAGAAAAGGACATTTGTAGGATTTTTAAAGAATTTATTAGCAAATTATGGTGGAAAATAAGTATTGGGTCAATAACAAAATTTCATCTCAATAATTTGTTATATACACTTTGTTGGCAATAACAGAGGTCAAACGTTTTCTGTAAGTCTTCACAAGGTTCACACACTGTTGCTGGTATTTTGGCCCATTCCTCCATGCAGTCTCCTCTAGAGCAGTAATGTTTTGGGGTGTGGTGGGGGCAACACAGATTTTCAAACTCCATCCAAAGATTCTATGGGGTTGAGATCCTGGAGATGTAGGCCATACAGGACCTGAACGTCTTACGAAGCACTACTTCCATGCACTCCGGCGCGGTTGTTGGTGTTTGGGATCATGTCTGCGAAAGACACAGCCCGTTGCATCTTCAAATCCCTTGTGATGGTAAGGGAAGTTTTCAATCACAATTACGATACCTGGCCCATTAATTCTTTCGTTTAACACGGATCAGCTCGTCTGGTCCTTTGCAGAAAAACAGCCCCAAAGAATGATGTTTCCACCCCCATGCTTCACCGTAGGTATGGTGTTCTTTGGATGCAATTATTTCTCCTCCAAACACGACAAGTTGTATTTTGGTTTCATCTGATCTTCTGGATCATCCAAATGCTCTCTAGCAAACTTCAGACGGGCCTGGACATGTACTGGCTTAAGCAGAGGGGACACATCTGGCACTGCAGGATTTTGAGTCCCTGGCGGCGCAGTGTGTTAATGATGGTAGCCTTTGTTACTTTGGTCACAGCTCACTGCAGGTCATTCACTAGGTCACCCCGTGTGGTTCTGGGATTTTTGCTCACATTTCTTGTGATCATTTTGTCCCCACGGGGTGAGATCTTGTGTGGATCCCCAGATCGAGGGAGATTATCAGTGGTTTTGTATGTCTTCCATTTTCTAATAATTGATCCCACAGTTGATTTCTTCACACTAAGCTGCTTACCTTTTGCAGATTCAGTCTTCCCAGCCTGGTGGTCTACAATTTTGTTTCTGGTGTCCTTTGACAGCTATTTGGTCTTGGCCATGGTGGAGTTTGAAGTGTGACAGTTTGAGGTTGTGGACAGATGTCTTTTACACTGATAACAAGTTCAAACAGATGCCAATAATACAGGTAACGAGTGGAGGACAGAGGTGCCTCTTAAAGAAGAAGTTACAGGTCTATGAGAGCCAGAAATATGGCTTGTTGTAGGTGACCAAATACTTATTTTACCGAGGAATTACCAATTAATTCTTTAAAAATCCTAAAATTTGATTTTCTGGATTTTTTTTTTCTCATTTTGTCTCTCATAGTTGAGGTATATTTATGATGAAAATTACAGGCCTCTCTCTCTATCTTTTTAAGTGGGAGAACTTGCAAAATTAGTGGCTGACTAAATACTTTTTTACCCCACTGTATGCCCACTGGATGCAACAAAGCCTCGTTTATAATGGGTTTTAAAGGTTTTGTCTCGTAGTTCGGGCCTGACAGGGCATCACAGTATGGTAGGGGCGTAACATTTCCGTCACACGCTTGAGGTATTCGGCCAATCACAACGCACTGGATTAGCTGGCCAATCAGAGCACACCTCTCTTTTCAGACCGATGAGCTTTGTAAAAATCGACGAGTTTCAGAAAGGCAGGGCATAGAGGAGAAACAATAATATACAGTATGTGGAAAATAATGTGTTTTTTAACTTTAAACCGCATAAAGACATTTCATTAAACCAAAATACACAAAATAGGTCGTTTAGCAACGTCATATGACCCCTTTATAATTAACGTAATACCAAAAAGAATAGAAATAATTCTTATATTACCCAGTATTTGTGTTTAGACTTATTCACTGGACTATATGTTGTTCTCAATCAGTCAGTTTGGATGCTTCCTTAGAAGCATGCAAAGCATTAATGATGATAAATTAAGTATACATAAAATGATTGACATTGTCAATGAATTTAATGAGTATTTTGTAAATATTGGGTACAATTTAGCAAAGGAGATTGTAGAGCAGAGTACTGGGGATAGGATAGGTGAAATGAATATTTCCAGTAATGATTACTCAATGTTTATTAGGGGAGTTGACGAAAAGGAAATACTTTACATTGTTAATAATTGTAAGAACAAATATTCCACCGATTCTAATGACATTGACATGTCGTTAATAAAAAATATTATAGAATATATAGTAAAACCATTTACACACATTTGTAATCAGTCCTTTTTAACAGGCATATTCCCAAGTAATATGAAAACAGCTAAAGTTATTCCTATTTTTAAAACTGGAGATCGGCATCTTTTTTCCAACTATAGACCAATTTCTCTTCTTTCCCAGTTCTCAAAAATTCTAGAGAAAATATTTGTGCGCAGGCTTGATAATTTTATAGACAAACATGAATTATTAAGTGATCATCAGTATGGCTTTAGAACAAACAGGTCGACCTCAATGGCTGTGATGGAACTGGTAGAAGAGATTTCTTGGAGATTTTCAATGGATAATAAGGAATATACTGTGGGGGTGTTCCTGGATTTAAAAAAAGCATTTGACACTATTGATCATGGTTTATTAATGATGAAACTGGAGAGATATGGTATAAGAGGAAAACCCTTCTCTTGGTTAAAAAGTTACCTCGATGACAGATATCAATTTGTACAAATAAATAATGTTAAATCAGATGTAATGAAAGTTACTTGTGGTGTTCCGCAAGGTTCGGTGCTAGGCCCCAAATTGTTTGTACTGTACATAAATGATATTTGTAAAGTGTCTAAAGTATTAAAAATGGTTTTGTTTGCTGATGATACAAATTTATATTGTTCGGGGGAAAAACTTGGAACAGCTTCTGAATACAGTGGAAATCGAACTCATGGTTTTCAAAAAATGGTTTGATGATAATAGACTTTCACTGAACTTAAGTAAAACTAAGTTTATAAATATTTAGTAATCGACAAAGTAACAATAAAATTAAATTAAGGATTAACAATGAGGAAATAGAAAGAGTGTATGAAAATAAATTTTTGGGTGTTATAATTGATCATAAATTATGTTGGAAACCACACATTAACCATGTAAAAACAAAAATGTCCAAATCCATTTCAATATTAAATAGAATAAAACATATTTTGAATGAAAAAACTTTATATATATTGTATTGTGCGCTCATAGTTCCATACATTACTTATTGTGTGGAGGTGTGGGGTCATACTTATAAAACCAATATAAATTCAATATATATTTTACAAAAGAAAGCAATTAGGATTGTTAAAAGGGTTGATTATTACGAACCAACAAACAAATTGTTTATTAATTTACGTGCTTTAAAATTTGTCGATTTAGTTGTACATCACAGATAATGTTCAAAGTTTATAATAATTTACTTCCAAATTGTATTCAGAGGCTGTTCAAAATAAGAGAAAGCCAGTATAATCTAAGAGGATTGTATATATTTAAAAACGTAAGGGCAAGAACTAATGCAAGAAGTAGGTGTTTATCTGCCAAAGGGGTACATCTATGGAACATATGTGATAAGGAATTAAAATGATGTAATTCACTCTACAAATTCAAGAAAATGTATAAAAATAAGGCGTTAAATAATTATATGACTCAGTATCAATAATTGTGAATGTAATGTTACAATATTGAAGTAATAGCTGGAATGTGTATTTTTCGTTATGTTGTTTTGAATTATGTATGTACATTTGGGGTAAAGTTTATGTAACATGTTTATCTTGTATTTTTTAATGAAAAGTGTCGCTCATCAGTTAACTATGTATAAAGGGTAGGCATAATAAGCAAAGCTTCAGCCTACACCTTTTTCGGTAATTATGCTTATTTATTTATTTTGTGAAAAGTTGTCTGAGAGGACCGAAATAAAATTATTGATTGATTGAGAAGGGAAGCTGCATATGTAGAAATCACAGTAGACAGCCAAAAGCAGTTGAAAACCCACATGGAATAGTTATTTAGGCATTACGCAGCCAGCGTGGAAACACACATCCCCGCAGAAAGCAAAACACGGGTTGTTCCGGGGCGCCTGGAAGTCAGGGTGATCACCATTAGTGAATGCAACTACTCACAACAGACCAGCCATTCTCTGGTGTGTAATGGTGTGGATTTTATCTGTCCTTTCCTTTGACAGGAGGCTGCTTTATTGAACTGTGATGTGTGTGATGGGGGGGGGGGGGGGGGGGGGGGTGGGGGGGGGCTTATTATCAAGCCCCTACGCGGTCCCAACCCATATCTTTCTCTCTATTATAGATTTGTTTCACTTAATGGCTCCCTTTCAGTAAATAATAACAGAATTGACAATCATTAGTTGGAAACATGTCTTGTTGTTGTGTCAATTAACGGCGATTTCTACGGGGACAAGGCAAGTACTTGAACGGTAAAGCAGTATAAGTGAATAAAACGTTTTCAAAATATTTAGAAATTTAACTCACATAATTATGGACTGAGTTAAAACTGTGTATTTATATTTTTAGGTAAATTACTCTTATTTATTTATTTTTTTACAGTACACAAACACTGACTTAAATTGAATTCTGACACCAACTAGAAACCTGAGCAATAACACGGAAATGTACAAACACAGAATGCAAGAGAAGGCGGGTTACATTTAATTGCTTTATGCAATATGAAATTTGAATTATGTTTCGGGTGTTTGCTCTGACAGCTTCTCTCGTCTCGTGTTTCAGAAACAACAGACATCAAAAACCGGCTAGAGTTGATGACGTACCTTGCAGTATATTAGGATGTTTATTTCATAATTAATGTGTGCTGTGAGGATGGCGTGAGTAAACCGCTCATCATCTCTGATCAAACAGCAAACTTTTGAGTCTGTTTGGGTAATTAGGTAACACTCACATCTGAAAACCTGCACTAGAGAAACGCAGTGAGTCAGACTATTAGATGTTACAGAGAGCAGCTGTGATGAGCCTCAGACAGCAGACACTGCAAGTTCAAGTTCAACACAATCAGCTCTAACTCAAGTCACTGGGGAAAAGCATTTAAAAACCAACATGGTTTTTTCTGAATAATATTTCCTGTGTAAGCAAGTTTTTAAGAGAGGAGAATGATGAATAAAACATAATAAAAAAAACATTTGTGAGTCAAAGCACCCTCTCTCTGACAGTGACATGCTATAAAACATTTATGGACAATTATAGGAGCCATATTATCCTTTTTTTTCTGAGGTAAAATTATATGACCTATAATAATAATAATGTTTCATTTATTCAGTGCCTTTAAGACTTTCATGTAAATAAGTAACCACTAAAGTTCACTGCTGTTTTCTGAAATCTGCATGTTGGTCTTTTGTAATGCATCTCTGTGTGTTTTGCACTTGCGAGGTTAAAGCAAGGAGTCTTTGGACCGTCTCTTTGTTCTGCCTTGATAATATGTTTCTCACCACATGCCTGTTTTAAGGTTTGTTGCTGGATGCTTGTATTTATATAATTAACCAGATGTTTGACATCACACAGCTGTGCATCTGATTTAGGAGAAATGCAGCATCACCAGTGTTGGGGAAAGTTACTTTTAAAAGTAATGCATTGCAATATTGCGTTACTCCATAAAAAGTAACTAATTACGGTACTTAGTTACCGTGTTATGTAATAGTACTGTGTTCGTTACTTTGCATTACTTGTTAAATCTAGACAGGGCGTGCTGTTGTTTTTAACATAAACAAGTTCTATTTTGGCAAATAAAGCTGTTCACAGAGAAGTGCACGGAATGAAGTCAGGCGGAAGTGAAGCCCACTTTACGCCGTTACAGCAGATGAGAGATGACATTCAACAACTTCCGCAGTAAAAAAACGCCACCACCTGTTTGTCTATGAGGCATTTGTTGGCTATTAGTACGTTGAACGGGCTCATCTCGCAGGTCAGAAGCCAAGGACCTTGGTTCATAGCCGGGGATTCAAATACGCCTATTGTGTTGTTAACCTTACATCTTGCAGGTTTGTGTCCTATTTGAGTTGCATTATTTTTATTACTTTTGAGGAATACTGAATCTGTGTGTTTTTTGTTGTGAGTGAGATGAATGAATGCCTCTTCCGATAATTTAGACACTACCCTTACTTTTCTGATTCTCTCCCCCGCGGCCAGTTAGCTGTCACTCATCAATTGGACCCACAGTAAACTTGCGTTACTTATTTGAAAAAGATATTCTCTTGTAAATTAAAAAGTAATGCGTTACTTTATTAGTTACTTGAAAAAAGTAATCTGATTACGTAACTCACGTTACTTGTAATGCGTTACCCCCAACACTGAGCATCACATCACCTGCTCACCAATGGTAGCTTTTCGCAGCTTTTCTCTTCACAAGACATTAACTGATGGAGTTGTGTGGATTACTGTGATGTTTTTATCAGTTGTTTGGACTCTCATTCTGACGGCACCCATTCACTGCAGAGGATCCATTGCTGAACAAGTGATGTGATGCTACATTTCTCCGAATCTGTTCTCATGAAGAAACAAACGAATCTGCATCTCACTATTCCTTGAAAGCATCTGTTCAAATGACCTTTGACTGACTTACAGTATAGTGACTGTAAACATAAAACAGATACAACACAAACTAAAAATGACACACTTCACCTTTAAATACCTGAAAACACACGTGAAGCTTTTGAATCCTCCGGATGAGTTTCCTCACTGCGTCTGCACTCTGGAGCCTGAACTTGTGCAGAATCTGGAGCTGGATCTGAACCCACTGACTCCTGTAATACATGTTGTTCCTCTAAGAGCACAAAGGCCTCTGTCAGCGCTTACCGCGGTAAAGTCAGCCAAAGCAATAAAGAAGCATTATGGGGCCAAAGATCCCAAACAAGGCTCACTTTCTTTGTGGGAGAGAGATGGAGAGAGTATTACAGAGAGATTCGCAGCGCCGTTGATTTACAGAGCATCAGGACAACAAGAAAATAAACAGCTTTACACTAGCTTTACATTGGTTTTACCATGGGAATGGGTATTCTTGGGTCTGACACAAGTGGAGTTTTCCCTAACTGTGGTAAAAGTACATCTTGAATGGCTTATTGGTTTCTTAAAGTAATGGCAACATAAGTATAAGGAAACTGCTAATGTTCAACACTTTGAAAAAGCAACTACTTCTAAATGAAACATCCAGGGCTTTATCACACATAACAACAAATATAAATGATAATGAATCTGCATAAAAAACACGTTAGGCTGGCTATAATCCCTCAAATATCATCTCAAGTAGCCTAACACAGTCTAAATAAACAATTACATTTTTGTTTTTAATGCTGCTTATTATATAAAACTTTGTAAACCACCCTCATGCACTGCAGCATGCATAAATTATGTGGTAACTTTTATAAGATTAATGACTTTATAATGTTACATTTTTATTTTAAAATCTTTGCTGTGCAAGCTGTTATCTTCAGAGGCATGGAGTTCACATTACATGTTAAACAATATGTAAGAATGAAATGATGACAAATTATGTTTGCATTTACATACATTCATTTAGCAGATGTTTTTATCCAAAAAACAAACATCACAGCAAGCTATTTATCTTTAAGATTTTTGGGGTGCTAATGATATTTTGCAGCAAATGTATAACTTGCTAATTGAAAATGTGCAAGAAATCTATGGTTGCTTTGACAATGTATTGGCTGAAGGAAATATTTGCATTTAGTGAATTAACAAATTGGCTAAACAATATAGAGAACCTACAGAACTCACATTGCGTTATTTGACCTTTTTTAATTAATTTTTATAAATACTGGGATATTATTGCAAAAGGGTGGAGTAGAATGAAGTTTTATTGTGAATGCATGAAATATGCACTTATGTTCAAAACTGTTATTTTAGGGAAACATATAAACAGTGTACAAAAATTCACTCAAATGTCCACCCAAAGCACTTTCTCTGTCTCTTCAGCATAATTAATGTGAACAGCTTCAGTCTGGACTCACTGTTGACAGCCCAGCAGGGTTTCATCGCATGTCGATCCTGCATGGCTTTTAAAAGAAGAATTCAATAACAACAACAAACATGTTTTATGTGCAGCCCAAATGTCAGGATATTCTCATTAAATGCGATGTTAAAAGCCCCAGCTCTCCGAGTCCAATCCAAAAGACTGTTTCTGCCATCACTTTCTTTCCTCTTAAGAGCTCTTGAGTTGAACTCCTGTACGGCTTGACCTATGATTTCTCATTCTTGAAATTTAATTGTCTCAGAAACATGTTTTTTTTTTCTTTTGTAAGCTTCTTAGATAACAATGCATCTGTGAGGAAATATAAAATGCTGGAGGACACCAGGCTGAAATAACCTGACGAAAATGTACCACGGTAATAACAGTTCCTGTAAAAATACAGCAATTTTTTTCCCACAATAAAATCATAATAAATTACTATAGAAAACATTATTATACTGATCTTCATACACTATTTTCTGTCATTTGTTTCTATATAACATTGTTGTCTTATTTTTGTGGCATTAACCAAATCAGCAGTTTTCTACAATAAATGCAGCATTTTGTACTAAAATTTGCAGATTTCAAAATTTGTACATTTTCACCACGGTAATTATTCTGTCATTTTATGATATTTATTACGTTCTCTCTCTCTCTCTCTCTCTTGATTTCTCTCTCTCACTTACACATTGGGGGGGGGGGGGGGGGGGGGTGACATTTATCAATCAACTGTATTTGTATAGTAACACTCAAAGTGGCTTCGTTACAAGTAATTTGTTCTGTAATTTTTTTAATTTTTATTTTTTCATTACATTTGATATATTATAGACATTAAATATAAATCAGGGGGTTTGTTCGTCGTAAATAAATGTTGGTACAAATAATCTTTTTCTTACCTTAGGTGACTCTTTCTGACATTTTTTTTTTATTACATTGTTTTTTTGCTTTTTGTGGTATTTACGTATTGAAAAACCTTATTACATGCGTGTTTTTGTACCAAATAATATTTTTACTATGGTAAATTTTCTGTGATTGTTTTCCCCCTTAATACATTATTTCTTAGTGTTGTGGCATTTCAATAAAGTCACACACACACACACACACACACTATAACTCTATATATTATATTTATATATATATATATATAGTATATTATATAAGTTCAGTTGCTATAGTAACAATAAGTGGATTGTTCCCAACTAATCTGGCCAAACAGCGAACGGAAATTGGGCATTTCTTTGTTCTACAGTTAGGAAAATCACATTCTGGTCTCTTCCTCATTAGAAGGATACGTTTGATGACTCAAGGCAACTTTAATTAATGCACAGGTTAAGCACAGATACAGGTTCATACTCTGGATGAGTTGACTGGAGAGTGTGTAAAGATCTCCAGCCGGCTTGAAAAGGTAAAGGTGAATACCCTCGGATTCACAGGATTTGTCAATGCTTCTCTGAGGTGAAGAACGATTCCTCGTAAGGCCTAAGAAATTTCACAGCTCACAGTGGTTTCTATCTCTATTTCTACACCCACCAGTACCTGTGAGCCATGGGAACTGCGGAGATGTGTGGCACCGCCGACCCACCTCGTCCCAGACAATCATGTGGGTCAAGCACATCAATTGCATAATAGGGAAAAAATTGCCAACACAGCTGATAATGGTCTGAAAGTTTCAAAAAGAAAGAAAATTACTCCAGAAGTTTTGGATGAACTGAAAATGCAAATTCTGCATCTTATTAACCTGATGCATTCATAACCCCTATAAGCCTTCTTTCTCACATGCAGCATATATAGAAACATGCTCTTTTATATTATAAAAACAGTGGTATCGGTTAAGTTTCGGATGGCTTAACTTTAGTAGTGACAAATTGACGTCACTGCTATGATCTAATCTTGCTGTAGCTCTAAATTCTATTTTTGAGGTCACCAAATACGTTTGCATCAGATGAAGCTTTTGTGTCTAAATTCTAAAAAATGACCAAAAAGTCATTCAAAAACGACTAAATAATTTAATAATATCATAGCCTATCCAAATGATTCACGCCTACAACAGTCTGAAGCTGACACAGCTTTACTGTGAAAACTGTGTCTAGCTGACGCTCTAAATCTCAGTTGTGCATAAAGCACATTTTTGCCACACTCACACTTTAAATAATGGTATTTCATCAGCGCAAAATATGACACGAGCTGTCCCTAAACATTGTTTCTTACGAACAACCAAAAGGGTATTGTGGACACATCAGCATGCGCATGCACTGCCGAATGACGCGCGTTGTAGAACCAGTTAGTGCACTAAAAAATGTTTCATGATGCAATGACTTTAAAACGACCGATGGGCTGCTTTTTTAATATATGGCTCCTTTTAAAGGCGGGATTACTTCACCATTTGCGCTTTCTCCATCGTAAGTAATTAGAGTGCCGCTTTTAAAGTTGGTTTCAGCTCAATCGTTTGAAATCCTTGCGCGAGTTTGTCTAAAGTAGAACACTGTTGAATGTTACAGAAGCCTGCTGAATAACGACCCCAGTCTAGATGGCACGCCAGTGCAAATGTATCTAGGGTATCTATAGCAGTGCCGTCCTTAGCTTACAGAGGTAGGGAGCAGGGGCCCCCTCGGTCCGTTCGCGATTGCGTTTTTTTTCCGGGGGGAGGGGGGGGGTCCCTGAAGCCCGGTGCCCCGGGCGATTCGCACCAGTGCACCCACCTAAGGACGGCCCTGTATTAGATTCTATACATTAAGGTAGTTACGATAACCAGCAAGCGCAAAGAGTGTCATTAATGAAATTCCAGACAGCTGCAAGGATCATTTTCAATTTAAATTAGGTTGAGGTCGTTCGGCGTAAAGGTGCTTATGAAGGATTGTGCAGTCGCAAGCGTCTGCGTCGGGTAAAATAATTTACCCGCAGTCCTTTCAGTGTATATTATGGGGAAGCCGCACAAACATTTCACCATATCCCGGGTTTAGTATAAAGTAGCCTGTACACCGAGCGATGCGCGCATTATTCATTAGTCCTCTCTCTCTCTCTCACCTCCTGGATTATGGATCGACCAACTGGACTCCGAGAGGCACCGGGAGGGAAAAATCACTGCGCAAACAAAAACATGATCAGCATGCTGCTAAGGTGAGCGCACATATGTATCTAGTATGATTTTGGAAGGATCATGTGACACTGGGGACTGGAGTAATGATGATGAAAATTCAGCTTTGATCACAGCAATAAATTACATTTTAGCCTACAATATATTCACATAAAAAACACTTATTTTAAATTGTAAATTTCATAACATTAGGGTTGTAACGTTTGTGATCCAATAATATGGTACTTGAACAGCGTCATCATATCTGTGGCCCATTCACAGTACAGCAGTGAAGAATTAGAGCTCACAGGTATTGTTCTCGTGTCCGGAAAGATGTATACCTACATCACTGAGTGCAAAGGGACGGAGGTGTTTGTGTTGTGATGGAACGGGAGCAGCCGTCCTGCTGTTTTCACATTCGTCTAATACTTGGGCTCTTAAAGGGGTCACATCATGAAAAAAAAAATAATAATTTTTGAAATAAGAGTTCATTGAACCTACTGTAAGTTTTAGTCTTACTGTAAGAGCATGTAGCCTACTGAAACCAACAGCAATTGCTTTAGGACTGCACAAAAGTTTATGCATTTATTAAATTATTCATGCAAAAATTACATATATCATTTTCAATTTCAATATTCTAGCAAATAAAGGCACATTGATATAGTGCCTTAGTGAAGAATTATTTCCATTTTATTTTTAAATGACATTTTGTATAGTATCAATAAATGTGGTATCTAATAGCATGTTTACCATAGTAATCTTTGTCTGTTTTTCTTAATTTTTATTACTTTTTTTCCTTTTTGTGGTAGCAGGAAATGCGGTGTTTTGTACCAAATATTATTTTTAATATTATTTTATAGGCTATTCTAGCACAATAATATGGAACCTCATTAAAAATCACAACTATCCATTTTATAAACATAATTTAAAAATAAAATACTTCCAGCAAACATCTGGTCCTCATCAGCCGACAGACGCGTTCCTAAGTAAAGTTGATTATGTTTCTGTTATTATGAATAATTTGCACTACAAGACCCACCTTCCCTCTGAACACAGACCGGAGAAAACACAAACAAAACCGCCTTAAAAGAAAGATCAAACTATCGCATCAAAGGGAAATCAGTGTTTACCTTCTGTTCCTGAACAAAGACTTTGTCATCACTTTTACAAAGCACCTTCAGCGAAGCGGCGGAACTCCAGAGGTGTTCCAAAGTCTGTTTTGATGTCCGTATCTTAGCAATGCAAATGTTTAAGCTAACGGCTTCGGGAATGGCCTATCTCCTACAGCAGGCTTCTCAAAACACGGATTGTAATAATTTGATGGAGTTAATCTGATTGTGGCACTTCAGGCCGTTGAGAATACGAGCACTGATCTCGTATTCATGAGAGGAGCCGAGATTACAAAGCATCCAATCAAAGACACACAAAACATCTGTAATACATGATCCAACAACCGCTCTCCATCAGAAACGAGAATCATTAGCACAGATGAATAATCTGCTAATGTGTGAACGTGTTTGCTGAAAACCATTTTAGAGATTGATCGTATCCTGCAAGATCCGAGATTTCATTTAGGATGTCTTTGAATGGTTTTGTTTTTTTTGCCTTCCCGATAATAGGCGATAATAGTGGCCATCTGGCCATCATGCTGATCATTTAACAGCTCAGACAGAGTCATTTATCCTTATGATGTGTCAACAGAGCTGACGTCCAATAACTTTGTTCAAACACAAAGCAAAAATAACATTAGTCGATGCAACCGACTCAAATCTGTTTCTGTTTGCAGTCTGAAGAGCAAAAACTCAAACCCAATCCAGAAAGCACCCATATGTGAATTAAATGCAATTAAAATCGGATTTTTGTAAATGTGTTTCCGATCAGATTTGGTGTGTTATTTTCTTTTTATTATTATTATTTGTTTTTTTATGGGGGTGAGGCGTGTGGCCCTGCATTCACTCACATGTGGCTTTCGCTACTGAGCGATAAATGAATGAACGAGTGTGGTTTGTGAGTGTTTTGATCATTAATAAAACTAGGAAGTGCAAACAAAATGAATACTTGTCAAGCACTAAACGCAAGTAAAATGGCTTTGTTAAATTAAAATGGAGCCAAACTGCAAGAATGACAGTTTAATCATTCCACGCATAAACACATTTATAGTTATACATGAGCAATATCACACGAGTACCCGGCAATACGCTCATATCGCATGGCTGTGATTCAGCCGTAGGTACTGCGTTCTTACAAACAGTTAAATAAGTGTGTAAATAAATAAGAAACAACCACGGAGTGTCTTAAAAAAACATTTTGTATGCAGAACTACCTTCCGCCACGGATTCAAATCTCAGTCTGACAGTTTAACAGCTGAGCTCAAGACTCCGTTACTAATTTGAAAACGTCACTTAGAACTAGTAACGAAGAACGTGGAGTTGCTTCATTACAAGCTATTGGTACACTGGACCTGTTCAAAAGCTCTCTGTATTTGAGAGTCAAGTATGTATGAGAGGAAGATGAACCTGAGGCGTGTGGTACCTGATCTGAACAGCATTCATTCTTCAGCTCAATCTCAGATTCACCATAAAACATGAGTTTGACTGTCCGCTGAGGAAAGCGATTTGTCGTACTGTCCTTTCATCTGTTAAGGGTGATTTCCGATGACAGCGCTGCTCACTTTGTTGGCTGTGTCTAAAAAATGTGAGAGTAAAAATAACTGCCTGTTGTACAAAACAGCGTTTTGTCCTGTTCCAGATACCAGTCTTTGGCTGACTCACTCATAAAAACAGTCGCATCTATGGCCGAATCAGGTAAATATAGAGACTCCCAATGAATATATACTAAATACTAAATATATTAGTAAATAGCCTGCTATTCATATAAAATACAATTTATTCAATAATATGTAATAAACAACAACGGCCATCATAAAAGTTGCTAGGCAATTCAGTCAAAAGTACAAAGGCAGCGCTATGATATACAGCATTAAAGATATAAAGTACTGAGCTTGCCCTCAGCAAACTATGCTCTGCAACAAGTAATAGATTAATAAGACGAAAGACTGCCCGTTAGATTGACCCAATACAAATGATATCTCATGTTGAACCACTATAGGAAAAATCCGAGGCAGGGGCAAATTCCAGAAGATCTGGCCGAGGTGAGGCTGCTCTCCGAAAACGTCACATTTTCAAATAACGGCAATATCCTAATTTCTATGCTTGAGAATGACAAGCACAAAGAAAAGAGTCTGAAATTGAGGTCCTGCTGGCGGAGGTAGAGGTTTATGCGGGGATGCTTTTTGGAAGTCTCTCCAGTGGGATTTCACACAAAACAAAATTTGTGGCATGGCAGTGTGTAGCGCAGGTTGTGAACGAGGTAGGGGGCAGCAAAGGTCCCTAAAAGAAGTAAAAAAAAAAAAGGTCTGACTTGAAATTACAGCCCAAAAAGCGTGCTGCACGACACAGAAGCAATGTGCAGGCCAAAGGAGGTGGTAGTGGCACTGTACCCCTCACACCGGAGGACAACCGAATAGCTGCCATCATGGGTGAGACTTCTGTTGTTGGCATTTGTGCAAAAGGTTATATAGATATTTTGTCTGCACCAGCTTCAGAAGGTACGCTGGCATGCAATAAGTTATAGATTCTCGAAACCAAGTGTGGTTTTGTTTGTGCAATTTTATTACTGTAGATGATGAACATTTACAAGGGAAAACAGCCCCTAGTAGATCCGTCTCCCAAACTGAGACAGCATCAAGCAACACTTCCGTTCAGGAGGAATCTCCCAGGCCATTAACATCCACCTCGAGCTGTCCTAGCCAGGGGAGAGTGCCATCTGTGGCCATCCTGCAATCACAGAAAGAGCTGAATCAGTCAGTTTGTGATGTTGTGACTGAACTGCGCCAGGTGTGGCAGTCCCTGCTTCAAATGAACCAGACTCTGTGCGCTCTTGTTGACTTTTTGAAAAAACTGGTGTGTGTGAATAAAAGTTTCGAGTTTGAATACTTTAAAGTTGTTTCTATAACGTGATCTCTAATGTGCATGTTGCAAAGCAGCTGTAGGCCTATAGAACTACACAAACTGGTCTAAAATATAAAAAAGAAAGAATGTAAGTAGCCTTTTAGATAGTAATGAAAGGTAACTGCACGGGTTGTGGTATTAACATTATATAGTATATATATAGATATATATAGATAGATATATAATATAAATAGATAATATATATATATAATATTTCATAAAACGGGTGGTCTTTACCCTGGAAATAACCGTGGATTAACTGCCGTCTCTCTGACGCTAACTAGCCATGTGCGTTCAAGTCAGCGGGTAGTGGAGGGGGAATCTTCTGGAACATTCATAAGCATTTGCTCTTTCTGCAGCCCAACCCACAACTCAAGCAGATATTGTGCAGCTACACAAGAAGCCAAAATAATTTGGCCAAAACTTTGCCTGGATAATATAGGAGTCTCCCACACGATGCATCCAGACTCCCACCTTCCCTTAGTCAGTCCAATTGTGCGCTCCACGAGACGGGCGGAACATGGGACATGTTCTGTGGGCTTTTCTGCTGTCTGTGGGTGCGCCTATGGGGGGCTGAGAAGCCATGGTTAAGAGGATAACCTCGTCACGTTAATTGTATAGAAAAATTTTTTTTGAAAACGAAAAAAATGGAATACAGCTAAACAGTCAAACACGTTATTTACCTAGGAAGGCCATCATCTCTCTGCTCCTGCTCTAGCGGATTGCCACGTGCAGTTGGCACATGACGGAGTCGGCGCGACCAGGTCATCTTGCAACTGCATGAGAATTGCCATTCGAGCATGCAATGAGTCGTTACATAATTGAAGGAAATTTTTCCTGTTAACATTACACAGTACTTCATGTGTCCATGAGTGCTTGAGTATGGCAAGGAGGCCCATATCTTACTGCACCTAGGGCATTGGGGAATCTGGTTGGCACACAAAACACCATAAACATGTGCGCTCCTCGGAAGTGTAGGGAACTTTAAGTATCAAGTGGACAATCGGAACGTGCATTTGAAGCTTCAGCTGCGCATAAGTTACTCACAGAGGTGGGACTTCCGATCGGTCAACGATCTCTCTTTGAAATGTCCGTGGTCAGGCACCCAGCAGGAGAGCACTGTAATGGTTGCATGTTGTGTGCGTCTCTGTATATAGGCCTATCGGGAGAACCAAAGACTGTAAAGGCAGTGTTGGCAACAGTACCTGCTTATCAACCATTCTTCGCCATATGCAACGAAATCTGCATGAGTTCTCAAAATGCGGTGTATTATTGGCGGTTTGCAAGATCTTTAAAGAGCGCTAATGCTGCCATCGCTGCCTCCTGGAAATACTTCATCATAGGCGATTATTAGCCATAGATGGCATCGAAATTATTAACACGCGGACCTAAATATTTAATAATGTGTAATTATTCTGGGACAAACAAGGGTGTGGTTATTTTTGATGGACTATTATAAAAATACTAATTCTAGAAACACAGAAATAATAATAAAAATATAATAATAATAATAATATAAATAACACAATTAGTGTTTACCAATAATAAGAAACTTCTAGACAATCTATAAAACGGAGCCCATCATACTTTTAAAAAATCATTGGTTGACAAATAATAAAAAGTAGTATACGACATTCCTTGCAAACCTTTAAAAAAAAAACCCATTATTGAAAAAAATAATTGACGTTTTCATATGATACTAAAAAATATTACAGATTATGGCCGGTCTGAAAAAAAATCTGAATGGTGATTAGCTTTCTTTATTACACGTTTACTAATGGTGCTCAAATGTGCCATAATGTATGACGCAAAAATATATAGTGTATTGAGACAACTATAGATGTATATGACAAAACAAAGTTTACGGCTGATGTCGATTAAGTTAATAGAAGCAAAGCAGCTGATGTTATAAATAAAAACAGTTAACAGTGTTATTGAGTAGAATATATTAAAACCGTTATTGCATGATATAGGCCTATTCTTATAGGCTACTCAAACAAAAAAGTCGGAGATGCGTTTCTGCATTTTTTTTTTCCATTTTACGCATTAGTAGTAAATCAAAACTTCGCAAGTTCTCTTGTAAAAAAAAAAAAAAAAAAAAATGGAAGGAAATGTGTAGGCCTACAGAAAGCGAGAAAGGAACTTCAACATTAGGCTACTAAAAGGTCAGTAATCTCGCAAAAACTCCCTTCATAAAAATTCTGACAACACTGCACATCGTAATCTCTTTACCCGCAATCTTTGTGTTTATGATGAATCGGTGCTGCACTGGTACACAGCGTTTTATTATTATTGCGCTAGATGTTCAAATAGCGCAGTTACCGACTTGCCACACGGAAAAGGGCGTACGTCTGCTCGGACCCTGACGTGGCGGTGAGTACTTATCCACGTCAAACACCGTTTTTTATAAATATGAACGTTTTCGTGGATTTTAGCATAGCCCACTGGATAAAAGCTGTGCGTAGTAGCTGTTTTATAAATGAGGCCCCTGATATGAACACACACTATAAAAATTTCCACCTACTTCAGCTTTAAAACTTAATGTGTAATCATGTAAAATGAAAATCTACGCAGTAATTTCAACCTCTATATAGAGGTATTTCTATAAGTTATTATATGTACTCGTAAACAAAAATGCGTTAAATTGTTTAAAAGTGACAGTAAAGACATTTATGTTACAATTTTTTTTATTTCAAATTAATTCTGTTCTTTTGAACTTCCTATATATCAAAGAATGCAGACGAATAAAATGTATCAGTTCCAGAATACATTTGAGAGTATGAGAAAATGAATCAGCACAACTGTTTTCAACATTGATAATAATAGAAATGTTCATATAGAATGATTCGCAGGATCAGTGACATATGAAGACGGAGTAAATCTGCGAAAATTTCAGCTGCGCATCCGGGATACATTACATTTTAACTAATATTCCCGACGAAAACAATAGTTTAAAGTGTAAGACTATTTCACATTTTAGGTTTTTACTGCGCATTTTTTGATCAAATAAATGCAGCCTTGGTGAGCTGAAGACATTCTTTCAAAAACATTAAATATGAATTATAATTAGTCTCTTTTCTCTTTAATTTGCAAGAAAAAGACTAAATAATTCAAATGTCATATATAGGGACAAAAATGCTTTTGTATAAAAACTATACAAATAAGAGTTCAAGTTGGTAGGGAATAATGAAGGTCGTAAATACTCAGTACTCAGTAGTTGTACTTATTCTGTCAGACCGTGGTGGGATGTCATGATGTGCATGACCAGAGGCAAGATTTCCAGTTTTCCATCCTCTCTTTCCACACTAACAGCTACTCTGACAGGTCAAGTCAATATTACAGCAACTTGTGTTGATATCCAGATATTGACCACACTGAATAAGGTCCGATTTCATCACCTAATGACTGCGTGGACAGTCAAAACTAAAGATCGAAATCTGAAAAAAAAATGCAGTTCCTGTTGGTAGACGAAGCTGCCCACAAACAACTGGATGACACAATTGACTGTTTCTAATAAAGGAGCGACAGTCGCAGTCCTTCAAGTTAACAGCCAATCAAAGGAGGATCTTTCCAGCCTCTGAGAATCACTGAAATACGTCTCATACGAATCCTGCTGTTGAAGATTAAAAAGTGAAGAAGCTGTCACAGTATCTCTTCCCAGCGGCACAGTTACGCTGAAACACAGCCGGGTCATAAATAAATCACAAACGCAGAAAAACATCGACTACAAGGACTGAAAACACAAATACATGTAGTGATATCATTGACAGCTTTTGTAAAACCACATGGAAACTGAAAAGCGGTTGGCTGGAATAAAAGGAAAACAGTGCACAATAATCTAATTCTGATTGGATATAAAAAATAATAGTGTTACAGTAAATAGCAACTGCGAAAATGATTTACACACTTTACAGCTTAAGTGCACATTGTAAAAGAAAAAAATTATGAAATTGCATTTAACTTTAAAACAAATGAAAGATAAATGAATACAAATAAGAAATTGTTTTCTGTCGTTTTATTTTTTAAATTTCTTTTAAAGACACTCCTTGGTTGTTTCTTATTTACAGGTACATCTAAAAAAATTAGAATAGATGGTTGTTTCTTATTTAGATGACCGGACGTACATCTCAATAAAAATTAGGATATTTTCATGAATAAAGGTCAAAGTTTTGTCACCCATTCAAGAAAGGAAAGCCCCATATACATTATCTCGATCATAAACCTAGAGTGAAATATTTCAAGCCTTTTTTTCTTGAAATTTTAATGATTATGGCTTACAGATAATGAAACCCAAAATTCAGTGTCTCGGAAAATTAGAATATTGTGAAAATTTTCAATATTGGAAAGTCATGGTGTCACACCCTAATCAGCTAATTACCTCAAAACACCTGCAAAGGTTTCCTGAGCCTTAAAAATTGTCTCTCAGTTTGGTTCACTAGGCTAGACACAATCATGGGGAAGACTGCTGACTTGACAGATGTCCAGAAGACATTCATTGACACCCTGTCACAATGAGGAGTCTCGAGATCCAAGTGTGCAACGAGGTTTATTGAGAAACAATAAACAGAGAACAGCTGGAAAATGACCGCAAACATGAGCCTCAGCGAATATCAGTCAGCATGCTCTAGTAACAGTGAAGAGTCTTCAACCCAGTGCAGGTGATTCCAAGGACTGCGGAACAATCCCAAATAGGCTGGACGAGATCTGAAACAAACGGAGAGCTGATAGAGAGACAGGACATAAGTTAACGAACCAACAACACACACTGAAACGCCAGCCAATATATAGGCAGCGCGACAAGCTGCAGCTGGAGCGCTCTGATTAGACCGCCAGCTGAGGTTACTAGGTAACGGACATACACACACCAGACAGAGATGCAAGACAAACGCACAGACCCATGAACCGTGACACACCCTCCACAAGGAGGGTAAGCCACAAAAATTAATTGCCAAAGAAGCTGGCAGTTCACAAAGTGCTGTATCCAAGCATATTCATAACGTTGATGGAATAATTAAAGGGAGCCACCAGCAACAAAAGGGAGTACCGGCCAGCCTTGAGAGGATTGTCAGGACAAATCCATTCAAGAATATGTGGGGGGAGCTTAACATAGGAGATGGAATGAGGCGGCGTAAGAGCACTAAAGGATACTTAAGCAAGGGAATACTAGGACATGGGGGTTAAAAATGTAGACACTTCCTGTGTCAAGCCTCTCCTTCGCTCTCCCCCTCATTCCTATCCGGTATCGCAATTGTTTTCCCCCCAACTCCGTGCTTTTTTACCCTCTCCCTGTGTGTGTTTTTTTTCTTCGCCACCACTGGATGTTTCTCAGTGTTGTTCCCCAAGGTCCTTCTTTTTTCATACTGAACTTTCCAACCCCATGTTACTATTCCCCCCACCTTTTTGCTTTCCCCTATCCTTCTCCTCCTATTTCTAACCTTTTCTGTTATCACCCCCCCTGGTGAAATGCCCGGATTGCAGGACCCCCCCAAAAACGATCTGTATGCTTAGGATGAGTACCATTCCCTTGTGCCCCCCCCTCCCCTTCGTTCCGTTTCCTCTCGTATTCTTGTTTTCTGTTCTTGTTTTTGTTTTCCCCCCTTTTTTTTTTTTCCCTTTCCTCCTCCCTTCCCACCCTCCTACCCCCCTTTCCTCCGACCCGTTTTTTTCAATTTTAGAGCCGTTCCTTCTTGTTCTTTTTTTTTGACTGCCCCGCCCCTCTGGGGTTATTTTTCCCTTTTTTCCCCGCCCCGGTCCCCTGGCCCCCTGCACACACTGCCAAAGGTACCCAAACCAAAAGGTTGGTCAATACCATGTTGTTACTGAATGCTGAGGCAGCAAATCGCCCTGACCTGAACCCCATCGAGAATTGGGGTATGTAAGAGGAGATGAGAGTACACCAGACCAACATATGCAGATGAACCTGAAGGCCGCTATCAAAAGGCAACCTTGGCTTCCCATCACGGCAGTGCAACAGGCTGATTGCTCTATGCACAGCTGCACGAGCCAGTCAATCATGCACACACCGCATGTCCCACCGCCCAGTCTTGAGTGCATTAGAAATGGAAACTACTTTTCAGATGCTTGGCATTTGTTTAAAATATCCTTTTTTTTTTTTTATTGCTCTTATGTAATTTTCAAATTTTCTGAGACACTGAATTTTGTTTTTTCATTATCTGTAAGCCATAATCATCTAAATCTCAAGAAATGAAGGCTTGAAATGTTTCACTCTATGTGTAATGAATCTATATATTATATGGGTTTCACTTTCTGAAATGATTGACAAAAAATATTGACCTTTTTCATTATATTCTAATTTTTTGAGATGTACCTGTATTTACACACTTATTTGATAAAGTTTAACTTGCATTGAACCTCAAACTTTCCTTTAATACCTGTGTAAATGCAGTCTATTTTATCATCAGAAAATATTTGGTCATATGTGACACAGATATTTTAATGCCACTTTTAACCCAACATTTCCTAAACTGAAAAACAGTTGTCAAAGCTTAAGATAGGGGATCTGTGGGTGACCTTCAGCAAATCATACATTTCATTAAAACTTTACTTCTTAAAGGGATAGTTCACCCCAAAAAAGGAAAAATTGTCATTAATTACTCCCCTCATGTCGTTCTAAACCCATAAGACATCCGTTCATCTTCGGAACACAAATTAAAATATTTTTGATGGAATCTGAGAGCTGTCTGACACTGCATAGACAGCAACGCAACTGAAATGTTCCCAAGTCCAGAGACGTAGCAAGGAGATCTGTAAAATAATCCATGTGAGATCAGTGGTTCATCCGCAATTATACGAAGCTACGAGAATACTTCTTGTGCGCGAAAGAAAAAAAAAAAAAAATAAAAAAAAAAAAAACGTCTTTATTCAACAATCGTTTAATCTGCATCACCCAGGTGCCATTTTGGAGAATATCCGCTGGACGTAAACAGTGTGTTGCTGTTCTGTGTCAGCTGCGTCACGCTGTTTTTTTTACGTTGTTGTGATTTGATCTGAACGAAAACCGCGTATTCGTGTGACGCAGCTGACACAGAACAGCATACGTTGTTTACGTCCAGAAGATACTCTCCAAAATGGTGCTACAGTGCGACGCGGAGGAGACGAAATGTTGAATAAAGTTGATATTTTTTTTCTTTAGTGCACAAAGATTCTAGTCGCTTCGATATTGCGGATTTTAAACCACTGATGTCACCTTGGATTAGTTAGCCGATTCTCCTTGCTACGGCTCTGGACTTGGATTTTTGGGTGAACTATACCTTTAAGAACCAACACAATGAAAACAGCACAAATTCTTTTTAGTGTTGTGCCACACTATTGCAGACCATCATCGCCGTGGCAAAGCATCATGGGAAATCCTTGATGGACTGATAGTGAGTATTATAGAGAGAATGCTGTTAATTAACACCCTTCTCAAGAGTAAACTCCATTTGATTTGGTATAATAGCTTATCAAATGCATATCTTCCATTATCGTTAATTATCTGTAGAGTTGGGGTACTCAGACTCGAGTCCGGTCTCACAGTTTTTTAAAGGACTCAGACTTGTCACGAACTTGGATGCATTTTTACTCTGACTTGACATGGACTCGAGCCTTTCGGACTCGGAAAATATGTCCGAGTCCAACCGAGTCCAGGGACAATCGACGGAAATGTCACTGACACGAAAGTGATATTCAGTATTTGCATGTGTTTTTAAGTCTTGTCCAGTACTTGAAAGTTTCTAGTAAGTTCGGTAATTGCTACACATTACACGGAAAAGTTGTCAAAAGGCCCGTCTGGGGACTATTCATGTATAAATGCAGTCGGTGTTGTCTTAACATGTAAAAATAATTTTTATAACATTCTTCTGCGGGCAATAGTTTTTGGGTCAAAATCACAGTGATGTGCATTATTATATAAGTCAACGCCCGGCATCAGTTATATCCCCTACAGGAAGTACATGTACTGTAATAACTGTAAATGCATTCATAAATAAAACAGGTGTGAGTTGACTGTGACTTATGGAAAGTATATGTAGCGCTTTTATACAAAGTGTGTGCCGTTGTAAAGACTAGGTTTATCCCTCACAAGCCTCATTTTCATCCAAGAAAAATAAAAAAAATGCCAGTCTAAGGGGTCTGGGCGACTGGGGTAATTATTTTTAATTTTTAACAAGAAATTGAAAATGCAGTGCTTCATTTATATGGTTCAAACATGATGAGGAATAAGCAGACACAAATAATTGGTGATTATCAAAGTAATTTCATTGTGGAATAAGCGTAAAAAATTAAGAAGCGTTTGTTTATTGAGAGAAAGGGGCCAATTCACCAAAGATACCGACCCTGATACCCCCCACTGGAATTTGTAGTACATTTATTTACGCTGGAATTAGAAAGGAAAGGCCTATCCGGCCCGTACGTGTCACGTTCGAAAACTGTGTTCAACTCAATATGTATCCACAATAAGAGAAATCAATTCAGCCATAACGTCTCTTCGGTTCTATGTATCTAATCACTAAGTATTATCAAAAAATCAAAATGGCAATACCGATGCAATAGAGGTTTCCTTGTGGTACTTATTTTAAATGGACATGTGTGTTCTAGTTCTAAAGGTGAAACAATATTAACGATCTAATAAATACAAACGTGTCGGCTGTTTGGGACTTCGGACTGTGTCTCCGGACTCGAGAGGTTTTATAAGACGCGGACTCGACTCTTGAGCGAAGTACTTGGGGTACTCGAAAACAACACTAATTCTGCCTGCATCGCGTCCTTGTTACAATATTCTTGCGATTGCTTTTGTCTGTTTGTTCAACATGTTAGAGATGTTGTGTCAGACAATCATGAAAGCAAATGGAAAGGTGATTCCTATTTCAAACACGCGACAATACGTACGAATGGCTGAATCAACCAGATTTATTCACCATTAGTCTACAAGTACAGATTAAAAAAAACACACACACACACACACACGTTACTGTACACATTTGTGTTGTCAAATATACTTTGGGTGGGTTGATTTTGCTAGAAAATGTCTGAATGGAACCAATGAAAATGCAAAAAGCAACCCATAACCCACAAAGCCAACTCACTGTTTAACTGCAGCTAACCGAGCGTATTTACAAATCACCTACGCCGAATGAAACTTTCAGTCGAATCAGTCACAGGTGCACTGAAAACTCAATGACTGGCGTATCGTAGAGGAAACCCAGAAACGAAACAGAGATAACCCAGCTAACAAAGATACTTTCAAAGAATTTTGCTAACGTTGTCATTAAGTTGTAGAAATGTTATTTCTGAACGTTCTCTAAGTGTCCAGTTTTTAATATGTTTAAAAATGTTGTTTCCTGGTTGTATGAACGGAAAGGGAACATTCCATTTTGTAATTTTGAATATTACTTTAGAATATTCTTTGAGCATTCTGAAACAAATAGCATCATTTAAAAAATGTTAGCTGAACATCCAACCAAAACGTTTAGTTTTATCATTTTGCAAACATTACTTCTGAATGTTTTCCGACATTCCAAAGTAACATTTGAAAAACGTTTCAGAAAACATTCCAAAAAGTTTCAGAAACAAACGTTCCAAGAACAATGTATAAATTGGGTTTTTGTGCTAATATTTTGAGAACATTATTAAAATGTTTTATTAACATTACTGGAAAAACAATTACAAATTCAGTTGATAGAGCTTAATTTGAAAAACGTTAAGGGAACATTCCATTTTATCGTTTTGCAAATGTCATGGGAATGTTACTTTTGAATGTTCTCTGATATTCAAAAGAAACATTAAAAAAATGGTATAGGAACATCCAACTAAAATGTTTCATTTTATCATTTTGTAAAAATTATGGGAATGTTACTGTTGAATGTTCTCTGACATTCAAAAGTACCTGTTAGACAAACTTTCAACTAAAACATTTCAGGAAAAAAGAAAATGTCCTGATTGAACAATGTATTAAAGAATGTTTTGCGATAAAAATTTTGAGACAGTTATTAAAGACCAGATGAGGTTGAATGAATGTTCTATTAACATTACTGGAAGAACAACTACGACAGAAAATACGCAGAGAAAAGTAGGAGTTGATAGGAAACGGAATGGGAAACTATTTCAGTTGTAGAATGTGTTCAAAACATGTAGGGTCTGTGAAACATTCTGAAACAACTAGTAACATTTAAAAAATGATAGACATACGTCCAGCTAAACCATTTCAGGCATAAAACATTACACGAATGGTGTATTAATTATGTTTTTGTGCTAACGTTTTGAGAATGTTATTAAAGTCCTGATAACTGTAAATGAATGCTGTTGACAGAACATAATGTTCTCAGATATTCAAAAGTAACATTCAAGAAATGTTTTACAAACATCCAGCTAAAATGTTCCAAACGTGCAAAAATTATAGGAACATTACTTCTGAATGTTCTTTGAGGTTCAAAAATAGCATTTAAAAACATTTCAGGAAAAAAAAGAGTTTCATAAATGCTTTATAATGTTCAAATTAATGTATAAATAATGTTTGTGTGCTAACGTTTTAAGAATATTATTAAAGACCAGATAACTCCGTAAACAATGTTCCATCAAACAATCTGGAAGAAACAATGCTCTGTTGAGTTACAGAGCTTAACAGAGATTAACTTAATTAATCTTATCTATACAATCAAGTTGACAGAGCTTAACTTGAAAAACATTAAGGGAACATTCAATTTTATCATTTTGCAAACATTTCAGGAACAAACATTCCATTAATGATGTATAAATATTGTTTTTGTTTTGAGAATATTTCACCAGATAACTTTGAACGAAAGTTCTATTAATGTTACAGGTAGAACATTAGTTCATAACTTTTTCAGAATGTTAGCTAAAGTTCTAAAACGATCCCTGTTAGCTGGGAATGTGACAAAGGAAAGAAAAACAATGTCAGTCATTTATTGTGCTTTTAAACCCTTTCCCCACTTCGGTATCGAAATGGGACTTGTTTTGAGAAGAGGCACTAGCTAAAGTGCTTACATCAGTTTATATTCAACCGCTATCGCTATTGTTTAGGACTCAAGTTAGAAATCATAAATCTATATAGGTTCTGATTCACTGTACGTATAAACAGTGCAGGTTTTGCAGCAGTTCTGGAAAAATAGTTTCAGGTTTCTAGTCCAGCGTCCACGCATGAAGCCCTTGCGTTTGCTCTACGTTCGAGAAGAAAGTCTGGATCCTTCCCAAGCCGACCCGGAACTGATGGAGTGGAAAGCTTGCGCTGGAAGCGGGAACGGGTCAAGGTGGGACGCTTAAAAAAAGAAACCTGTTGAAGTGGGACACTGCTGCAAATTCCTCCAGCTGGATTGTTTGTTGACATCATTCGCTCTCTCCCGTCTCGCTCTCTCAGACAGTTACTTCAGTCTTGCTGGCGGTTCTGTACTGATGATGGTGATGTCCAGGTATATACTGCAGGTGGTCCACTGTATGCATGCGGCGGCTGGCGAACGCCTGCCTTTTGTTGCCCACCTGCGCGCTGTTCACAGTCAGTGTGTTGTAGGACTCGTTGTTGCTGCTGCTGGGGTGCGAATGCATCTTCATCATTTTGTAGTGCCGGTCCATGACCGGTGTGGTCGGCACGAACATGTCTGTATGTGACAGCGCCCGCGACATGGCCTTCTCCCGGAAATCGGAGCGCCGCAAGGACAACATCTTATCCGGTGAGAGCAGCGGGTCCTGGGAGTGCAGTCGGTCAGCTGACAGCAGCTGCTCCTCAGAGAGGATGCGTCCGTGGTACGGGGACAGACCGCCAGCACCGCCGCTGTACGATGTCAGGCCGTAGTCCCGGTGCGGTTTGGAGTGTGCGGGCGAGAGCACGTGGTCCTGGGACATGGCGCGCTGCACGCGTTTGGGCTTCTGGCGCTGCGCCGGTGGATCCACGTTCAGCTTGATCATGTGTGTCTGCAGGTTGCCGCCGCGAGGCGTCGGATCGGGTAAATGGTGCTTTCGGATGTAGTACTCGTCATCCTTGCCACCTGAGAAAGAGAGAGGAGAGCACTGTGGTTACCGGAAAACTAAAACTACTGAAAAACATTTATGCTTTATCAAATACAATAAACATTAATACTAAAATAATATTTAAAAAATGTTATCTTATTTTTTCAGTTAGTTGCCAAGGAAACACTTGTCATTTTTCTTTAGTTTAAAACTTAAAATAATTAACTAATGAATTATATGAAATAAAATGATAAAAAATGAACATATACAGGGCCTAAAACTAATCTTTTGCTGACAACATGCCATAGGTGGTGACCCTTACGGAATTCACGGCCAGAACTATTCTACCAAAACCGTATGGAAAAAAAAAGAAAAAAAAAATAAATAAAAAAAACGAGCAGCCAGTAGTGATTGTTTCTTTCGCTTTGTCCCTATTTTCTTGATCATACATTTAATAATGTCGCAGACAACAGCAGGCGGATTATAGGATATCTGATCTCTCACTTAAACACACATCTACACGCAGCAGCTTGAAGTTGTCAACACTGGATGCAACAAAGTGGCCGTTGCTTGGACTATTTCAGAAACAGAACGGGGAATCCGTTTACTTTCAGGGATTTGTTGTGTCGCGCCGCATCCTGTGTAGACATTATCACTGATTATAATGGGTTCTACTGTCTTGTGACACATTGCGTCGTGCGCAGTTTGTGTTCGGTTTCTTTCTCAGCTGTTCATGTTCACTTAAGAACCAACTAGGATACTCACAGAGACGGGCATTTTTGACATCATTTTGTGTGAATTTATCTGTTCAAGCGCAGGAAGGAAGCAGAGCCTAAGACGTGGCTTTCAGGCCGGGGCTTCGGATGTTTTACCGTCCCACACTCAGGTGTTCTAGCTCGGAATATTTACATTGCAAAGGCCTTAAACTTTTGTGATGAAGCAGCAATGGACCATTTTAACTGTACAGAGGCGTCGTTCATATTTGTCAGTTATTGTCTCACACACATTGCCGCAACATATTCCAATCTTACCGGCACATTTTGGGACTGACACAGTTTCATACATCGGCCAAACGCAAGTTGTTACTTGCTATTTTGGAGTCTGGCAAGTGGTTAAGTTTTTTTAGCATGTCCATATACCACAAACAACAAAAAACAACAACACAACTGCTGTGAAAACATTGTGATAGTTTAAAAAAAATGGACATTCACTGATAATACAAAAAATATAAAACGTTTATTTCTGATCTAACATGTCCCATTTAGAAATCAGTTAGGTGTGTTTAATGTACTAAAACACACACACACACACACACAAAAAAAAAAAAAAAAAAAAAAAACTTAAATAAAAAAAAAAAAATCTATATTGAACCAGAACCAAAAAACTAATAACAAACAACAGAAACAAAAGCACAAAAGATACTTAAAATGCGAAAAATGGTGAAAGAATATACAAAGGAAATGAATAAACAAATAAAGAAAATAAATAAAAGGAAATACTATTATATATATTGAAGTCACTAAAATGAACACTGGATAGAGTCAAAAAATAAGCAGAAAACAAAACAAAGAACAAAATGAGATAAGACCAAAAGTCTGTCCTGAGGTTTAATTTTATACTAGTTTGGAAGGAAAAAAAATGCAAACTGTGCCAAAGCTACAAGGGGCCAGCAGCAACTATTTTGCTGAGGAAAAAGCGTGGGCACTAAATTGGTGTTGGTCTTTGGTTTCCTCACCTTTATCAGTTTTGTTTATCGCGCGTTAATCTTTTTTTGTTTTTCTCAACAAATGGGACCATCTCGGAGGAAACCCAACGTCGGAGTCTTTTGCTGTGTGCTTATATGAGTCTCTCCGGATGCAGGGAAATGTGTGTGTGTGTGTGTGTGTGTGGGTGTGTGTGGTGTGTTTATGGGGGATGTGTAGAGTTTGTTAAGGAGCAGATGAATCAAGAAGAGGGCATTGCTCCTTTGGGCTGCGATTGATGATTATAATGAGGATGATGATAATCATAATAATTAATAAGAATGTTTTACTATTGGTATTACTAAATCCAATAGGAAAAAAATATAAATATTGTAATTATTTCACTGTAAAATAAAATGAGTATTTAGGAATGATAACCATAATAATAATAATACTTAGATTTATTATTGATATTCTATTATTTAATTATTTTAGATACTACATCATAATATGATTTATATATATATATATATATTAACATTAAAGTGACTTATCTATATTAATCTCTGTCTATATGCTTTTTCTCACAGCTGAATTTTGTTCGGTAAAATGTTTAAGTTTTTGCAGGCCAAGCACCTTTTGGACTCAACGAAAGGTTCATTATCACACTAAAGATTAAATAGTAGTAGAACTTCTAACTCTATTGAAAACAAAAAATACTTGTCTAAAAAGGAATAAATAAATTTTTTTAACAACTTCTTTACTAGCTTGTAGTTGTCGCTAACTACGTTTCTTAAAAGTTGTAACACGTGACTGATGACACGTCCAGTTTAAGTCGCTTTCCCAAATCGGATGACACATTTCCTTCTCACGCCTCCAGTGGACAGGAGACTGCAGGCTGCAGATGAATGAATGGGTTTGTGAGATTCCGTATGACGACCATTATCGATTCTCCACTGAACTGTGATCTTGGAGCTACATGAAGACATGGTTCAGGGATAGCTGGGCCGGCTGTGCCTTGTAGTTCAGGAATTACAATCCTGACCCGAAGGGGGCTCTGGGCAGACGCCGATGGTGAGGGGCATGACATTCAGGACGTGAAAGGTCAGGCACCTGCCTACGGGCCAACGGCAACTCCGGGACCCCAGAGCTCATTATATCCAATCAGCTACGACGGCTCAGATCAGCATGCTAGTAATGAAATCTAATGACACAGATGCCCAAGTATGAGCTACTGGCCCAGGGGGATGAAGTCCACTGGGACGTCATCACAAAGAATGAGGAGATATGGTGAACTGATAATTCTCACGGTCAGCTACAATATGGAACCAAATGGACAAACCTTTTTATTGTCCTTCGTCTATTTATCATGCTAAATAATGGGCGTGGAAGGAACTGGGGTGGGGGTGGGTGGGGGTGGGTTTGGGGGGGGGGGTTTTTAAGGTTCTGGAGGGAGTAGTTTAGCTGCCGACAGCCTGATGGATGAAGCTGTCCTGCAGTCTGCTGGTCCTGGCCTGGAGACTCCGCAGTCTCCTACCTGATGGCAGCAGACTGAAGAAGCTGTGTCGGGTGGGTGGGATCACCTGCTATGCAGAGGGCTTTGCGGGTGAGACGAGTGTTGTAAATGTCCTGGAGGGAGGGAAGAGAGACACCAACGATCTTCTCAGCTGCTCTCACTATGAGTTGAAGTGTCTTGCGGCAGGACGCGTTGCAGGCGCCATATCACACAGTGATGCAGCTCGTCAGAATACTCTCGATGGTGCCTCTGTAGAAGTTACACAAGATGGGGGCCGGGGCTCTGGCTCTTCCCAGTTTGCAGAGGAAGTAGAGACGCTGATGTGCTTTCTTGGCCAGCGCTGCGGCGTTGTCAGTCCAGGAGAGATCCTCTGCGATGTGCACACCCAGGAACTTGGTGCCGCTCACCCTCTCCACAGTCACACCATCGACGGTCAGAGGAGCATGCTGAGTGCACACTCTCCTAAAGTCAACAACAATCTCCTTCATCTTCTCCACATTCACAGAGAGATTGTTGTCACTGCACCACCAGGCCAGGCGGCTCACCTCGCTCCTGTAGTTTGTCTCATCTTTGTTGCTAATGAGACCCACCACAGTCATGTCATCCGCAAACTTAATAAGGAGGATGGAGTTGTGTGACGGAGTGCAGTCGTGGGTCAGAAGAGTGAAGAGGAGGGGGCTCAGCACAAATCCTTGGGGGGCCCCAGTGTTCAGTATGATGTTGCTGGATGTGTTACTGCCGACCCGTACTGCCTGAGGTCTTCCAGTCAGAAAGTCCAAAAGCCAGTTGACAGCGAAAAGAAAAAGTGTTGAGCCCGCAGCAGGACCCAATTGGTGAATGCGCTGTGAGGGCATGACGATGTTAATGGGGTAAATGCGAACTGTCTATGAAACACAGTCATTCTGACGATATTTAGTCTTTTTTATCAGATGTGTGAGTGCTGAGGTGGCAAGGCTGTGGCCGAGGTTTGTTAATCGGTCGAGCGTTTGGACCGATATGTAAACTGGAAGGGGTCCAGGGAGGGGGGGGGGGGGGGACAGCTGATGGGTGCTATGACTAGACGTTCAAAGCACTTCATGAGGATGGGGGTAAGTGCAATTGGACGGTAATCATTGAAGCAGGATGGAGACGACTTATTCGGGACTGGAATGATGGTGGTAGCATTGAAGCATGTGGGGACAACAGCCTGGCTTAGCGAGATGCTGAAAATGTCTGTGAAGACATCAGTGAGTTCCACTGCACAGTCTCTCATTACACGCCCAGGAATGTTGTCAGGACCAGGAGCTTTGCGTGCATTGATCCTGCTGAGGGATATCCTCACGCTGTCCGTGTCATATGTCCTGGTCGCGGGAAGAAGAGGTGGAGTCTGTCTGTGCAGCGGGCTGTTGTGGTGCACAAACGGCGAAAAAGAGGGAGGCGGGTTAGCTATTCAGCCAGGGGAGGGATAGTGCTGTCAAAGGCCGCCGGTGGGGGGGCTTCTTTGTAGTCCATAATGTATCATTGGCTTGTATCCTTGTATTGCACTGCATTTTTCAAACGATATAATCATGCATGCAGTAATGGACTGAGAGCGTATTGAACAATAAACATTCCTCTGAAGTCTGATGATGATCATATTTTATATTTTAACATGATTTTTATAAAAACTGATGTTTGAATTATCAAGTCCAGTATGTGTTCATCCTGAACTATTACTAGCAATATTGATGTTATTCTTACATTTACTTTATAAAAATCAGTAAAGACACACAGCAAAATGACACGTGAAGCACAAGCTGAAGGTGATGTTTGTACAATTATATTTAAACACTTTTTGCTTGCTAAAACTATAAATCAGACGACAGAAGGCATGTAGCAGATTGTGTGCAACGGGTTTTTCAGCAATGTTTCATCATGTTTATAATTTAGAGACCTTAGAAATGTGTGTATCAAATATGATACAGTAGGAATTATAGAGTTAAACCTATAAGCATTGCATATTCTCTTTCTCTCCCTGCTTTGTGATCCGTCTCCCTATTAAAAACCTGACTAATTGTTCTTCATTACTGGTCATTACTCTCAGGTCAGCTCACAGCAGGTGAAGCCCTAAATTACTCAAACAACACTACAAACTGGCCTTGTGATTTAAGACACCAGAAGCACCATTATTTTACATCCCACAGCAAAGAAAATCAATATTAATGCTCCAACATGTCTATGTCTAACTTGTCTTTTGTGATTTTTATAGTCTATAAGTCATGGCAAGTTTATTTCTTGCTCTTAATTCATGGTAAGTTTGCTTTTGAGATCAGTGTCGATTTAAAACTTCATTATTAATTCCTCTTGGTTTTCAATCTGGAATATGTTAACGCAGCATGTCAATAATTTCATGTTTCATTTATCCTGCCCTTTGCATTTAATGAAAGCCAGTTGGCTGGTTATTTTTCATTTAGCAGGTGCTTTTATCCACAGTGCATGTATTATAGTCGCAGTCCCTGTGGGGATGAGTGTCCTGTGCAAGGGCACTGAAGTGACAGCAGATCACACAAACTTTCTAATTTAAGAAACAACCTCCAAAGAGTTTAAACCTATAACCTTTGGATTGCCCACTGAGATATTGTGATGTGTGCTGCTGTTCAAATATTTGGGGTTGGTAAGATTTTGTAATGTTTTTATGCTCATCAAGGCTGCATATTTTTTATTAAAAATACAGTAAAACAATAATATTATTTATTACAATTTAGTTGATCACAATTTAAACTGTTTTCTATTTCAATATTTGTTAAAATATGATTTATTTTTGTGAACAAAGCTGAATTTTCAGCCTCATTACTCCAGTCGTCAGTGTCACATGATCCTTCAGAAATAATTTAATATGCTGATTTGCTGCTCAAGAAACATTTCTGATTATCAATGTTGAAAACATTGGATTTTTCAGGATTCTTTGATGAATAGAAAGTTCAAAAGAACAGCGTTTATTTGAAATAGAAAATTTTTTATGTGATTAGAACTGTCACTTTTAATTAAGTGAATGCATCTGTCCCAAGATCATATTCATTTTTTAGCTCTATGCTATTGCTGTATGACAATTATTGTGTCTCTTTTTATTTCTCCCTATCCAGAGGAAAAGAACAGCAACTTTTGAGGAACTGCAGCTCATATAAAAGAGAAATACTACAACTGAAAAAGATGTTCTGTTCTACCTGAAAACATATGCATAAATGATCATGCAATATTTCTTTGAACAAGTATCCAATTAGACAACTTGTATGAATATATATTTTGTATACTCACTGTCTAACTGTTAATGTTACAAAACATTTACAGACATTTATAATGTTACATAAGAGTTCAAATAAAGGCTGTTCATTGAACTTTCTATTCATCATCCTGAAAATGTTGTATCACGGTTTCCAAACATTTAAAGCAGCAAAAGCTGCTTCTGAAGGAACATGTGACACTGAAGACTGGAGTAATGATGCTGAAAATTCAGCTTTGCACCAAAGAAATAAATTACATTTTAAAATGTATTCAAATATTTTTTTTTTATTTTGAATTGCAATGATATTTCACAATATTACTGTTTTTACTGTAAATAAACGCAGCCTTGGTGAGCAGAAGAGACTTTTTCCAAAAACATTACTATTGTGAATCCATCTTATACGACTAATTTTTCATGTAAATTCTGCACATAAATGTATGAAAAGTATGAATCTCGCTCTCGTCTCTCATACAGGATGGACAATAATGAAGGGAAGAGTATGTACTTAAGTCTACTTTCATGGCCATCTCGTAGGACGGTGGGAGGTGCGTGAGGTTCTGGAAGGACCGGGAGAACGACAGGTCGTACGGCTCTGTCTGAGATGTCAGGATGTTGTTCATTCTTGGCTTCTCTGCAGGGCAGAAAGGAAAAAAAGAGGCAGAGAGAGAGAGAGAGACAAAGATGAAACACATCCCATACAAGAGAAAGCAGTTCCAGCTCCGTGTGCTCAGGCCACCGTGGCATCTGTCTGAGAGTGTGTGTGTGTGTGTGCTGGAATAATTTTTGAAGAACTTGTTTAATGAGGGTGAGTGTAGGTCCAGGCAGCTACTCAGCCAGTAAAACACTTGTTGGGAATGTCGTTCCCTCATTTTTACTGTGTGCTCATGGGACCAGGAACTGCCAGGCGTGGGATTTGCAGGCTATTTTCAAAGGCTTGTGTTTCTAGACTTGCATATATGACATTACATAGGCGCACATATACCAGACCGCATATACACTGCAAAAAATTATTTTCTTACTCAGTGTTTTGGTTTTGTTTTCTAGTAAAAGTTCTAAACTTTCTTATAGGATTAGGTCACCCAAAAATGACAATATGCTGAAAATGTACTCAGCCTCAGGTTTGTTTCTACATTGGAACAGATTTGGAGAAATGTAGCATTACATCACTTGCTCACCAGTGGATCCTCTGCAGTGAATGGGTGCCGTCAGAATGAGAGTCCAAACAGCTAATAAACTACATATCCACAAGTAATCCACACCACTCCAGTCCATCAGTTAATGTCTTGTGAACTGAAAAGCTGCGTGTAATGCTACATTTAATGTTACATTTCATTTAGTGCATCCATGTAATGCTACATTTCTACAAATCTGATGAAAAAACACACTCAGCTACATCTTTGATGGGCTGGATGGTATTCTTTTAAATGAATATATAATGACGTAAGATATAAAGTATAAAACTATCATAATTAAATAACTTTATGCTGAAATCAATAACAAATATCTGCCAATGGGGTAAGAAAAATACACTTGTTTCCCCTTTGAATTAAGTTTGTTTTTCTGACCCCATTGGCAGGTATTTACATTTTGTTTTACATATAAACTTATTTCATTCTTATGTATTTTTCAGGAAAAAAAAAACAAGACTTAATACCTTAAGTAATTTAGCATCTTAAGTAAATGTATCTTGATTTAAGAGTGTTTAGATATTTGCACTGGACAACAAGAGACAAAAAAAAATACAGAGTAAGAAAATAATTTTTTGTAGTGTAGAGACCAACAGAGATAAGCACAGACAGACTGCACACAAACAGAGACCAACAGAGAGAGAGAGAGAGAGACTGCACACATACAGAGTCAACCCTACATTCACAGACATCAAAGAAATGAGAGATTATACACATGGACAACATGTGTACTGCTTACCGTAGTACACTATTCGGTGTCCTAACAAACCCAAGTGAGAAAAACAAAATCAGTAACTTTCTTTTGCATGCTTTTGATTCACCGTGTGACATACTGCAGGGTCACTCCATGTAAAATCAATTTAGAAACTCATTCATTTTAGAAACTTCCCTGCCTAAAATTTTTGATTTTGTTGATATTATTTTCCGAAGAAAGGAGTGCATAGTGATGAAAGCAAACATATTAAATGTAATGGATGAATATACTGAGTAATCCACTATTTTGTAGAGAGCATCCAAAATGACAATTTTGTCAAATATAATAAGTATCAGCTGAATTAAAAGTGACCCACAAAGTAATTGGTTTTCGACCATTGAAAATTGGTGAAATTTAACAATTTGCACATGGAGAAACTTTGGGATTGAACCATATAGGACCTTAAAAATGAAGATACCAAAAGAAAAGTTTGATTAGAACCAAAACCTAAAAGTTTATTAAGATATCTTTAACAATGCTTGCAGTACAGACATGCAAATTTGGAAAAAAATTATATTTTTGTCTCTCAGACAGTTACGTTCTATGCAGTTGTTTTGACAGAAGGAAATTAGATACATTTCTAGTTTTAACATTATTTGTTCAGACATTCCTCTTTAAAAGAAAAGCTGTATGCAAAGGGACCACATTAGGTTTTTGACAACTGAAAACATGTACAATTTACTCCTGGAGCCACACTGAGATCCCCATATCTCTGGGATTGAACCATACTGGGCCTTAAAAATGAAGATTACAAAAGAAAGCTTTGTTAAGAACTAAAATCTAAAAGGATATTAAGATATCTTTAATACTACTTGAGTTACAGGCATGCAAACTTTGGGAAAAACAACATGAAAAGTGCTTTTCCCCCATTTTTGAACTGTCACCATTGGCATACAATGCAAAAGAGATTACTAAAGTCGACAGATTTTACTAATAGACGTACCAATCTCTGAGTAAAAGTTTATTTAGTTTTTTAGGTCGAGGTTTAAGTTTAGTTTTTTTTAACTTTTTTTTTTTAAGTTAAGTTTTTTTTGTTTTTTTTTTTTTATTTTTTTTTTTTAAACCCAAAACAATGATGCTGCAATCTTTCTAAAGTCATTTTTCCTCCATGTAATTTGGCTCCAAATCCCAGGTAAAGCCTCTCTTTTTAACTCCCCTCTCTAAAATAGTGGATTAGTCAGTAAATATTCATCCATGGCATTTAATATTTTGGCTTCCTTTTCATTCGTGTATTTCTTTCACCAGAAAAAAAAGATCACAATCAAAATTCTTAGTTAGGGACCTCTGGTGGAGTTGACACAGAATATTATTAATGCAGTGAGCTGATTGATATTAACAGTTTTTTTGTGATATCTAGCACACAAGGAGCTTGATTTAACTGAGTGCATAAACTAATGGCAATGCCGTTCCACCACGAGAGATGTGACCGATGTGTGCTTACAGTCTGAAAAGCTTTTTCACACAAAATCAAATTTGGGAAGACGAGATATAGTCAGAACAATTACAACTGTGGCTTTTCAATACCGTCGGCAAACTGTGCAGATCCGATTAGCATACTGTTTAGTTACACAATCCTCCCTGCTAGTGGGGCCATTTACAGGCTAAGCTTTTAATTTCCTGTCAAGAGGCTGTTTTTTGTCAAAACCCTGCTTTTTTTAATCCCAATCAAATTTTGTGTGAAAGGCATCTCTGATCTCGAGGGCCGTCGGGGAGTTAAGCATCTTAAGTAATGGAAATTATCAGTGCTCATCTGATGAGGCTAATTATGAAAATCTTTTCTAGAGATAAAATCTTGCTCCATTAATTACTCCAATCTGATATTATACACCACGTTCTTCACACTTCAAACCATCTGGATGTGGAAGACGCTGATAATATCGAGATGTCGTCATAAATCAATTAAAACTCGGAGCCGCTTTTGAGCAGCATTTCATGAGCAGCATTTTCATGCTGCAGATGAACGGGATTTACTGGAAACAAAGATATCGAACAACTCACCGATTTTGGGCGTGTGTGACCCAGTGAGATCCAGATGGCTGGTATAGTCGTGTGGATGGTTACCTGTCAAAAGAAAACCAAGGAAAAACTGGTGTGGTTTAATGTAGTCCATACTAATTAATCAACGTGACAGAGTCTGTGCCATTTTTACGCAAAATCCCTGTAAAGACACAGCATTCTCAACATTTTTTCAGACTGGCATATGCTTCTGGAAGGCAATGTCTTTGTTTACAGGTTGAAAACATCTGTACAGCACCCGAAGGATGAGCAGAAATCCCCCGAGACTTATCAGGAGCACGCACAGAAACGTTTTAGAGAGCAAAACAAGATCAAATCAACAAGTACACTGTAATAACCGCAGCTTTAAGCTTTCAAACAAATAAAGAAAAACTAATAAAAGCGATATTGCTCCATTTCTGCTAGACGTCAGCCTTTACTCTTGAAACTGAAATTAAACTATATGATCTCAGGGATACAGGGTTCATGCAAGGACTGTCTGAAAACAACTAGAGTTGTACATTTTCTGAGGAAGAATTTAATGTTGCTTACATTGCTTGTAAAAAGTTTTTGAAAGAAGTCTCTTCTGCTCACCAAGGCTTCATTTATTTAATTAAAAATGGTGAAAAAAAACAGTAAAATTGTGAAATGTTATTACAACTTAAAATAATTGATTTCTATTTAAATATATTTCACGGCTTCATAAACCGTGATACAGGTAAGATTAAAATAATAATAATAATTTTATTCAGCAAGGATGCATTAAATTGATCAAAAGTGACAGTAAAGACATTTATAATGTTACAAAATATTTATATTTCAAATAAATGCTGTTCTTTTGAACTTTGTTCATTCAAAGTATGCAGAACAAAGGTTTCACAGTTTCTACAAAAAATATTAAGTAGCAAAAAAACCGATCATCAATAATAACTGATAATAATTGAGGAGCGAATCAACATATTCAAATGATTTCTGAATGATCATGTGACACTGAAGACTAGAATAATGACTTCTGAAAAATTCAGCTTTGCATCACAGGAAATAATTACATTTCCAAAAATATTCACATAGAAATCAGTTATTTTAAATTGTAATAATATTTCACAAATTTACTGTATTTTCTATCAAATAAATGTGGTCTTGGTGAACTAAAGAGACATCTTTCAAAAGCATTAAAAATCATAATTGTAAGAGCCAATTAATATGTCAATAATTTATATATTATAACTGTTTGCTTAGAGTGTTGATTTGCAAGGAATGACCTAAAGTATAACTTCTGTAACTTTCTTTGAGAGGCCATTTTGATATTTCCTATGCATATGTTTCAGTATTATTTCTTATGTTTCTGATGTATATTTTCGGTTCTGTTTCTTTAACGGCCACGTCCATGTGCTGTTAGACGAGGTTGAATAGGTGCGGGCAGGGAAATAAGGGAGAAACAGTTTTCTTACCGTCTTGTTGTCATTTATGGATAAAACTTGTGTTTAAAAGTTACACGAGTTAAAGGAACTACAAGTGAAATATCATAGGATATAAGAACCAACTGGATTTTGTAATTTTGTGTTTTGATTAAACTCGCATTTCGGACTTTTGACTGACTTCTGTGACGAGTAAGTTAATCTAGTACTTTGGATCTACAATAATTATTCCAAAGTGTTTGTGGTGCAGGATGAGTTACAAATTTCAATACTTTGGTTTATTTTGCTTATTTCATTAACCCTAAGTACAAGTCAAAGCAATAGTCATTGACATAGCAATCCCTCTTAATGATCAACCACAGCTGTGTTGTAATTGTAAATCAATTGATATTCGTATTTACTGAGTGCCTCAATGTTCAGAGGGTTGGAATCACGCTTATGAATTTCCAAGGGCATGTCTTGGGGTTTTATATAACGCTCTTGCATTCAGTAGACAAATAAAATCTGCGTTAAATGCGACCCCGGGACACTTCAGTGTCATTTACACAATTATATCTCATTAGCAAAACGACACCACTGATAACACCAGCATGGAAACCCGGTGTTTATATGTGATTAACATCAGCGCATTCGACTGGCTACAGTATCCGTACAATGCAGACGCAAATCAACACTGACTCGTTATCCGTTTACAATGATCTTAGTGCGAAATAAGCTTGTAAACAACAACGTGCGCGTGATTTCGCTTTAAAACAAAGGTTTACTTCTCTCTCTGGACGTCCCGACACACAAAGAAGAAAAACATGCCGTGTTTGGTGCTTTGTTGGCTCTCTTCTGGGATGCGGATTTGAGGGCCAAAGCAAAACAGACAAGCACAGATGATTAGGTGCACATCCACAGCAGAAAACACAGTCAAATTACACAAAGCAGCGCTGTATGCTAAACCGTAGGACCGCTAGCTGCTGTCCCGCTCAACCGGCCCGCTTTGATCAAGGGACCAATTATCCCGTCTTGAATTAACTTGTTTGGTGCAGCTTTCCTCAGCTTCACAAGGACACGTGTGAAGCCTCGCTACACAACCGAAACCCGCTTTTCGTTAGGAATGACAGTGAAGAGGGAGTTTGAAAGAAGAAATAACTCTGCTGCAGATACAAAAAAGCTTTGCATGACGCCTGAAAACAGTTTCCTGAATGCAGAGTTTGTTAAAACCCATGGAGTGTGTTTTGTGTTTCATCGCAGGCACACACAGAGAATTGGCTTCAAATGGTGAATCCGAAGCAACTTCAGCTCAACGTTGACAGAACAACACCACACGCTGTCAACCAACAGCAATCCCTCATTTTTTTAGGCCTTTCAGGGTTTCTGGGAACACAGATCAAATGAAAAACAACAGGGACTGTCCACTTGATTTTGGAAGTATTTTCCCCACTGATGTTCCGTGTAGCGATTTCAAAACATTTTTCAATAAAGAGTTATAAATGTTGAAACACACCAACCAGCTCTATGATAAATCACAACATCACTTCTTGAAGCAAACAGAATAGGAAAACTATAAAACTGTGAACTACAATCCAATCAAGAACTGCAAATAATCAGATAAAAAAGGTACAACTTAAAACGACTGATTTTTAGCCATTACAAAGTTTTGAAGCTGCATATTCTCATTGCAAAATACTGCGATACATACATGCTACTGGTCAAAAGTTTGAAATACGTACAATTTTGTTATACTTTTATTCAGCAAATATGCATTAAATGAATCCAAAACTACAGTAGGTGCATTTATAATTCTATTTCAAATAAATGCTGTTCTTTTGAACTTTCTATTCATCAAATGAAAAATAAAATGTATCTCAGTTTCCACAAAAATATGAAGCAGCACAACATTGATAATAATCAGAAATGTTTCTTGAGCAGCAAATCAGCATATTAGAATGATTTCTGAAGGACATGATTTCTGAAAATTCAGTTTTGATCAAATAAATCACATTTCACAAAGTTCACAATAGTAAATTGTAATAATATTGCACATATTACTGTTTTTACAGTATTTTTGATCAAATATATGCAGCCTTGGTGAGCAGAAAAGAGTTCTTTCAAAAATATTTAAAAAAATCATATTTATTTCAAACGTTTGACTGGTATATCAAGATCCTGAATTGGATTTGAATTAAAACTCCTCTTTTAATTCAATGTATCGTCCTATGCACTTTGGCATATTTAATTCTGATTAAAATGAATGAATCTGAGAATTTGCCAATTAAACCAACCAAACAAACAAACAAATAAATAAATAGAAGAGTATCCTCACTTTACTGCCTTACAACATATGGTAGGTCTGTTTATAAAAAAATGTTAAAATCACAAAAAATCAGTCTCAAGTTTTTGTTGCTGAATAAATGAATCGTGGCTCATGATTTCTGAGCATTCAGTGCATGATGACACATCCTAGAACGATGTCATAGGGCCCAGCAATACACAGACGAAAAACAATGGTGCACTTTTAGAAGAAGAGTTCCCCTTCACCAGACACCAATTACAAAATGCTGCTCTTGTACTTGACATGCACTATGCCTTTATGTGATGCATTCTCTGAATTTACATTTTTTGATGAAGTTTCCCAAGCCTGGTGTCAAAACAAAATGTCAAAGAGCCCCTCAAGCGCTGGAAGTTATTTCTACATCCTCTGGTCTCCTAAACAGAGGAAGTTTGCTGACAGAGGACTCGACCCTCGCCCTCTGAGTCAGTTATGCGAGACATACACCGCTAGGTCATATTCACAGGGAGTGAATTCATTATACAATCATGCTGAGAAACGTGAATTATCATTTTCATTTCAAGACTTTTACAGTAGAATCACGGCTGCAGAAGAGGACTGACAGACATTAGCTGCAAATGCATTTTGATAAAGACTGTTTAAAGGAACAGTTCACCCAAAAATTGAAAATTGGATGAAAATGTGCTCACCCTCAGGTCATCCAAGATGTGGATGAGTTTGTTTCTTCATCAGACTTGGAGAAATGTAGCATTACATCAGTTGCTCACCAATGGATCCTCTGCAGTGAATGGGTGCCGTCAGAATGAGAGTCCAAACTGCTGAAAAAAACATCACAATAATCCACAAGTAATCCACACAACTCCAGTCCATCAATTTCCATCTGTGAAATGAAAAGCTGTGTTTTTTAAAGAAACTAATCCATCATTAAGACGTTTTTAACTTCAAACCGTTGCTTCTGTCCAAAATACGAGTACATAATCCATAATAACTCACCATAACGTACAGTGAAAAAGTCCATCCCCTGTTGTCCTCTCACATCAAAATCCACCCACACATTAGTTTTGAACTGTTTTGGTTCGTAAACTTGCATGATCTGTGCATATTTCTCTCCTGATTCAGACACAATGCATTTTTCACTGGAGAAAGCAATGTTATGGACAGAGAACTTGTATTTTAGCAGAAAGCAATAGTTCGAAGTTAAAAACATCTTAATGATGGATTTGTTTCTTACAAACATGCAGCTTTTCTCTTCACAAGACATTAACTGATGGACTGGACGATCTGGTGTGGCTTTCCTTGACCGAATTATTGTGATGTTTTTATCAGCTGTTTGGACTCTCATTCTGACGGCACCCATTCACTGCAGTGGATCCATTGATGAGCAAATGATGTAATGCTATATGTCTCCAAATCTGATGAAGAAACATACTCTTGGATGGCCTGAGTGATCATTTTTCAGCAAATTTTCATTTTTTGGTGAACTATTCGTCTAAGCAGGTTTAACATACCTGAAATTGCTATCTTCTCCCACTTATTTTCACAAAAAGCATCATATGAGAGAGACTTTCAGTGAATAACAAATTAAATTTGGGTCTGTTTCTCAGACAAAACTATTATATGATTTCAGAAATGACTCACGTAGTGCACAAGTATTGACTACTTTTATGATGTGTTTTGTCCTTTTTGCGGCTTGCTTACCCATTTTAGCCATCACATACTTTTTTTAACAAGGTCTGACAACATTTCACTAAGACCTGAATATCATGCACCATTTAAATTATCCATAAAGCTCAATACATGACAGAGAGCAGGATGAAACTATTCCTTTAATAAAACACACAGTGCTGCTGTGTATATTAAATATATATCACACAAATTATGTGAATCACTCACAATCAATTCAGTCAAGCACATAAATGAATCTGTACCTAGAAAAAAGGCAGAGTTATTCAACTGACAGTGACAATACTCCCAAAGGCTGGAACACACCACTTTCTGAAGTGTCCTGTGTGCAGCAGACACTTAAAAACCTGCTGGTGGATGTTAATCAAACGCTGAGAGATCTCAGAGCGGCCACTGCAGAAACACACTCCTACTGACCTGATTAACATGAGCAGCGCTTCTGGGGAATTTATTCATCTCAATAAAACACTCAGATGAAAGTATGAAAGTACAGATGACAAAACGCCTCTCAGAAAAATCTGTTTTCTTCAATAAATAATTTCTCCTTCATACTGTTACTTATACCGGGGTAGAACAATGGTAACTTGATATTAGCTACCTATCATAAAAATAATACTTATATTGTTATAATTACTGGACAATTGTGCTGCCCAATTGTTACACTAAGAACTAAAAAAAAAAAAAGAAATTATATGTTGCATAAGGAAAAAAGGGTTTAGGATCACTAAGTACTTCACCCTTTAAAATACTGCAAATACATAAATAACATTAAGATCACTAGTTTTTATTGTGTCCTTGTGATAAAGCATACAGCATATATAATATCAATCCATACCATCCACTTTGCCGTTTCTTGTGAAGAAAAGCACAGCACATGAAAATAAACTAAATAAATAAATGTATCAGCCTTGGCTGAACAAAAATAATCCATTAACCAAAGTAATACCATCTACAATCCAAAAAGTCACATCAGGTTATTAGCCATCACTAAAGAATAATAATACTAATAATAATAAAACCTAATTGAAATATAGCAACATGAACCTGAATTAAGATAAATATATAAAAAACTATTTTCCCAGTTCCACTAGTTTTAAGTTGAAATGCTCAAATAACTACAACAAATAAACTACAACTTAATAAAAACTAGAAATACTAAAAATGTAACTAAATTAATTGTGCAGAAAGACAAAAAAATTTAATCAATTCAAAATATGAACAAAACCTATAATATTGTATCAATGATACTAAAGTAACACTGTGTAAAAAAATGTATAAACGCTCTTAAATATATAGGCTTCATTTTCTTAACGAAAAAACTTTTTTTTTTTTTTTGGAGTGAAACATGGATATGATTTTCATCATGTTCCGCTTATGTTTGTAGGCATATGCTCTGGCTTTATGCTACGATGCTTCTGTGTGTTTGCCAGCCGTTTCGAGTGTTTATAATTGTGGTTGCTATGTGGTCTCGGTGAAAAGTTCCCTCCACTCTTGAGTCTCAGTGATATTCTGTCTCTAGATTTGGCTCGGGTCGCTTCTTCAGTGCAAATCACCAGCTTGCTCTTCTACCAGAGACAAAAATAAGTCCAATTGTTCATAAAATCAACAGCACACTTCTCTTAACAAGTTATATTTCATATTCATCCCACAAATGCTGCAGGACGAGGGAAGAGCATTTAACTTCACATTGACACAGGAGTAGCAGCTGTCTGCGGCTTTAAGAGCAAGAGTTGAAGCACAGAGCTCACATCCAGGCCGCTTTCTAAATGTAAGTGCCCTACATTGAGTGGTCTGCAGGGGGAACAGGCCATTTCACAGCTCTCAGCTGGCAACGGGGATCAAACTGCTCTGTGCGGCTCTGCAGGCCTTTCAGAAGAGCTCTAATTTCTGTCCCTAACAGATGGAGGAATCAACACACTTTCAAGTCAACAGCAAATCAAAATTGACCCCGTTTACTTTCTTAATGCACATTTCTGGTCACACCGTGCACAATTCGTCAGAGTGGCATATTAGAGAGGTAAAAAAGTAAATTACATAAACCCACTTAATCAAACTTTATTTATCAATAGATGAGAACAGAAATACAATAATCATGTGCCCTGGATCACAACTCAGTCTAAGTCCTGTGTATATTTTGTAGCAATAGCCAAAAATTCATTGTATGGGTCAAAATTATCGGGCCAAAAATCATTAGGATATTAAGTAAAGATCATGTTCCATGAAAATATTTTGTAAATTTGCTAACATAAATATATCAAAACTTCATTTTTGATTATTAATATGCATTGCTAAGAACTTCATCTGAAACAACGTCAAGGCGATTTGCTCAATATTTTGATTTTTTTGCACCCTCAGATTCCAGATTTTCATAGTTGTATCTCGGCCAAATATTGTCCTATACATCAATGGAAAGCTTATTTATTTATATGCTTTCAGATTATGTATAAATCTCAATAAAAAAAATTACCCTTATGACTGGTTTTGTGGTCCAGGGTCAATACACACTTCCATTCAAAAATTTTAGGGTCGGTAAACTGTTTAATGTTTTTGCAAGAAGTCTCTTTTGCTCACCAAAGCTGCATTTATTTGATCACAAACACAGTGGATCATCCTCCTTATTGAATTAAAGTATTAATTTCTTAACAAAAAACCCTTACTGACCCCAAACCTTTGAACGCTTGTGCAAGTACAGAAATGCAGTACTAAACATGCATGTTATGAACATCTATAGTACAGCATCATTCATATTCCACAGTGAGTCAGGCTGTGAAGTGAGACTCAGCTCTGTTTCAGCCGTGTTATCCGTTATTGGCAGGTCGTGGCGTGATGGAGCTGGGACCCGGCTCTCATTGCCTTGCTTGTAAAGATAAGCACAGATTTAATTGATGTCTTCCTCAATTTGAAAGAAGTAACATCATTCAAAACTGTGTTTATCTCTATGCAGTGATTCCTCCGACCGCCGGGGTGCAGCGTGAGCCGATGTGACGTCCTGAAGGAGCTTGAGGAGATTGAGTCACGATGCAGGAGAAACAACACATGATGTACAAAACAAAGCAAAACAGTACAGTTTAAGATACTTGATTTGCAGCCTTTTGTGAATATCACAATGATGTTGATACATAGCAATCCTCCAAAATAAATTTGCTGATAATTACTCACCCTTGAGCCATCTAAGATGTGTAGATGTGTTTGTTTCTTCATCAGAAAAGATTTGGATAAATGTAGCATCACATCACTTGCTCACAATGGATGCTCTGTAGTGAATGGGTGCCGTCAGAATGAGTCCGAACAGCTGATAAAAACATCACAATAATCCACAAGTAATCCCCTCCAGTCCATCAATTAATGGCTTCTGAAACGAAAAGGCGTGGTCCTTGGCAACATAAACACCATTAACATAAGATTTTTTAAACTTAAAATCATTGCTTCCAACTCAATTAAATGTCCACAATCCATAATGCTTTCTCCAGTGAAAAAGTCTTCTAATCTGAATCAGGAGAAAAATATTCACAGATCAAGCACCGTTACAGCAAAACCCAGACCAAAACAAAAAAACAGATCTAAACAAAAATGTTGGTGGATTTTAATGTGAGAGGAGAACTGGAGATGGGCTTTTTCACTGGAGGAAGCGCTATTATGAATTATGGACTTGTATTTTGGCCTGAAGTGACCGTTTAAGTTTAAAACATCTTAACGATGGATTTGTTTCGTACAAACACACAGCTTTTCACTTCACAAGAAGTTCATTGATGGACTGGAGTGGACTGGATTACTTGTGGATCATTGTGATGTTTTTATCGCTGGATTAACATGTCTCACTGACGGCAACCCATTCCTGCAGAGGTCCACTGGGTGAAGCACAGTCCTGGATTCTACATTCTCCTAATCTGTTCCAATGAAGAAACAATCTCATCTGATGGTCTGAGGGTGAGTATATTTTCAGCAAACTTTCATTTCTGGGTGAACTATTCCTTCAATGCACATTTTATTTGGCCACGTACAGTAAAGTTCATATCTCAGCAAGTTTTTCACATTTCAAAAGTGAGCTCGAGTGATTTCCATGGCCGCCTACACTGTAAAAAAAAAAAGATTGTAAATAAAACAAAGATGACTAGACCCTTTATACAAGAAAATACTATTTCAGTCTTCATGTTTTAAAAATTCCATGGTTAATACAATGTTTTACATGCCATTTCTTTGTAATTATTTGCAAAATTCACTAGTAATTTCTGAGAGAAAACTGTTTCCACACCAATGTTTTTTTAGTGCACATCAGATCTCACTCTCTCATTCAAACCGAAAGTCTCTCTTAAAATGCTCAGCACACAGAGCTGCAAGCTGGGGAAAACAAAAAAAATGGTCAAAAGATTGCAAACCGAGTGAATGAAACTCTACGGCAGCAGGGAATGATAAACTACTTTATTTCGGTGAGGCTTAATCAAAACTTTCCACACAGACACAACAAGTTTCCCATTCGGTTAGTGGGGCGTAACGGCACGAGGATACAAAAAATTCAAAGTGGATTATTTTCCTGAATTCTCATTGGCCCTAATTTTGTTTGATTAATTGCTTTGTTTCCTCCCAATTAGGCTGGTGTTTGCGGCACAAGGCTGCAGGGAAGAGGCATGAAAAATAAACCGCTCTAATGAGGGAGAAATGTCAGGCTTTGTGAAGACGCCACAAACTGGAAAATTGCACCACAGGTCTGTAAATGACTTGGCAATTACGAATTGCCTATGAATGTGTTCTGACATTTCAGTGACTAGATGCTAGAATGCATAATTCGCATGCTTACATGCGGCTGTTGTTTATTCTGTGATAATCACACAAAACCTGTCAAGAACGTCAGGCTCTCTGAAATACTTCACTCGGATTGTGTGTCATAATATTTGTGTATAACGACGATAAAATAGAGTACTGCTCAAAAGTTGAGTTTTTGTGTATTTTTACGAAGTCTCTTCTCTCATCAAGGCTGCCCAAAACAGTAAAATTATCAAATATTATTACAATTTAAAAGTAGTGTTTTCTGTGTGAATATCTGTTTAACTGTAATTTATTTCTGTGATGCAAGCTGATTTTTCAGCATCATTACCCATTTTCTCGATGCTAGCACACTGCTAAAAGATTCCTAAGCAACGAACGTGCTAAATCGTGCTAACAACTGTTAAATCACGCGACTAAATGCTAAACAGACTATCAACATTTTAACTCATGCTAAAAATCTAAATCCTGCTATAATTAATGCTAGCATGTGTTACATCTTGTTAACCACATTCTAATTCCAACACCTAATAAATCATTGCAGCAAAATCTAAATCGTGTTATCACCATAGGTAAAACATGCTAGCATAGTGCAATCAATGTGTAAACTATACGTAGAAATGTTGCGCCAAATCCAGGCTAGGAGTATACTAACAACAGCAAATAAATCCTAGCACATGCGAAATCACGTTCGCTGTGTTAAATTATGCTAGTAATATGCTAGCAACATGCTAAAAGATGCTAGCAATGTGGTAAATCATGCTAACAACATGTTAAATCATGCTAGAAGCATACTAAATGTTTTAGCAACATTTTATTGAGTTTCCCTGACTTCTCGGAGTAAAACATTCAAACTTCAAGCTTTTCAAAGTTATTTTACGCTTTCAGACAACACTTTGTCAGGCCAACATCAAACTTTGTCATCAGACTTGATCTGTCTAATTTAATTTCTCTATCTTGAGTATTAAAAAAACGTATAAGTTATATTCATTACACTGACGCAAAACTTCTGAACAATAGTGAATATATAACTGCTGTACTTAATAATTATGCAAATTATATTATTCTCAAAAGTAATTATGGAGAATTTGTGAATAAAATGCTTTTAATTGTAACGCAGAAAAACCTTACGCAAAAAATGTTTTAAGGTGAAAAGTAGACATTGGATGTTAATTAGATAATAAAGCTTTACAAATCAAAAGAAAATGCATTTTTAGCATTAAAATCTGTGCCTCTTTAACAACCATTTTCTAAAGAAAATCTTTCAGCCACAGAAGAGCTAAAAATCTCTCAGCGAGACCAGATTCAAAAAAGCTCAGCATGTTGGTCACTCAATAGATCCATACAAATCTAGATCAATCATAGTATGTTTGATGGCATCACTTTATTGTAATTTAGAGATGGACACACACAAGCGTATGTCCTGTCGCTATCAAATATTGATCAAACAACCAATGAAACATCCAGAAAAAACACTGGCAAGCAAACCAACAGCGTTCACGTCAATAAACCGCAATCAACACCAGTTAGTCCAAAGTTCAGAGTCAGGCCACTACCAAAAAGGGATGAGTGGAGAAAGTCTGAAGGCCTGGACGACTCGCGTCTCTGGAAACGGGAAATCATCTAATTCAGCTCGGAGAGCGACTGTTCTAGAGACCTCACAGGCATGTCGTGCAACTACGGTGGCTATGGGTTAGCTCGCATCCCCTTAATAGACACGGTCTCCCTGAAAACTGTAACAAAAACAAACAAAGATTTGTGAAATTTTGGGGGGTCTCATAAAATATTGACAATGTGTTATTTTGATGTGTAATTTCAGTTTTGTGTAATGTGATCATCGTGGATTATTATGTGTAAAATTGCAAAAATATCATTCGTTCATGCATGACGGCGATTTAAACCTAAGTCACTTCAATAAAGATAACTATACCTGCGATTCTTGTCATGAGCACGAGGTGTGGGGCGCGGCGGTGCAAATTCCACTCATGTTTAGAACATGTTTGTTAACTTAAAGATTCGTAGTAATAATATAAACGTTGGATTCTGTGGTCGATTCTGTGTTAAGGTAAGTATTGTTATTCGCAATTATGTGTTGTGGCTCGGTTGTTATAGGTCTGCGTGACTCTCGATGTCTTAGTCCTAATTGAACGGAGGAATTATGGTATTCTTTTGTAGCCTGACGACGAGTAACTTTAACCGTTGTTCATGTGAACTCAAAGACAGCCTGATGCTTTGTGTATAGACTATTTGTGGGTGGCTGTTTTTTGTTTCACCTATCAATCCGTGTCGATAAAGTATAATAAGGTAAATCCTGTATAGTGATTTATCCTATAGTGCTTGCATAAAGCAAGTAGTACATACACTTGTAGCTGTTATGTATCTTTTGAATCATTGTAAGCTCTTTTTGAGGCACTCGCCCCAAGTGGGCTCCTCCAAAGTCCACGGTATAGTTTGAACACTGCTCACAGGATTTAACCTAGTTTGTAAAATTAACACCTTTCACCCTGTAGCTTTATGACAAAAGAGCAAGATGTGTCATTACTGTCAAGACACCTAATAATTAGTAATCAGGTCCTTCTGATGAGAACTGAGGCTCGAGTTTATGTCACTTCTGCAGGCAGGGATCTGTACGTGTGAGAAAGACAAAGGAAAGTGTGTTTTCTGATTCAGTCCACCTCCGACTGACATTTCATTATCTGGGATAAATGTTACATGTTTTGATTTCATTTGGATGCATACAAATGTTTCATACATTTAGCCCTGATGAAGGCCTGCGTGCCGAAACATGTTGACAAGACTTTTTCTCTAGCTCTATTTTTTTTATTATTCTAGTTTCTAGCACTTTGTTTTTTCCATGCACCTCATTTTGTGAATATATGTAATATAAATATGAATATAAAACTACAAATTTTGAATACAATAATACTAAAAACTATAATAATCCTAATAATAATATAAATCAGTAAAAGCGTCAAGACGTTTAAAGAAATACTATATAATATAATAAAAAATTACATTAAAAATCTATTTATAAATGTAAAACCCAATAAAAATAGCGATACAATATTTGATATGCCCACATAATTTTACAAGGAAAAGAAAATTAATATAATAATAATAATAAAAACAATGTAATGACGTTGTACCTAATAACTCTATAATACATATATTGGAAAAAAAAGCTTACAATGTTGAGTCAATCATCAATAAATATCAATATCTTGTATAATACTACTAATAAAAAATACATAATCTAAGCATTAAATTAATTTTTTGTGAAGTTGCGCCAAAATACTCAACAATACAATACATTTGGGAAAAGAATGAAGCTTTAAAAATTTATTTAATATTTATGTAATTGACAAAGAAATAACTAAGCAAACAAACAATATATAAAAACATCGGTTACACTTTACTTGAAGAGGTGTGCATAAGACTAACATGACACCTACATAATCATGACAAGACACATGTCATGAATATGAAGGAGGATTTATGCATGTTTATGACAACTGTCATTAAGTATCATTCACTCAGTTATGTAATTTTTAATACAAATATGACATTATTTGACCTAACCCTAACCCTAACCCTACCCCTACCCCTACCCTTACCCTAACCATAGCCCATAACAAAGACATCTCTAACAATGTCATCTTTGCATTAAAAATTACATAACTTGAGTGAATGACACTTAATGTCAGTTGTCATAAACATGCATAAAACCCTTCATATTCATGACATGTGTCATGTCATGATTATGTAGGTGTCATGTCATGATTATGAAGGTGTCATGTCAGTCTTATGCACACCCCTTCAAGTAAAGTGTAACCAAAACATCTAAATACAAAACAATTCAAACAATTAAAAAAGCGAAAAAGGTCGTCTGCAGCGTAGACAGTGGCAAAGCGAAATGGTCATAAAGAGTCATGTCCGACCTTGAACAGAATGAAGCATTACGTTTTTGAGCGTCTGCCGTAATCTATCTGCTTAATAAATTACAATCGATTGCTTGGGACATTCTTTTAAAAGCTCTTCCCAACAGCTTGCCAAACAGCCCAATGTAAAAGCTTTTTAAAAGCCCCACACATTCGCGTATGACCTTCCCGTTACGTGCCTTTCCAAAAACAGGTATTTTTAAAGAAGCCAGGTTATCGGCCACCCGCGTATAGTGTCTGGTATGAGCCGATTGATTGGTGAGGCCTAATCGAGTGTCTCTGCGCCGCCTCATCGACATGGAGGAATGGAGCCAATTAACTCTGGCTTTGGGAACATGGTGAAATCCTGGCAGAGGCGTCGGACGAGCGTTTCCCGGCATTTATTATGAGTCGTTTGATTTATGTGCCATTATCAGGTTCCCCGGAGAGCGCGCATTCGTACCGGACAGACACGCGGTGATGGAGTGGAGTGGCTGGATGAGGAGCTATACTGCACTATTGATTATCTGCCTGTATTACCGCAGCCGCCCATAGAGATGAGAGACTAACACAAGCACTCCAGCACAGGTAATAACAGGCATTAATTAAAGGCTGCTGGCAGCAGATCAAGACTTTTGTCTGAGGAAGGGCCACTGAAACACCTTTATTAGCATATTGAGGGAAATAATGGGCATCTGGCGCTGTGGAGTGACTCACGATGGCCCGACGAGTTTAAGAAGCACCATGGCGGATTTCTTTAGAACAATAATACTTATTTATTTTTTAAAAAATGCTGAAAAAAGTGTTGTAGTATTTCATTTGAAACCATTTAGAATTAGAAATTGACAGTAAATTTGAAAAACAATTACAAAGAAACATCATGCAACAATCAATTTGAAGATGGAATTGTGAAGTCTAAAATAATAAAAAAAAGTATTGTAAAACATACACCAGTAATCTTTGTTGTGCTTACAAATTAAAATTAAGATTTTACAGTGTACAGTTTGCTACAATTGTATTTTTTTTTCATGAATATTAACAACAAAATCCTTTTTATGTAAAACTCTGTGTCAGCACTTTGCCTTGCTAAAATAAACATACGGTTTTCATATAGATAGATAATATTACAGTGGGGAAAAAAGTATTTAGTCAGCAACCAATTGTGCAAGTTCTCCCACTAAAAAGATGAGAGAGGCCTGTAATTATCATAATAGGTATACCTCAACTATGAGAGACAAAAATAGAAAAAAACCAGAAAATCACATTGTATGATTTTTTAAGAATTTATTTGCAAATTTTGGTGGAAAATAAGTATTTGGTCAATACCAAAATTTCATCTCAATCCTTTGTTGTATACCCTTTGTTGGCAATGACAGAGTTCAAACGTTTTCTGTAAGTCTTCACATGGTTTTCACACACTGTTGCTGGTATTTTGGTCCATTCCTCCATGCAGATTTCCTCTAGAGCAGTAATGTTTTGGGGTTGTCGCTGGGCAACACGGATTTTCAATTCCCTCCAAAGATTTTTTTATGGGGTTGAGATCTGGAGACTGGCTTGGCCACTCCAGGACCTTGAAATGTTTCTTACGAAGCCACTCCTTCGTTGCCGGGCGGTGTGTTTGGGATCATTGTCATGCTGAAAGACCCATCCACGTTTCATCTTCAATGCCCTTGCTGATGGAAGGAGTTTTCACTCAAAATCTCACGATACATGGCCCCATTCATTCTTTCGTTTACACGGATCAGTCGTCCTGTCCCTTTGCAGAAAAACAGCCCCAAAAGCATGATGTTTCCACCCCCATGCTTAACAGTAGGTATGGTGTTCTTTCTCCTCCAAACACGACAAGTTGAGTTTTTACCAAAAGGTTTTATTTTGGTTTCATCTGACCATATGACTTTCTCCCAATCCTCTTCTGGATCATCCACATGCTCTCTAGCAAACTTCAGATGGGCCTGGACATGTACTGTCTTAAGCAGGGGGACACGTCTGGCACTGCAGGATTTGAGTACCTGGCGGCGCAGTGTTTTACTGATGGTAGCCTTTGTTACTTTCTCTGTTAGCTCTCTGCAGGTCATTCACTAGGTTCCCCGTGTGGTTCTGGGATTTTTGCACACAGTTCTTGTGATCATTTTGACCCAACGGGGTGAGACCTTGCGTGGAGCCCCAGATCGAGGTAGATTATCAGTGATCTTGTATGTCTTCCATTTTCTAATACTTGCTCCCACAGTTGATTTCTTCACAACAAGCTGCTAACCTATTGCAGATTCAATCTTCCCAGCCAGGTGCAGGTCTACAATTTTGTTTCTGATGTCCTTTGACAGCTCTTTGGTCTTGACCATGGTGGAGTTTGGAGTGTGACTGTTTTGAGGTTGTGGACAGGTGTCTTTTAAACTGATAACAAGTTCAAACAGATGCCAATAATACAGGTAACCAGTGGAGGACAGAAGAGCCTCTTAAAGAAGAAGTTACAGGTCTGTGAGATGCAGAAATCTTGCTTGTTTGTAGGGCCCAAATATTACTTATACCGGATTTACCACTTACTTCTTTAAAAATACTACAGTGTGATTTTCTGGATTTTTTTTTTTCTTATTTTGTCTCTCATAGTTTAGGTATACCTATGATGAAAACTACAGGCCTCTCTCATCTTTTTAAGTGGGAGAACTTGCCCAATTGGTGCTACTGAATACTTTCTGTACCCACTGTATATATATATATATAGATATATATATAGAGACATGTTCTACAATTAAAAGATTTTTAAACTTAATTTGGTTGATGTTTATCCTTCACTTTATACCACTGTTTTTAATAATACAGATGTATTGAATCCTAAATCCCAAAAAACTTTTTAACAACACAGAAAAAAAGAGAAATTTACGTAACCATTCAAGAGGAATCCAGAAAATTCAAACAAAAGCACAGAATTCGGAAAAAATGAAACACAATTTTAGAAATTTTGGATTTCATAATGCCAATTTGTTCAGCTTAACACTTAAATTAAAACGGAGATTCAAAAAAAAAATGAACAGAACACTGAATATTGTTTGCACAGGGTCCTACAAAAAAGTAATACATTATTAAATTGTTAGACCTTTTATTATTAAAGAATAAACATGCTTTAGATTGTCACATTTAAGTAAAAATTTAAAATGTATACAGAAAAATCAAAACGAAAAATAAGGACAATGTATATTAAAAAAAATTTTTTTTTTTAAAAACAACCGATTTCATAGGCCCTTATTTACAGCTTGGTGGTGGGGGGTTTTTCAAAATAAAACACTGAGGAAGCTCCTTAAGCTAACAATGACAGCTGCTGGGTGGTCTGTGATGAAACAGATGTGTGAAACGCATCAAGAAGCGTTTCTTCGCCTAAAACCGTAATCAGGCGCTAAACGCTTAATTAGCCACCAGCGGCAGCTCACATAAACAAACAAACATGAGCGTTTGATTCAGCGTGACTACAGTCTTACTCTCTCCAGCAAGGGCTCTGGACTGATTCATGATTGCATGTGATTCTGACACACCAATAATTACGCCTAATCCCCAATAATAATAAAACGAGTCATTTTAGTTCCAGATGCTGATTGGTCAAGCCGGCGTTCCAGCTGTGCAAATACAGGAGATGAAAACAGCTGTGATGTGAAAGACCTGTTGATCAGCTACTGTTTCTGCATCACTGCAATAAACTAATGCAGTGTTTCATTTTAATAATGATTCACAAAAAAACTTTTGTTCTAAACTTTGTTCCAATAACAAATCCAGCTAACAAAGATATGTTCTTAGAACGTTTTATTAACGTTAGCGACTAAGTTATGAAAATGTTATTTATGAAAGTTCTCTGAACGTTCAAAATGTCCAGTGAGCCGAGGCTTTTACAGTGTGTTTTCATACTACAATGATCGCTTTCACTTCAAAATATCAAGTAAAATTTGCTTTCTCTTGATAGGAGTTTTTCAAAGAGTCTGTGAGACATTCATTCAGAAAGCGAGTCCGTCTCCATTTACCGAAGGGCCACTCCAGAGCCGCTGATACAGAGACACGACAGAGTCAAAGAGCCAGAAAATTAGAAAATGAGGAGAGCGATGATGCATGATACAGATACACACAGCTGACTGCAGGATGCAGAGAGGAGGACACTGCTCATGATCGAAAAAGAAATAAATAAAACCCTTGCCAAAGTTAAGTGGATTTATGACATCCACCAAACTCAACAAAATCATTCAGTCTATCTTTCTGTCTGGCCTAGCAACCCCCACACTACCCAGTAATGCCTATAAATCAACCCATTAACACAATGACCAATCAGACCACCCTAGTAACTGCATCCTAGCAGAGGCGCGTAATACCCAATCCTAGCAATGCTGAGCCACACCCGCAACACCTATTAACCACCTAATCAGAACATTTCAACAATGCCCAGCAACAGCTTCACAATAAGCTTCTCCGCTAGCTCCTATTAACGGTTTTTTTTTCCAGCTCTTAACGTTCACATTCAACATTGACAGTCACTCCGAACCACCGACTCAAATAGCGTGAGATTTAAAGCAGCAGACGACAAACTGCAGCAGCAGTTATTATTAACAAAAAGATATATGTTTTGTGTGGATAATATTGTTTTTGTAATCGTTCTCATTCTTGGTGTTAGCGCGTCTTTAACACTCAAATTTTCACACAAAAAATGGTAAATATTAGTTGTCACATAAATTCTCAGAAAATACATGTATATACAGCGCAATCTCACAATAAATTAGAATGTCGTGGAAAAGTTTATTTATTTCAGTAATTCAACTCAAATTGTGAAACTCGTGTATTAAATAAATTCAGTGCACACAGACTGAAGTAGTTTAAGTCTTTGGTTCTTTTAATTGTGATGATTTTGGCTCACATTTAACAAAAACCCACCATTTCACCATCTCAACAAATTAGAATACTTCATCAAATTTTTTTTAGTGAATTGTTGGCCCTCTGGAAAGTATGTTCATTTACTGTACATGTACTCAATACTTGGTAGTGGCTCCTTTTGCTTTAATTACTGCCTAATTTCGGCGTGGCATGGAGGTGATCAGTTTGTGGCACTGCTGAGGTGGTATGGAAGCCCAGGTTTCTTTGACAGTGGCCTTCAGCTCATCTGCATTTTTTGGTCTCTTGTTTCTCATTTTCCTCTTGACAATACCCCTCTATGGGGTTCAGGTCTGGTGAGTTTGCTGGCCAGTCAAGCACACCAACACCATGGTCATTTAACCAACTTTTGGTGCTTTTGGCAGTGTGGGCAGGTGCCGAATCCTGTTGGAAAATGAAATCAGCATATTCAAATAGCTGGTCAGCAGAAGGAAGCATGAAAAATTTGCTCCAAAATTTCTTGGTAAACGGGTCAGTGACGTTGGTTTTCAAAAAACACAGTGGGCCAACACCAGCAGATGACATTGCACCCAAAATCATCGCAGACTGTGGAAACTTAACTCTGGACTTCAAGCAACTTGGGCTATGAGCTTCTCCACCCTTCCTCCAGACTCTAGGACCTTGGTTTCCAAATGAAATACAAAACTTGCTCTCATCTGAAAAGAGGACTTTGGACCACTGGGCAACAGTCCAGTTCTTCTTCTCCTTAGCCCAGGTAAGACGCCTCTGACGTTTTCTTTAGCAATTACTAATTCAGAACATTACATTTATATTTCTTATTCTTTGCTTGAAAAAGTTTAAAACATGTAACAATATATATTTCCAACAAACCATTTTGTTTTAGTAACATTTTCTTAGCAATATATTTAATTTCAAATAAAGTTTGAGAAAAATTATTTTATTTTTTATTAACTTTTTATTGAAAAAAACTATGTTTACAATAAATTTATGTTTTATTACGTTTTTTCTTTTTTCTTTCTTTAGCAAGTATTTAATTTCAATACAGTCGTATCCATGTACAAAAATAGTTAAAACAAATCATTATTTTTTAATTGCAGACAAATTGACAGTAAAATGACAGGCCCACAGTCATGGCCACTTTTGTCTGTAAAAATCATTTTCAACCCACTCTACGATACTTCAGACCACCGCACTGTGCAGATCACAGATCCAGCCTCATTTATTTCAAAACAGGGCAAAACTTAGCACGAGTGCTGTAAAGAAGGACGCAGAGCCCAATCTGCGGGCCCATCTGACAGCTGAATAATGATTAAACGCGCGTGTCTCTCTCAGTGGTGATCATCTGTGTTACTGCGATTCATCTGCCGCGTCCCCAGAGTCAACACCTTACCAGACGAGCATTAAGGCGCCGCTGCACACTACCACACAAGAATGCGCCGATCACTGTGCGAGCTCAGCCGACGCCACAGATATACAACCGGCAGAAATCAGATGCTCAGAAGAGGCAGCGCTCTGAACGCGCCGTCCCTGATAAAGCCTGGATTTCCAGTCTGCGCTCAGGAGGGACGCCGGGGGGGGGGGGGGGTAATGATGCATGTAATATATTTTATCTGCGCTTTTCCGAAACAACATCTCTGAACCAAGCGGTCTTCTGCTAACCGTCGATTCCACGTTTAACCGTGGCAAGAAGCAAACGACTGATTTATGATTTATCGATCTGTACACTCACTGAAAGCAGAAAATCCCTATATATATAGTACAAAAAAAAACCCCCCCTTTGTTAAAGGCGATATTTGTCAGTATACTAAAGTCTGTATACTGAAAGGTATCAATTATTTCTCAACAAATTCTCAAATTGAGACCTGAACCATGCTCTCCATATTACTGTCAAAAATATCTAATTTGTGACCCTGCAGCACAAAAGCAGTCTTAAGTCACTGGGATATTGTAGCAATTGCCAAAAATACATTGTATGAGTCAAAATTATTGATTTTTCTTTTATGCCAAATATCATTAGGATATTAAGTAAAGATCAGGTTCCATGAAGATATTTTGTAAATTTGCACTGTAAATATATCACACTTCATTTTTGATTGTAATGCATTGCCTAATACTTCATTGGGACACTTTTAAGGCGATTTCTCAATTTTAGATTTTTTTTGTACCTCAGATCCGAGATTTTCAAAGAGTTGATCTCGACCAAACAATTTTATTCAGCTTTGGATGTATGTATAAACTCAATTTCGAAATTGAAAAAACAATATTGTTTTACATTCCCCATATGGACTTAAATGCTTTTTCAAGTAGTTAAAACAAACAATTTAGAAATGTGATGGACTTAGACAATGTTTCTTACAATAACCTTATACAATATGGCTATTAATTTTAAGTAAACAAAAAAAAACTTTATACACAATATATACATATATTATGCGGCCTGTGGAATACTTGATTCTGTTGTCAGTCCGACATCCATTGTGGGTTATCCCTTGAGAACACCGTAAAAACTACTAACCAGCTCATCCGGTAACGAGTCGGCACTGTACTCTTGCTTGAACAGTTTTTCTTTAGGAGGAACTTGGCGTTTGTCAGCTTATTAATATTAAACCCTCAATTCATATTAATGTGTGCACTTATTTAATTATGTCCGCCGGGTAGCGCGACTCGCTCTCCTCGTTTCATACAAACGCAGCTGCTGCCATTTTTGCTACGATTGTTTTGTACGCTGTAATGAATTATAAGATAACTAACAAACTGGTACGATTTTAAGACATTTTTTTAACCCCCTTATTATTATCTGTGATAACGCCACTGGATGTCTATTACATTATCCTTACAATATTATTAATATAATAATATATATATAATATATATAATATATAGGTGTGGGTGTGTGGTGGTGTGTGTGTGTGTGTTTGTGTCATACCCTGAATCAGAAACTGATAGTGATATTCATTTATAGTATAACTTTCTATTCATCAAGATCCGAAAAAATTGTCATTTCCACAAAATATTAAGCATCAAAAGTTGTTCAACATTGATAATAAAATATGATCATCAATAATAATTTCTAACATGATAGCAATTCAGCATATGTTCATGATTTTCTGAAGGATCATGTGACACTGAATAATTGAGTAATGGTTGCTGAAAATTCAGCTGTGCATCACAGTAATACATTACAGTTTAACAGATATTCACATAGACATGTATTTCTTTTTTATAGTATTTTTAACAATATCACGGGTTTCTATATTTTTATCAATATAATGCAGCTTTGTTGAGGCAAGAGACTTCTTCCAAAAACATTCAAATACATTCATAATTATTCTAAACTTTTTAACTGTAGTGTACAGTATACCTGTATCTTGAATAAAGAAACAGATCTAAAACTAACGTTATCTAAACATAATACAACCAAGGACTCCCTTATGTGCAATAAAAGAGCACTATAAGTTGATATACGGCACACACGTCTCTATACGGGTCAGAATAATCTGCAATGCAGCTCCTCTGAACTAGAATCCTGAAACGCTGCTCAACTTCACACGCTTCTGAAGGGTAAAAACACATGCGTAACTGCACAGGTGCCATCGGATGCCACACGTTCCAGTTAAACACGACCGACTAATGATTCACTTGCAAACTAGAGCAGAATAAACTCACACACCTGCCGCAAAAGCAACACTAATGACAATTTCTTCTTGAACTTGCTGACACTTCCATTCACGTTTATGTTCGCTGAACGAAGCCACACAGGCGGAAAACATCACGTCCAATCAAATTCCTTTGGTGAAAGCCTGTCATTAGCAAACGGACGATATGGTGTGATTATAATCACTTTGGCACACATCCTAATGAAGGCAGACGTGCGATGGCACAACCTTGTGGACGGCTTTTCTCATTCACTTAAACACTCCGGGCTGTTCGACTAATATCAGAAACACAGGCGACATGATAATAACCTCATTACATGAGACCTTGAGCTTTTGTGGGGAGAAGACGGGATGTAAATCAAGCATTTATCACCTGTAATCTTTTTTTAAAGGATGAAGAGGGTGAACGTGATATTTTGCACAAGCCACAGCTGCTCTATATATCATATAATATGCTGTCCACTTCTACAGAGATTTGATGGATATTGAGTGCATATTTAGTGCATATCGCTTCTCTGGACTTCTTAGACTGTGCTTAGATGCTGGAATAGAGAAAGAAACATGCACATTAAATCCCGTTTGTGGTCTAATAAACTGCATGGTAGTAAAATCAGCTTTGATTGTACAGTGAAATCATGCGATTTTAAGTTTTATCAATGACAAGGAATGTTAGTGTCTTTTTCAAGGACACTACATTTGATATGTAAACACAGCTCTCACCAGTGTTTCTATGGGTACTTGAAAAGCTGGTTAAAACATGACAACGGTATGACGGACCAAAAGCCATAATTAGAGATGAGAATATCATAGCGACGCCTTAGCAACTGCATAGCAACACCATGGGGCAACCTGACAACATCATTAGAGATATTTTAGTAACACATTTTCACAAATATCAGAAAACTACAAAAAAAATGATAAAATTCTCATTTGCAGTAATAGCTGGAAATCTGAAACCAGAATATTATAGAGACACCTTAGCAACCACATAGCAACACCTGGACCACCTAACAACACCCTAGAAACATAATTGATATATTTTAAGCAACTTATTTTTGCAATATATTTTCATAAATAAAAAAAGATATCAAATATGACAATATTTTACAAAAGAAAAAAAAGAAAGATATAAAATATGACAATGATATTTGTAGGACAGTCCTGAGCCATAATTAGAGATGAGAATATCATAGCGACGCCTTAGCAACTGCATAGCAACACCATGGCAACCTGACACATCATTAAGATTTTTAGTAACACAATTTCACAAATATCAGAAACCTAAAAAAAAAAAATTTTTTTTTTTTTTTTTTTAATTTCCAGTAATAGCTGGAAATCTGAAACCAGAATATCATAGAGACACCTTAGCAACCGCGTAGCATCATTTTGGCAACATGACAACATCCTAGCAACATCATTAAAGTATGTTAAATAACATATTTTAGCAATATATATTTTTTTATATTTTAAGGACAGACCTGAGCCATAACTACATACCACAATATCATAGCAACACCTTAGCAACCACATAGCAACAGAACAACAGAACTGAGCAATGACTGCAGACCAGAATATCACCTTAGCAACAGTCTAGCTAGAAACATAATTAAAATATTTTAAGTAACCTAAATTAGCAATATATTATATATTATAGCAATATATAAGACAAAAGAAAGAAAGAAAGAAAGAAAGAAACATGATAATGATATTTGTATGACTGCAAAAAAACAAAAAATGCAAAAATATTTACTTTTTTTTTTCCTCATTTGCAGTAATAGCTGGAAATTTGAGATCAGAATATCATAGAGACACCTTAGCAACAACATAGAAACACCTGGACCACCTAACAAAAAAAAATAAAAAAAAATATGACAATGATATTTAACAACAAAAAAAAAGATATAAAATATGACAATGATATTTGTAGGAGTCCTGAGCCATAACTAGAGAACAGAATATCACACCCTAGAAACATCATTCAAGTATTTTAAATAACTTATTTTAGAAATACAGCTTATAATATTTGAAGGACAGACCTGAGCCATAACTACAGACCAGAATATCACCTTAGCCACACCTTAGCAACTGCATAGCAACACCTGGATGACCTGACAACATAATTTAAAGTAACTTATTTTAGCAATATATTTTATAAATACAAAAGAAACAAAACATGATAGTGATATTTGTAGAACAGTCCTGAGCCATAATTAGAGACCAGAATATCATAGCAACACCTTAGCAACTGCATAGCAACACCCTGGCAACTCCTACACCACTTTAGCCATAACTACAGACCAGAATATCATAGCGACACCTTAGTAACCACATAGCAACACCTTAGCAATATGACAACATCCTAGCAACATGCATGGCCAAACATACTCATATTTTCATGTGTGCATGATTTGCATATATAATTTATGCGCACACAAGCTTTGGTAACTGGAAGCGTGTTGGTTTAGCTCAGTTAATCTCCTCGCCCGTCTCTAATTACAGTCAAATAATGCAGTAAACTTCTCCTCCCACTCCTGACCGTCACGTCACATTTACCACCCCGCTGAGAGGGGCGCGCAGGACCCCCGCGGCCCCCAGGGGCCTGAGTCGGCACAGTTCGCCCTGCTAAATTGGATCTTAAACGCAGATAATTGTTGCTCAGATGAGAATGCAGCTATTTCCAAAGCTGCATCGTCCACACAAACACCAGACAGTGATTCATGATGGTCTTCCAGGGCTTTGCAATTAACCGAAGCTGGTCCTGATGGAGACACGGCACCGTAAACCACTGTGTACTTTACTCTATGTGCTCTACTTTCCCTATTAGTATGCCGTTGTCATTAGAAAGGCAAGCAATAAACATGGTGGATCACAAATAAGGAAATTGAGCCTCTCATCATATTAATGTGCGCTATTACAGCACGACACAAGGAAAACCGTGCAGCACTGAACATTTCTGCACAGCATGGATTTCGTTGTACCTTCAAAAAAAGCTACTTTTCCAATTTTGCATTTGGAAGACATGAAAGTATCTTTGAATATATTATACGTAGTCTAATCGTCCCTCTCCTAGATTTTCTCCAGCAGAACAGAGCTCAGATCTCTTAAACAAATCAGTTCATACGGCTGAAGGCAGGACTTTATCAGCGTGCTGTGAACAGGTTTTACTCCTCAAGGTATTTGAGTCTCAGTATCACCTGCCAAGACCCAGATCTGTTGAGAACATAACCTTGACATTTGCAAAAGAGAAATCTCTATAATATTTATGATCAATAACATTGGGCCCTCTGCATTTCTACAGACACTGAGACTGACACTGAAAAACTACTATACATATTTTAAGTCACAAAAAAATCTTGTGGATTACTTGAAACTACATAAAAACATAAAAAGTTAGATCAACATAATTTCCCCAAATAGTGTGCCAACATATATATATAGTTTTATAAGTGTCCTTCATGAATATGCAAACAAATCCAAACTGACATAGTAATGTTATTCGGGTTTTTATTAAACAATATACTGGAAAAAAAAATGAAATTGCTATGAAATTTCACAAATCACTACAAAGAAACCGCAAGTAACATATTGAAATAAACATCTGAAGTAGAAAGTCTTCATAATTAGTATTAGTATTTTAAATTGGAGTTCTTGTAAAACTACTCCAAAAAATAATCTTTCATTTACATTTGAAAAATCAATTTTACATGGTTAAAGGGGTCATATGATGCTTTTTTAAAGATCATTATTTTGTGTATTTGGTGTAAACAGAATATGTTGACATGCTTTAATGTTCAAAAAATATTATTTTTCAAATACTGTACATTATGTAGGTCCTCTATGCCCCGCCTCTCTCAAATGCTTCGTTTTCTACAAAGTCCCTCTTTTGACAAGTGCAGTCTGCTCTGATTTGCCAGCTGACCCTGTGCATTGTGATTGGCCGAACATCGCATGCACTCGTTGGAAATGTAACGACCCTTACCATAATTGCGAGCTTTAAGCTTTCAAAGTAAATATCAAGACAATTAATAATGTTGTTGGTTTTACCATCAGTTCAAGCCCTAAAGGGGAACAGACACAGTAATGATGGAGTACACAAGCCACGGTTTAGACAGCTGACTCCACTGTGATGTGACTCTGTCTCTCTCTCTCGCTCCATCCTCTCTCTCTCTCTCTCTCTCACACACACCCATACTTCAATCAATTCGGCTTTATTGGCATGACAATTGTTACAACGTATTGCCAAAGCATTGTGTTTACATTGAATCTAGAACAGATATATATGCAAAAAAAACATGTATGTATATACATTTAAAAAAAAAAAATAACATTTTGAAGCGTAGAATTCTACAAAGCAATTTAAATTCATTGTGTGGTCGGTGTGGTGCTGTGTATGTGTTTGTGTGTGTAGTGGTGGTGTGGGCACATCACTGGGATTTGTTGACTACATCCTCCCATCTTTTGACATGCATCGAATATATCGTGCTGCTATAAGATCACTCTTTGTTTTTTTTTCACCTAATAAATACTGAAGAGTGTGTTTTCCATTGTTTAACATTTTAAAGCAGGGTAAGTATTTCAATTTTGGATTAAAAAAAAAAAAATGTGTGCTATTTCGTCATAGTTTGGGCAGCGTTGTTAGGAAGTGTTGCTCCCTTCTCCACTTCCCCATTACATGGGCACTGCGGCTCTCTCTGCAGCCAGTGCGTCATATCTGCCCGTCTCTAAGTAGACTGCTCATCGTACCTCGTCATTTGTCTTCTTAATTTACAGTATTTCACTGTACTCAGATATTCTGCAGTTGTGTTTTTCTGTTGTTTCAGTCCAATAGGTTAGATAATTTTCTTTTTTGTGCTTTTATAATTTGGTTGGGCTGAATTTTGTGGATGAATATTTCAGAGTCCTGATGCTTTATGTTGTTAGTCATGTTAGTCTGTTTGTGCAGCTTCAGGACCATCTGAATCAGGGGACTTTTTTCAGTGTTCACTTCATGGTTTTTAAGGGCTTTAAAATGGTAAGAGTTGGGGTCACTCATTTTTGGGTGTTTCCAAAATTTGATGGCTCTTTTCTCTATGCGTATTAGTAGAGGGTATTGGCCTAATTCTGCCCTACATGCGTTGTTCGGTGTGTTCCTCTGTACTCTGAGGAGACTCTTATAGAACTCAGCATGCAGGGCTTCAATCTGATTTTTGTCCCATTTTTCAAATTCGTGATTTAGGAGATGACCCCACACTTCTCTGCCATATAATGCAATAGGTTCTATTACTGATTGGAATATTTTGAGCCATATTCTAATTGGTATTTCAATTTGGATATATTTTTTGATGGCATAAAAGGCCCTTCTTGCTTTCTCTTTAAGTTCATTCACAGCCAAATTTAGCTTACCAGTTGTACTTATTTTCAGCCTGAGGTATGTGTAGTTTGTGGCATATTCAGTTTTGGTCATACTAAGGGTGAAATTATGTCTCCTTCCCTGACATATGGGTCTTTTCTGGAATGTTAGTACTTTAGATTTGTTAGGATTAATCGTAAGGGCCCAGGTCTGACAGAACTTGTGCAGGATGTCTAGACTCTGCTGTAGACCCTCTTCTGTTGGAGACAGAAGAACCAGATCATCTGCAAACAGCAAGAGCTTTATGTTGGAGTCATGCAGTGTGAGGCCAGGTGCTGCTGATTGTTCCAGGAGTTTCGCCAATTCATTAATGTAGATATTGAAGAGGGTCGTTGATAGTGGACAGCCCTGCCTCACACCCTGCCCTTGAGTGAAGAACTCTGTGCGTTTATTTCCAATTTGAATTGTGCATTGATTGTTTGAATACATTGTTTTTTAAATATTGTATGTTTTACCCCAATACCTGATTCTAGAAGTTTTGACAACAGACCTTCATGCCAAATTGAATCAAAGGCTTTTTGGAAATCTACAAAGCAAGCAAAAATTTTGGTTTTGTTTTGGTTAATGTATTTGTCGATCAGGGTGTGTAGGGTGAAGATGTGGTCTGTTGTTCTGTAATTTGGTAAGAATCCAATCTGACTTTTGCTGAGGACACTTTGCTCTGTAAGGAAGTGTACAAGTCTTGTGTTGATGATATTGCAGAACAGCTTCCCCAGATTACTGCTTACACAGATGCCTCTGTAGTTGTTGGGGTCTGATTTGTCTCCACTCTTGAATGTGGGTGTTATGAGTCCTTGATTCCAGGTTTCAGGGAAATTACCAACACTCAGAACCAAGTTGAACAGTTTTAGTTGGGCCAATCTTAATTTGTGCTCTGTGTTCTTGAGCATTTAGTTGAGGATGCCATCTGGTCCACTTGCTTTTTTGTTTTTAGGGCCTGGATTTTATCAATCAGTTCATTTTCTGTAATTTTAGTCAATGGGTTTGAATTTTACCAATTGTTATGTGTCCATAGAATCACTTTTTTCTATTTGGGTTTTTTCTGGTTCATTGTCAATTTCACTATAGATTGTTCAAAGTGAAAGACAAATTATAGATTGTTCCCGGTGTCTCCGTTTTGTATGGCTGCTTGTTCATGATGTTTTTTATGCAAGTAATTCCAGTTGTCCCAGAAATTGTTAGAATTTACGGATTCTTCAATAGTTTTTAGTTGATTTTGGATGTACTGTTCTTTCTTTTTTTCTGAGTGTACTTTTATACTGTTTAAGTTCTTCACAATATTGATGGCGTAAATCTTCATTGTTTTTGTTGTCTGTGTTTTTGATTTGATAATTGTTTTAATTTTTTCCTCATGGTTTTACAGCTTAAATCAAACCATTTTTCATTTTCTTGTGTGGTTTTATGGATTTTCCTAGAGGTTGTGAGGTTAGATAAATTGGCCAAATATTTCAATGTATAATTTATGTTCTCCACTGCCAGATTGACACCATCTCGATTGTGAGGATAAATTCTTCCTAGAAAATTGTCTATAAGTAGGCATACTTTTGGATGGCCAGTTGCTGTCATATATTTTTCTGTGCTGTTTTGTGCCCATCTGTAGTTCTCTCTAATGTTGTACAGCTTACTGGGCTGTGAATGTATGTTGGTATTTGTTGTCCTCTTTAGGTAAACAGTAATTTAACTGTGGTCTGATAAGGGTGTTAGTGGTTTGACTGTGAATGCTCTGAAAGAGAATGGATCTAAATCTGTGATCATGTAATCAACAGTTGAGCAACCATGAAATGAACTGTAGGTGTACCTTCCAAGAGAGTCACCTTTCACCCTGCCATTGACGAGGTACAGACCGAGGCTTCGACAGAGCTCCATCAGAAGCTTCCCGTTTCTATTCACTTTGTCATCAGAGTTATTTCTTGGGAAGTTTACAATGTTTTGTCCAAAAATTTAGTTATTCCCATTATCTGTGGTGTAGTCGGGAAGAGATCCTGTCCTGGCATTTAGATCCCCACAGATCAACACACTTCCCTGGGCCTGGAAGTGGTTAATTTGACTGTGGAGAGATTCAAAGATGTCCTCATTATAGTATGGGGATTCAGAAGGAGGAATATAGAGAGCGCATAAGAAAACATCTTTAGTGGTTTGGGTAAGGTGCTTGTTGATTTTGAGCCATATACAGTGGGTACGGAAAGTATTCAGACCCCCTTAAATTTTTCACTCTTTGTTATATTGCAGCCATTTGCTAAAATCATTCAAGTTCATTATTTTTCCTCATTACACACATCACCCCATATTGACAGAAAAACACAGAATTGTTGACATTTTTGCAGATTTATTAAAAAAAATAAAAACTGAAATATCACATGGTCCTAAGTATTCCTTTGCTGTGACACTCATATATTTATCTCAGGTGCTGTCCATTTCTTCTGATATTCCTTGAGATGGTTCTACACCTTCATTTGAGTCCATCTGTGTTTGATTATACTGATTGGACTTGATTAGGAAAGCCACACACCTGTCTATATAAGATTTTACAGCTCACAGTGCATGTCAGAGCAATTGAGAATCATGAGGTTAAAGGAACTGTCTGAAGAGCTCAGAGACATAATTGTGTCAAGGCACAGATCTGGCCAAGGTTACCAAAAAATTTCTGCTGCACTTAAGGTTCCTAAGAGCACAGTGGCCTCCATAATCCTTAAATGGAAGACATTTGGTACGACCAGAACCCTTCCTAGAGCTGGAACGTCCGGCCAAACTGAGCTATCGGGGAAGAAGAACCTTGGTGAGAGAGGTAAAAAAGAACCCAAAAATCACTTTGGCTGAGCTCCAGAGATGCAGTCGGAAAGTTGTAGAAAGTCAACCATCACAGCAGCCCTCCACCAGTCGGGGCTTTATGGCAAAGTGGCCCGACGGAAGCTTCTCCTCAGTGCAAGACACATGAAAAAAACACCTGAAGGACTCCAAGAAATAAGATTCTCTGGTCTGATGAAACCAAGACAGAACTTTTTGGCCTTAACTCTAAGCGGTATGTGTGGAGAAAACCAAGCACTGCTCATCACCTGTCCAATACAGTCCCAACAGTGAAGTTTGGTGGTGGCAGCATCATGCTGTGGGGTGTTTTTCAGCTGCAGGGACAACTGGTTGCAATCGAGGGAAAAATGAATCCCAAGTACAGGGATATCCTGGACGAAAACCATCTCCAGAGTGGTCAGGGACCTCAGACTGGGCCGAAGGTTTACCTTCCAAAAAGACAATGACCCTATGCACACAGCTAAAATAACGAAGGAGTTGCTTCACAAAAACTCTGTGACTGTTCTTGAATGGCCCCAGCCAGAGCCCTGACTTAAACCCAGTTGAGCATCTCTGGAGAGATCTAAAAATGTCTGTCCACCAACGTTTACATCCAACCTGACAGAACCGGAGAGGATCTGCCAGGAGGAATGGCAGAGGATCCCCAAATCCAGGTGTAAAAACTTGTTGCCTCTTGCCCAAAAAGACTCATGGCTGTATTAGATCAAATGGGTGCTTCTACTAAATACTGAGCAAGGGTCTGAATACTTAGGACCATGTGATATTCAGTTTTTCTTTTTTAATAAATCTGCAAAAATTTCAACAATTCTGTTTTTTTCTGTCAATATGGGGTGTTGTGTTTACATTAATGAGGAAAAAAATTAACTTGAAAGATTTTAGCAAATGGGTGCAATATTGTTAAGAGTGAAAATTTAAGGGGGTCTGAATACTTCCGTACCCACTGTATATTCTTCTTTTTTTTATTGTTTGGATTGTATTTGTCAATTTCTTGTTTGTGCCAGATAATGATGCCCCCTGAATATCTTCAACGTGTGATTTTTTTTTCATGTTTTCTAGAGGATAAAAATATTTCACAGTATCCTGGGGGACAAAGAGTGACTTCAACAGTTCTGTGCCATGTTTCCTGTAATATTATTATGTCCATGTCTGATATGTTTTTTCTAAAATCGTTTTTTTCTAAAAACTATTTTCCAGTACCATTTAAAGGGTAGCATTCGCACCGACAGTGTGTACTAAAAAGTGACGTAAGCCGGTCGACAGCAACATCATTTGTGCGCAGCGTTCAACAACAGAAACAAAGAACAACATTAACAACAGGAGGATGTAGGACGCTGTGATCGGAGCTGTGTTTGGTTGGGTTTCACAATAATGGACATGGAAATTCGACGTATACGTAAAGCGATTGAAAGCACGGAAAGGAGGACTAAGAATCTCCAACGTCAACTGGCAGTGCTACATTTGCTACATGTGCCTGCACTTCAGCGTCCGTCCGTCTTTCGCTGTTCTCCATACTTGCGAAATAATTTGACATGCTTACAGTATGTTTACACTGCGTTTTAAATCATGGTGGGTGAGGGTGTTTTCGTACTCGTTTGGCCAATCAGTGTCTACTTACATCACGATTAGTACCAATTGTGCTGGTTAGACCCTGCTCCGAAGTAGGAGCTATGTGGGGTCTCGAAAAAGGTAGTCCGGTACTAAAATCGCTCCCAGTTCCGGCGGTGCGAAAATGCCTAAAAGTGGGTAGTTCCACAATTAGTTTCTGGTACTATGAAAAGGTTCCTGCGGTTTGAAAGGCTCTATAGTAATGATTAATGATCTCATTTTGTCAACAAATGTAAAAATTCAGCAATCTTAATATTGCTCTAGAGTGATACAAACCGAAGTCCAACACAGTATCAAGGATCAAAGAGTGCATGTGTAAACGTAGATCTACACTTACACTTTTTTTTTTTTCCATATATACATATATTATTGTGTGTATGTATTTTACTCACTACTACTGTTCCAGCCGTGTGTATATAAGTTTGAGCAGGTCCTTGATCTCTACCAGGTTGGTGTGGTTAGGCCCTTTTACGGCTGCGGCATAACTCCTCTGCTCCTGCTGCTCGGGCCGATGAGGGTGTGGACCAGGCTGCTGCTCTGCTGAGATGCTGTTGTTCCTCGCTGGAGCTGCTCTGTGTCTTTTGTGGTTGTGCTGATGTTGGTCCCAGGAGAGAGGGCCCTGTGGTGCAAGGTACTGTTGCTGGGGTCTCCGCTGCTGTGGTGTAGGCTGATGGTAGTAGAGAGCCGTGGGATTGTTTGAGTCGAGTACAATCCTGTCCCTCTCTCTCTCTCTCTTTCCCGCACCCTCTCCTTCGCGCTCTCTCTCTATCTCTACTCTCTCTCGCCGATCATGTCTCCTCTCTTCTCACACACCTCTCTTTCTCTCGCCCACACCCGCTCTCTCCTCTCTCTCTTCGCTCTCTCTTCTCTCCCCTCCCCTCTCTCTCTCCTTTCCGCTCTCGCTCTCCTTCTCCTCATATCACACACACCACGCGCGGCCCGCCGCTCCCACCCCACCACACACACACACATGCCGCAAACTGTCCGCATTTGGAACAGTCATAGCAATACTAAACTAATCTCAAAAACAGTAGCTGATTCATAGTCAAATGGTCCTGCCAAGTCAGATTACCCCTCCTCTCCTAGTTCACGAAACGTCTCCAGAAAATCATTGGCGGTTCGTTGTCAGTATCTTAAAGATTCCTAATGCAATCTACTTTCGAAGGAGCCAAATAAAGTGCTTTTGGCTTTGCCTGGAACACACAGCTTCCTTCTCCCTGACATGGCCGCTTTCAACAACTACTGCGGTTACGAAACCACGCCTTCGTTCTATTCGTTCACATGTGGCTCATTGCACTATTTCCCAAGTGAGTACGATATGTGTGGTTGTGTTAAACTAGCCGTTTTAGGTAGGCGTGGCTGAGTCCTAACTTTTATAAAGAATATCTCTTTTGTTTTGAGAGTTTAGTCTTTGCAACTTCAGGATCTTATCTATGCACAATCAGCTTATAACACTCCAAATAGAAAGGAAAACTTAAAATCGCATCACAAGACCCCTTTAAAATAACCAAAAAAAACGGCATCGGCTGCATTAGTCTTTGCATTACATTGTTGTACATAGTCTCAACAAGTCCTTTTTACAAACTGTAAAATAAAACAAATAAAAGCGGCAATTAGTTATACAACTTAAGATAACTTAAATATCCAACTTAAGTAAACTAAAGTTAACCGAACATATAATTTTAACATTCAATAATTTTAGTAATAATTTTGGTCAGTGTTCGAATCTCTGACACACTACAAAAATGGCAACGATGTGGAGGAAAAAACAAGATTAAAAAAACCCAAATGCACTGCGAGAGCTGCTTCTTTAACACCTGACCTCATTCATTTGGCCTGAACAGTGAGTTCAGCGCTGCTGTATTACTCTCTTCCTGAAAGACCAACACGGATGTTTATGGGATAGTTTACCGTGCTGTTCTGTTCTATTCTGCAGATATTTACCTGCATTAAATACACTGACAGCTGTTTGATTGATTGTTTACTCTCTGCTTCAGTGCTGTAGATCTATATCTGTTCCCGCTTGAGGATTGATGTGATATAAAGCCTGTGCTGTGATAAAAGATCAGGGAGATATTGGACCTTGTGAGATTAATGTCAAACTTATTTTGGAGCTCCCCAGCGCTTGCAGAAGTTCTGATGAAACGACTCTCGGTAGAGCCGTTACCGCGTCCCACCAGGATGAAGTATTTCTGGATTTGGGTTATTCCCCCCCTCCAACATTAATTTAATGTTTCATTTCTTCTGTTCTGTTAACATTATCACTATATTTCATTTCTATTACCTTTCTGTCAGAGATAAATTCAATTAAATGAGAAAACATTGTCAGGAAGACAACTTTGGCCCTGAAATAATGCAATTTTCTGAGATGTCTCTCATAAAATTCTTTATGAGAAATAAAACAGACACACAGGGAACACATTGTTGCTAGAGCTATTAATATTGAGCTGTCCATCAATTGAGAATTCATTTTAAATTCAGTTCCTGAATTTGAATTGAATTTGAACTGAGGTAGCAAACAGCTGCTGGATTCTCAAGATTCTTGAGAATACATTTCTTCTTATGGGGGCAAAAACAAAAGTGTTGCATTTATAATTTGTTCAGTGTATATATATATATATACATTAATTATTTTTTATTATTTGGTTTTAATGCTATCTATATACATATAATACACATATACATATATATATATATATAACCAAAATAATTAAAAAAGAACAAAAAATCACAAATTCATAAAACATTATTGAAATTAAGAATAATTTAAATAAAACAAAAATAGCTTGTTTAATATTTTGACATTCTGAGATGTAAAATCAACATTTTCTGAAAACTAAGCACCAGTCTTGTTTCGTATCACTGATATACTATTATTGTTATTAATACTGAGTATTAGTGTTTTAGTATTATATTTTATTTTCAAGTTTTATTTAAGAGTAATTTAATTATTTTTAACTAGTTGTATATTTTATAATATTTTTACTGTATATTCATAATAATATTTTAGTTTAATAATTAGTTTTTTATTTTTTATATTTGGTTATTTTCATTTCAAGTTTAGTTAACGTTTTAGTATGGTTGTTTCGCTTTTGGTCATTTTTTAAAAAATTGTCTATATAGCTTTTTATTATTATGATTGTAGTTGTGTTCTGTTTATAAAGTAAACTAATGAAATAAATGAAAATGAGAAATGTTGCATTGGTTGCATTGTATAATATATAGTTAACTTTAATAACCCTGCTTAGCGCCTCCTATCAACAACCATTTGTTGAATAAGAAAATAGGACTTCAGGACTTATTTTGTACCTAATTCATAGAAAGCAGTTTCACATAAATTGCTGTAAATAAACTTATGTTCATAACTTCATCAAATGAACTGAACGTGATTACAGTCATCATATCTCCTGATAACAGCGGATGGGCATTCAGTTTGAGTTTATGAATCTCCTCCGTCATCTTCACGAGCGATAGGTGTTTTATGATTGCAGTCCTTTAGCACCTGCTTGTTTCTCCACTTCAGTCTGCGACTAACCGACATCAGCCTCCCTACACGCGTTTATCCGCCTGCCGTATTGAAGTCCTGCCATCACACGATCTGTCGTAGTTCATCATTTCCCCTCGTAACCAAACGCTCTCGGTTCTTATTTCCCAGAGCTCCGGGCCCTAAGAGACATATGCAGCCAAATCTCATCTCATTTAACGCAGGCATCCGAGGTGAAGGTGATGCGTGCCGTTCCTCAGCATTATGAATAGCAGTTTAATCTGCGAGAAGCTCCTGGCGGCCCCCACGGGCACCGCTGCTGGAAGTGCATGTCGGACTAGCTGTGCATCATGGTAAATGAAGGCTTTTACCTCCCGCCAGCTGGGGAGAATTTCATAATAGAGCGTTTGATTTGAATAAATGTCTCTCTCTCTCACTCGCTCTCCTCCACACAAAGAGCCACATTCATCTTGTTACGCTGGTGAGATATACGGTAATAGTGACAAATGTGCTTCGACTCGTGCGGCATGACCACGCACTTCTGCTTTCTTAAACACACACTCGCACCTGCTCGTTCATCTTAAATATTACGCAGCGCAGACACACACCGCAGATCTCATGTATGTTCAAAGAGCTGGTTTCTGTCAACGGAGTCCAAAATCTCAATACATCTCTGTTCAACCCAGTGAGTCACTTACAAGTCACTTTAGAACAGTCTGCTGATTGTAATAAAATCAAGGGTCAGTTTTTTTTTTTCCCTGGAGATGGTAATTATTATTTTATAATTATAGCTTTTCTAGGAACTATAATATGTTAACGTTTTCTGACGAATCATCACGTTCCAGATAGATAACTCAGGGAGACCCGGGAGTGTTGTAACATGGGGTTAGTTGTAACACTGTCAGATTGACCAATCAGAAACAACCTATGGTGATGTCATTCATATCATACACTCCCATCTCCATTTTGAGCTAACAGGAGAAGTGGCATGTGTCTCTGAGCAAGATTGTGAATTTCATCACCAAAAAAGTGATTTTCAAGTAAAAGTGTCAGGTTTCTGTCACTTCGGTCTAGTGTAATTCATGTTTTTGTGACAGAGCCCTGACACTCGCGTCTTGTCATTGTTTTCATGTGAGCGTGCGGCTTCGAGTGTGCTCGAGCCGTGCGCTCTCGTCTGCGTGTACTGTTTCATGTTGGAGCGTGGTGTTCAGATCCCGGCAGTCATGTCTTGAGTTTCGGTTTCGTGTCGGGGTCTGGACACTCGCGCTCCATGTTCTGTCTCGAGTTCGCTCGGCCGTGCGCTTTTCTGTCCACGTGTGTTGTGTTTTGTGTGGCACGCGGTTTGTGTTCAGCCGTGTGCTTTTTTTGTTGTCTTGTGTGAACACGCGGCTTATGATTTTTCTCATTAGCTGCGTGTTCGTGTCTCCTGTTCTAGCACATGGCTTGTGATTTGTTTTGCTGGCCATGTGCTTGTGTTTTGTTTTGTGTGAGCACATGGCTTTTTGTCTTTGATTCGGTGTGCCATGTGCTCATGTCAATTGTCTTGACCCCTCCCATCTTGTTACCTGATTATTAGTTAATTTGCCCCACATCTGGTCCCTCATTACCCTCCGCGCGTGCTCCTCCATTGAGGCGCCGGGGGTGCAGTCCTGCGCGGTCGTGGTCGGGAGGGCCCCCTGGGGGCCGTCGTCAATCCCCTGGATGTGGTCCCAGATCTTCCTTGTCCTTGCCATGGCCTTTCGGGCCTGGCCTTGCCAGCCTAGGGTCCCCACCTCGGGGGAGTGGGGGCTGGGTTGGGGGGGGGTAGTGTTTTGTCATTAAAACCCTTTTTCTGCAGTACTGAGTCCTCGCTCCATCCCTCTACCCGGAGACCTTGACAGTACGAACTCACCAAGACGAGGACTCAGTGGAAGAAGGGTTTGCGCCATCCACCAGCTTCCACTCTCTCCAGCCCCCACTACCAGTGCATGCTCCAATTTAGGACCTTGAGCTCCCTCCGTCCACAGGGGGCTGACGTGAGGAGGTTTGCCCTGGAGTTCAGCGGGGAGGCAGAGGGGTTGGGGTTTAATGATGCGGCCCTCAAAGACCTCTTCTGCTACGCCCTGGATGAGCCCCTCAACTGGTGGACGATGAGAGGGTTGGACCACCTGTCGTTTGAGCGGTTCATCGAATTCCTAGCCCGACAGGGGAATCCTCTGGCTGTAGCGCCCCCAGAGACGGCCGAAGAGGCGGCAGCGCTCCCAGCGTCTGCTGAGGAATCTGCAGCGCCCCCAGAGGTGGCCGTTGAGGTGGCAGTGCCCCGCTCTCGGAGACGTAGGAGGAGGAATGGGTACGCCTCACCTCCCCTAGAGGCAGCTGAAGAGGCTGCTGTGCCTCTAGAGGTGGCTGATGAGGCTGCAGCTCCCTGTGTGGCGGCCGAGGAGTCTGCAGTGCCCCCGAGGGTGGCTGATGAGGCTGCAACGGCCCCGGAAGCGGCCGAAGAAGCTTCAGCGCCCCCAGTGATGGCCGGAGAGTCTGCAGCGGTCCCAGTGACGGACGAAGAGGCGGCTGCGCCCCAAGAGGTGACCGATGAAGTGGCAGTGCCCCGCTCTCAGAGACGGAGGAGGAGGAAAAGGGCTTCCTCCATCCCACATGGCATGGAGGCCGTCCCAGGTCCTCCCAAGCTCCTTGCCCTGCCGGCCCCACCCGGGCTCCTTGCCCTGCCGGCCCCCGCCCGGGCTCCTTGCCCTGCCGCCCCCGCCCAGGCTCCTTGCCCTGCCGCCCCCGCCCAGGCTCCTTGCCCTGCCGCCCCCGCCCAGGCTCCTTGCCCTGCCGCCCCCGCCCAGGCTCCTTGCCCTGCCGCCCCCGCCCAGGCTCCTTGCCCTGCCGCCCCCGCCCAGGCTCCTTGCCCTGCCGCCCCCGCCCAGGCTCCTTGCCCTGCCGCCCCCGCCCAGGCTCCTTGCCCTGCCGCCCCCGCCAAGCCCATTTCCCCGCAGCCAAGCTCCATGCCCCCGCCCAAGCTCCCTGGCCCCCCCCCCAGCTCCTGCCCCGCCCAAGCTCCTGCCCCTCCGCCTACCCACAATATCCTGCCCGCCGGCCCCGCCCAAGCTCCTGCCTGCCGGCCCCGCCCAAGCTCCGTTCCCTGCCTCCCCCGCCCAGGCTCCTTGCCCACCCAGCTCCTTGCCCCCCGCCCGAAGTCCCGCCCTCCTGGACCCCCGCTAGCTTCCCGCCGCTCCGCCCTGTTGGCCTAACTGTGTTCTTGTTCAGGCCTCGAGCCTCCGGTCTGTGTCCGCCGTCCCGCCTGGCTCCCCCAGATTTCCTTCGCCGCCTAGCCCCCCCTGCTCATCACCCGCCCAACCCCGTCTCCTGTTCCTGGTTCTTTAGCCGGGAGGCCTCCCGGGGCTGTTCCTCCTGGAGCCCGCCCTGGCTCCCCGCAGATCCTGGTCTGCCTTCTCCCTGTCTCAACCCTCCCTCCCTCCCTGTTCCTGTAATGACTTTCGGTGTACTGCGTCACTTGCTTGGTTCCCCTCCCTCCCTCCCTCCCCTCTTTGTCCCAGTGTTTAGATTTTTCCTGTCTTATGTTGCCTGTTATGTAGCGGTTTTGTGTTGTCATGTTTGTTCTGTCATGTTCCTGTCTTGTTTTTGTTGTGTCTCGTTAGGGACGCCAGGTGGCGTCCCTTTTGAGGGGGGCTAGTGTCAGGGTTCTGTCACTTCGGTCTAGTGTAATTCATGGTTTTGTGACAGAGCCCTGACACTCGCGTCATGTCATTGTTTTCATGTGAGCGTGCGGCTTCGAGTGTGCTCGAGCCGTGCGCTCTCGTCTGCGAGTACTGTTTCATGTTGGAGCGTGGTGTTCAAATCCCGGCACTCAAGTCTTGCGTTTCGGTTTCGTGCCGGGGTCCGGACACTCGCACTCCATGTTCTGTCTTGTTGTGGCAGCGTGCGGTCTCGAGTTCGCTTGGCCGTGCGCTCTTCTGTCCACGTGTTTTGTGTTTTGTGTAAGCAAGCGGTTTGTGTTCAGCCGCGTGCTTTTCTTGTTGTCTTGTGTGAACACGCGGCTTATGAGTTTTCTCATTAGCTGCGTGTTCGTGTCTTTTGTTCTAGCACATGGCTTGTGATTTTTTTTGTTTTGCTGGCCATGTGCTTGTTTTTTTGTTTTGTGTGAGCACATGGCTTTTTTTCTTTGATTCGGTGTGCCATGTGCTCGTGTCATTTGTCTTGACCCCTCCCATCTTGTTACTTGATTATTAGTTAATTTGCCCCACATGGGCTCCCTCGTTACCCTCCTCATTTGCTCTACATTTATTCTCCTTGTGTTTGCAGTCCTGCGTCCTTTCGTTGTCGTTATTTCCCCCTGGATGTCTTCGTCAATCCCTGGATGTGTCCAGATCCTGCCTTGCCTTGCCTTGCCTTGTCTTGCCTTGCCTTGCCAGCCTGTTTTTCCCCCTCGGGGTAGTTTTTGTTGCTGTTTTGTTTATTTTTATTGTCATTAAAAGCCATTTTCTGCAATACTGAGTCCTCGCTCCATCCTCTACCCGGAAAACCCTGACAAATATATTTTTATTTTATCAAATTATTTATTGCCTAGCATTCATTGTAATGTAGATCAAATGTTTTGCCTTATAAAATCTTAAGTAGCCATTTCTCTAGTTTAATTTGATGCTAGACATTAATGCTAACTTCAAACCCACATGCTAAAAGAGTTAGCTATGTAATGGCTGCTTGCGGTGGGGATAGTTATAACAGTTCATTAAAAATTGTCATACACTGACACACACAGAAATTTGTTATAGTTTTAAGTTTAAAGTCCCATAAGAAATACACTACAACACACACACAGATCAATTTGTTATTTGTTAAGTTTAAAGTTCCAACCACACACACACCCACATCCTAAATGACACCCACAGAATGTTTGAAAAGTGTAAGTTCAAAGGAAATGCACTACACACACACACACACACACACACACACACACATATTTGCTATATGTGAATTAACGTTCTAACAACGACAACACACACACACACAGCAATTTGTTATAGCCTTGAGTTTAAAGTTCCAGAATATTTTTGTTCTTCAATAAAGTTCTTGCATTATCTGGAAAGAGTGGATATTGTTTCACCAAATTACCTCTTATTGTTACATCTATCCCCAGCTAGTGTTACAACTCACCCCAGTAGTGGGGTAGGTTGTAACAACGGAACTCTTTGTATTTGACATTAACTCACATAATCTGTGATTGTGTAGTACAAGTTCTAGTGAGTTTTATTGTAGTAGACAAATGTGGCTACAATGTATCAAAGTTTGAGAGGTCTAGCATGAACAACCACTAAGTTACTGACCCTCAAACAAAAAGTGTTACTATCATCCCCGGTCTCCCCCTATTGTTTTTTGGCAAATAGTTTTTTCTTCTAGTTTTGAGAATACATTTTACTGAGATTTAACAAGCATGCATTTAATGAGATGTATGCTTAAAACAAAACAAAAAATCTACTCAAAAAGGTAAAAGAAAATGTAAGATTATTCTATGAACACAAGTCTTAATATTGTATCCATTATTTACATTTTAAGGATGTTTTTAAGGATGTTTGAATATTTCTAGATCATTAATAAAAATGGTCATTCTGTTTATAGCTTATAATTAGCTTTATATGAAGACTATAACAGTCTGGTGTGTCATGTCCTCTTTTAGACAGCTGAGTAAATGAGTGCGGATGAAATCTCAGTACAGGACCTTAAGCTAAACCACCCAAACCTTCTCAAATCGTCCTAGTTAAGAGAATATGTTAAGAGCTCCCAGACGGGTTCATTTACTCATTTACACAGGAACATCTCTCTCAAGATGTCAAATGCATGAGCCAAGAAAGACATACCAAGAGAAAGAGTGAGCTAGCTTAAATCTAAACATCAGCTAAATGAGATTTAGTGTTATACATCGATTAATACCGGCACGGAGCAGAATAAACAACAAAATGACAACCGAGAGGGAAAAACCAAATGATGAAGTAGTAACAGAAATGACGCTGAAGAAAAGAAACTGATTAGTGTCTGTTAAAGATCTTCGCTAATGTGCTAATAACTCACACGATGCATTTCGCTGATGGCGGCACAATGATTCGCATATGAAAACAACATCTGCTCAAATAACTCGAACCGTGATTCTGTGCTCAGCTGCTTTCTTGGAAACCATGTAAATAGAAATCTGCATATTAAACCCAAACAAACAGATGTGATTATGACAGCAGAGTCAGCTACATCCCGTATCCCATTAATGGTAATCACTGTTATCAAATGCCACCCACAGGAAATTGTATTTATATATATATATCCTATTATATATACTGAACAAAAGTTTAAACGCAACACTTTTGGTTGTGCCACCCATTTTTTGAGCTGAAACTCAAAGATCGAAGACTTTCTCTATGTACACAAAAGGCATATTTCTCTCAAAAATTGTTCACAAATCTGTCAAAATCTGTGTTAGCGAGCACTTCTCCTTTGCCGAGACAATCCATCCACCTCACAGGTGTGGCATATCAAGATGCTGATTTAGACAGCATGATTATTGCACAGGTGTGATTAGGCTGGCCACAATAAAAGGCCACTTGTATGGTATATATATCTATATACAGATTCAGTGTTCCGGCCCTTTACTTAGGGGGCGGACCGACCACCCCAACGGCACCCACAGCCCCCCCTGAAGGTCAAGTGAATTTTACTTTTATTTTTATTTTCTCTATAGTGCCAGATCACAACAAAAGTCATTTAAAGTTACCTTTCCTATAGAACAGGTATACCTTGCTCTTTTATTAAGCAAACTAAATAGCCTTATGTTATTTATCTTATTTACACGACGGCATGTCATTTCGGTCTCTACGCACTATCTGTATCACGCACAGCGGACTTGTGAGCACACTCCCACTAGTCTTGTAAATATTAAGCCACAAAACGATTCATATTTAAATATTAATTATGCGTGTCTCTGTGTCAATGAATGGCGCAGACGCGCGTTTTTGTGTAGTACTGGTACTGACAAAGCAAAAAATCATAAGGCTATTGTAAGAATAAATTAAAATTGTTTTATGCTTTCAAATAATTAGACATGCTAAAACAAAATTTGGTAACAATAAAACATAAGGTTGGAAAAATACCCCCGTAAACCTAGGGAAAACCCTGTATTTATATATATATATATATATTATATATATATTAATAAATAAAGTAAATATATGATATTTATTTTAAATTGCAATTTAAAGATCATGATGGAAGAAAACTTAATTTCCCGTTCCAATCATATACTTAGCACTATTAATGGCCATTTATAGTATAAAACGCCGGGAGTACAAATGGAAAACAGAAGCAGCCCACTTCAACTATTACAGATGATGCACTATTTACCCGAAAAAACAACGTCTGAAAAACAACATTGACTAAGAATAATTGATTTATAGTTATATATAAAGAATCTGGTATTCTGAAAAGAAACTCCTTTAGAATCATCTGACCAACATCATCCCTTTCATTTGTTTCATTTAACATTTATTTATTTATTTATTTATTTAATATTTCATTTATATTAATGTTTTAAAAATGAATGAATGAATGAATGAGTCAAACAAACAAACAAAAACAATCAATCAATCAATCAATAAAAAAAAATAAACAAATAAATAATGAAAAAAAAATGTTGGTCAGATGCCTTTTCCCCCCCCCCTATCTAATTGAGTGTTTTTTTGTGTTTTTTTTTTTACCACAGATTACTTATTTATAAACAAACAAACAAACAAAACATGTTGGTAGATGGGATATTCCTGTCTAAAACTAATAGTCTTTCCAGAATAACCCGAAATCAGAGGACTAAACTTTAAAACTTCTTCATCAGAATCAGAATCAGAATCAGTAGAGCTTTATAACCAAGTTTGTTTACACACACAAGGAATTTGACTTGACGACAGGAGCTTCCAGTGCAGAAGATAGTACAAACATAGTGCAGACATACATGATAGTGTAGACATACATAGGAATAACACAGCAATAATAGATTCAGTTACTCACCACTATTACTCAAAGGTGTGTGAACAGAGTTTTTAGACCCTTTTTCACGCTGCTTGATTTGGTTCCGCGGTGTGCCACAGTTGTGTTTTCATCTGACAGCATATGAATCAATCTATCATCTGGTCCTAATGTCAGTTCTCCTGTCTTAGAAAGAGAGCACTGCATAACTTTGTTCATGAAATCATGTTCTTTTATCGTATACGTTCAATGCGAGTTGCTACAGTGCCATTTATTCTTACCTACACTATAGATGTCAGAACCGGCACTGAGATATTCTTCAAACAGACTAATGGCAACGCTGCTAATGAGGCTTTCTGGGGTTTTGTGAGTGTATAGCGAGCATTAGGCTTTCCTTTGGATAGTAATCTGCCTTCAGGAACGCCACCGCCACCTCACATAACGCCAATTCAAACCCGGCCGGCCCTTTTATGCCGTAATTTGCTTGTGTTTTCTACACTGCCTGTGCTTTCATCATGCGTCTGCTCACCGCAGATATGACTTCAAGAGAGACACGGTCATTTCACAAGGTGTTGCGCTCCATATTGAGAACGCTGAATTATCTGCATGCATCATAGAGGTTTTTGCAACATTATACTGTTGCTTTTAAAAGAATAGTTCATTATAAGCCCTTCTGAAGAATTTCATTGTCCAAAAAAACTCACAGATTTGACCTCTCAATGGACAATGGCACTGTTTTTCTCATTAAATAAATAATAATAAAGAAGACACAAACATAGACATACACTCTCAGAAAAAAAGGTACAAAAGTTGTCACTGGGGCAGTACCTTTTCAAAAGGCACACTTTGTGTACCTTTTAGGAACTGATATGTACACTTTAGTTACTAATATGTACCTTTAAGGTACCAGTATGGACTCTTTAGGTACAAAGGTGTGCCTTTTGAAAAGGTACCGCCCCAGTGTACCGCCCCAGAGTGTACAGAACAAAGTATAGAGGTATATAACATTAATGTGGATAGCAGCCTCAAATATTTTGGCTTTTGAAAAAATAAGATGAAAAAAAAAAGTTTCTTATGTTCTGCTAAGATTTATAATTTTACATTTCCACATTTCTAAACATGAATATCATTATTAATAATGTTTTTTTTCTCTCCCTATTACACTCCATTCAAAGTTTTTGGGGTCACCTTAAAATTGTTATCTCACTTTGAAAGAAAAAAATTTTAAAAACTTTAACTTTTTTTTTATTTGAAAGGACGCATTCATTTTATTAATCTTTTTTTTTAATGAATGCATTTTAAATAAATATTTCACTGTCCGCTTGAACTTTGTCTCTTGAATATCAATGGTTATGTGCATGAAATCCACACAATCCATATTTTGTTCTTGCTGCAAATGAAGCTCTATCTAGAAGACTGGGTGAAGTTTAAAAAGGGGCTTCAACATTTGACTAAAAGCAAAATAAAATCAAAATGACAAATTATTGTAAAATATATAAAAGATGAATAATGAATAAAGAAATAAAAACGTATACCAAAACTAAAAAAAGCCTAAAGAATAAACCAAAATAAACAAATAAAAAATGAAATAACATCAAATAAAATAGAATATAAAATAAACTAAATACAAAACTAATCTAAACAAAAGTGGAATTAAAAAATGCAATTCTTTTGAACTTTGGATGGTTTCCACAAAAATATTGTGCAGCACAACGGTTTTCAACACTGGGGATATAATCAGAACTGTTCTTAAGCCGCAAATCAGCCACAAAAAAAAAAAAAAAAAAAAAAAAAAAAAAAAAAAACAAAATATTAACTGATTTCTTAAGATCATGTGACACTGAAGACTGGAGTCAGATCCTGAAAAATACAGCCTTTTGACCCACATGAATAATACATTTCAATATAATATTACAACACACCAACAAAAACAGCTTCTTAAACTGTAACCATATTCACCTTTTATGTATTTTTTGATCAAATATGTACCTTGGTAACATTGATAATCGTACCGAACCTTTGGAAACAGTAGAGTGTCGGTGTCGTGGTGTTGAATGTCTCAGTATTTGTGGTCTGCAACAGAATGTGTTCTTGGTGTTTGATTAGTGCTCAATTATGCCGAGCGCTGAAGCTCATCCCTCTTGCATGACTATCCACCCGTGACTGCTTCCTTAACCTTTCCACTCGTTTTTTCTTTCATGCCTTATTCACTAGTGTGTGGTATATCATGTTGGGGAGTACCTTCTCGGTTACGTATTTAACCCTCGTTCCCTGAAGGAGGAACGGAGACGTCACGTCTGGAGGACCGTACGAATGGGATCTCGCTTAAGGGACATCTACTTTCGAAGTGTAAACTAACGAGCCCACACATTGGGCATCCGATTATGCATCCAGCGCTGCTGATCAAGCGTTATATAAGTACAGCAGGTTTGCGTGCCCTATTCCGTTTTTCGCTGAGGATCCGTATCCGTACCCTGCCGCTCAGCGTGGTCAGATCTTGGCGCGGACGTGACTTGGTCCGTTCCCTCCTTCAGGAAAGACAGTCTTACTCCAGTTACCGCGACATTCCTTTTCAGTCGGTTACTCTCGACGTCACGTCGGATGACCGTCGAAATTGGGATCCTACCAAAGGGCCCCAGCTACTGCCCCTTCCAGTGTCCTGTGGAAGGCACCTGCGCCCCTATTTTTTGGCGTAGGCCTGGGCTTCTTCACAAGAGGACCAGCTAATGCTGCTATGGCACTACCCAATGAGTATGACTGGATAATATTGGGAAAACGTACCCGTTCTACTTGGAGCAGGGGCATTACGGAAGCTCGAACCTTGCCGAAGGAGGTTTCGGAAGCAATACACATATGGACATCCATTAGGTGCATATGGAAGAATGGAGGTGATTTAACCCTCTTGGAATGGCAGAAGTCTGTCGGGGAAACACGGGCTCAAGGCTATAATGTGGACTTTACACATATGAGATCCACCTAGGTCTTACATATGGAACCCAGCCTACTAAAGCTGGCCGGTTCACCGAGATCAGGCCTAGTTTAGAGGCCTGTCGCTCGGACGCTCCGGCGCCACGTCTGGCTGCCGAGGGGACGGGGGAACTCAACAGGGTCTACTGTATGGTCTCTCTGGAGTGATTTTGCAAGCCGACACGAAGCCGGGGCCTCTCAGTGCTTCTTCCCGTTTGAGGTGAGAACACAGGAGGTTACCGGCTCCACACGGAGGCTATAGAATTTAGCGAACGTGTTGGGGGTCGCCCAACCCGCAGCCCTACAAATATCTGTCAGCGAGGCGCCACGAGCCAGCGCCCATGAGGATGCAACACCTCTAATTGAGTGAGCTCGCATCCTGAGCGGGCAGGGCACACCCTGTGGGCCATGATAAGTCATTGGTGTGCATCCACTATCCAGTGGGCGCACTACCTCTGCTTTGAGATGGCATTTTCCCCTATCTGCCGGCCCTCCGTGACAGACAAGAGCTGGTGCGGGATTCCATGAAGCTTTGCGTTCCGGTCTAACGAGCACGCTTAGCATCGGACGGTACAAGCAAGCTATGGCTGTGGTGCTGTCCAGCGCCCCCCAATAAGCGGCAAACCCCCCAACCGGCGCAGCCTCATCCCGAGTGCGGCTTGGAGGTTCACAGCAACCTGATCCCTGAAGGGAGTAGTTGGAACCTTGGGCACATAGCCGGGCTGTGGCCTCAGGGTTACCTGGGAATCAGCAGGCCCAAGCTCTATGCACGAATCGTTGACCGAAAATGCGTTCAGGTCCCCTACCCTCTTGATAGAGGCCAGATGGCCCGCAGTACTTCACTCACTGCCCTGTAAAGCTCAAAAAGAGCGGCCGCTGTAGTGCCGTGAGCACCAGAGTCAGGTCCCACGAGGGAATATAGGGTGGCCGTGGAGGATTTAACCTTCTCGCCCCCCTAAGTAACCTGATGACCAGGTCATGCTTCCCCAACGACCGCCTTCTACGGGGTCGTGGTTAGCAGGTGCGATTGTCGACATGACTTTTAAGGGGAGGGAGACAGCTCTTCGCTCCACGCCCTGCTGCTAAGAAGGACAGCAGCAACGTCGCGATCAGGGCAGTCTCTGCGGGGTCTCTCGGCGAGAGAACACACTCAACGAACAGATCCAGCTTCAAAGCGTAGCGTGTCGCCATAGAGGCGTGGGCTGCTCGGCTGAAGTGATGTGTCACCTACTGCCCTATGCGGTAGGCCCATTAAACCATCCCTCCGCGTCCCGTCTAGGGACCGGACATGAAGTTTCCAGAGCTATGTCTGGACGCGGGTGCCAAAGGGTGCGCCGTCTCTGAGTCAGTAAATCCTTTCTCAAAGGAATCGGCCAGGGAGGGGCTGTCGAGAGGTTCATTAAGTTCCTGGGAACGGCAGTTCGGCGGTTGTAGGCTCATGGGCGCCACTTCATCATGACCTTCTCCTCATGACCTCCCTGACTTTGCACAGAAACTAGTGCCATAAGGCTCACTGGGGGAAACGCAATTGCGAAGGGGCCGCGCCGGCGGCCAGCTGTGTGGCCAGGAGCGTTCCCGATGGCCGAGTGTTCTCGTCGTCAGCGGCGAAGACAACCGGGATGGCAGTGAGAGTGTTTCTGGGGTGCAAACAGGTCTACCTGAGGCGTCTTGCGTCGAAAGCGTCCCGAAGACCAGCTGGACCGTCTGGGATTGAGTCGGCCTATTCTCCAGGCCGGTGCGCACAGCTCGGTGACATGGCTGCGTCGCTTGGCCTACTTCGTTGAGCAGCCCAGGAATCGTTGACCAGCACGAAGGGCGACCACTCTCAGATCGCTTCTGACTATCCCCATGAGGAGGAGGGCGGCAAAATGTTTATGCGATAAGCGAGCGGTAAAGAGCGGCAAACCACCTTTTCGGTTGATGTACGCAACGGTCGCTGTTTTGTCCGTGCGGACTAGTACATGCTTCCCTCGTAAGCGCCCTTTGAGACGGCCTCGGGCAAGGCGCACTGCCAGCAACTCGATGGGGCAGTTGATGTGCCATTGCAGATCCTGGTGTCAGCCGAGGGCCCATATTATCCACCGTCCAACGTCCCTGACTACTGTTGCAATGTGCCCGTTGTACGTGCCCCCCAGCCGTGGGTTTCGGCATCGTGCAAATCAGCACAGCATGCCTTAGACCCCTGCTCTAAAAGAAAATACTCCAGCACTCAGTGCCCGGATGATACTCCAGGTCTGGACTGCACATGGGGGGGTGAAGGGTTGGGCGGCAAGGCCGGTGTCATCCTGACCCGAAGGTGGGTTGCGCGGCTTTGCCATTGCGCCCTCCTACTCGGGATGCTCGGCCATTGCTCAGTGCTAGCAAGGCGTCTCATATGGAGTAATCCCTTTGCAGTGGCGTGACTGGCCGCCGTGGCCGCCATAATGCCAGGAGGGCCTCAAGACGAATTTCGTGGACCGGCCGTTCGCTGACTCTTTGAATTTATTCAAGCGTTTCAACACCGACTGAGCACGTTCCTGGGTGGGGCGTGCTGTCTGTTTGACTGAGTCCAACTCCATATCGAGAAAAGATATCCTCTGCGTCGGGGAGAGTTTGCTTTTTTCCTAGTTGACCTGAAGGCCCAACAGGCTGGGGTGTGAAAGCACCAAGTCCCTGTGCGCGCACAACTGATCCTGAGACTGGGCGAGTATGAGCCAATCGTTGAGGTAGTTGAGGATGCGAATGCCCTTCTCTCTCGTGGGAACAAGGGCTGCCTTCGTAACTTTCGTAAAGACACGGGGCGACAGGGACAGCCCGAAGGGCAGGACATTGTACTGATACACTCGCCCTTCGAACGCAAAGCGGAGAAACAGTCTGTGTCGAGGAAGAATCGAGACATGAAAGTACGCGTCCTTCAGATCGATCGCTGCAAACCAATCTCGGGGACGGATACACCTGAAGATGCATTTCTGTCGTGTAGGCATCTTGAACGGAAGGGGCGGGGGGGGTGGGGGGAAGGCGGGAGCCGGTGAAGGCCCCGGTTCACGACGCGCAGGTCCAAGATAGGTCTCAACCCCCCGCCTTTCTTGGGTACAATAAAGTAAGGGCTGTAAAACCCGACCTCATATCAGCTGGAGGAACCAGCTCTATCGCGTCCTTCACCAGTAGGACTGCAATCTCTGCACACAAGACAGGGGCATCTACTGCTTTCACTGACGTAAAGTGGACGACCCTGAACCTGGGAGGGCACCGGGCGAACTGAATCACATAGCCGAGCCTGACGGTTCGACGGAGCCATCAAGACGGGCTGGTAGCTCTAGCCAGGCTCCCAGACACCGCGCTAGTGGCGTCAACGGAACTACAGGCGTACCCGCAGGGGGGCAGCGCGGAAGAACGCAGGGACCCGGCACGGATCTTTGCCGGTCCGAGGTGGGGTCTGAGTGTGTGCAACACTGACTTGCGTTTGAGCAGAGGGTGCGTGGGTTGTCCGTTGGTTCGTCCTCCCTATCCGCCTACTGCTGCTCACTGGCGAGAGAGGAGTGTGAGTGTGATACGCACTAGATCGTCATCAACCCCCCGTCCCTTCTGGGGACCCAAAAAATAGAGGAATGCTCTTTGTCGAGGATTTGGTACCACCGACCAGAGGTCATTGTGGAAAAAGATCTGTCCGCCAAGCGCCCGGGCCTCCTCCGGGGGAGGGAGTGGTGTGCTTATCATCTCCTGAAGAGCACGTCCCTCCATCTCTGGGTCGCCCGTCTCAGGGCCTCTTGCTCTTTTGCTTGCCACCAGGTTTGGCTGGGGCCTGGACGGGCGGGGCGGCTGCCATGCGACCGGCTCCACGGCACAGCTTTACTGGAGGCCACAGGAGCTCTGCTCTTGTTTTGGCGGCGGCAGGGGGCCGCCCTCCAAGGCAACGGCAGGCAGCTGCTACACCAGCAGGATGTGCCCTGAGGCGCTCATATCTGCTCTGGCAGGGCGCGGAGGAACCGCTGGCGCACTTCTCCCATCCGTGCGGCCGACTCCATGCAGATCCTGGACAACGGGGGCGTTCAAGAACGGGTCTTGTCGCTGTCTCCGTTCGCATTTCAGGCCATTCACTCCACGATCCAGATTGGCGCCTCCTGTGACGGTCACGGACATAGTGGACATGTGCAGGCGACCAGAAGACGCGGCGGGGGCCGTAAACACTGCTCTCGCTGTGGCGTCGAGGTCCGTCCAGGCGGTGCGAAGTTCGCTCGACTTCCCCAGTCGTGACCACGCCGCTCGTGCAAGTCCGACTTCCAGTGCGGCATTGGGCTGGTGCACTGGCAATCGCACGCCGTAGCATGTAAGGCGAGGCAGCTCGCCACCGGGTCGTATAGGGCACGCATGCTGGCCAGGCCGGTACTCGACAGACCCCCCCTGGGAGAGGAGGCACGGTTCTCTCCTGTCCGGTTGGAGGCGGTATTAAGGAGCACAACGTTCATCGGCTACCGTACCGCTCGCCGCTGGGGGATGCCCTTGTAACGCCCTACTGCCGCCACCATCGAGGGTGGTGATGGAGAGGATCCACAAATCATTTCCTTACATTAAAAAGGTTGCCTTTCCGACGACCTTGTTGGAGGGGTGCTCCTCATGCACGCTCCGGGAAGAAAGGCTACGCGAGGGCGGGTGGAATCCCGTTCAGTGTTCTCTAAGTAGAGTAGTCAGGAGCAGAACGTTGTGATCGCTCGGCTCCGAAGCAAAAAAGCTGAATATGTGCTGCTTCTGCTGCCTACTTATACTCACGCTGCAGCAGCAGCTGGATGCAATAATCGCATGCAATGTGCATTGGCTCGTTTAGTTACACTCGAAGTGGATTGGTCTCTCTAAGCGAGATCCCCAATTTCGTCGGTCCTCCGACGTGAAGTCGAGAGTGACCGACTGAAAGGGAACAACAACGTAACGTAGCGTAACGACTAACTGACAAGCGTTAAACCACTTGACATCATATTTCTAACAATGCTAATGATGCATTACCAGAAAATACTGCTCCAATTTTAAATTTACAAAGATTTTATTCTCTTAAACAGCTTGCTAGTTTTTTAGAGCTACAGTTTAGAAGTAGCTTGCTCATCACTGACTCTCTCCATGCACTCCTATCTTTCATTTTCTTTTTTCAGGGTCATCATAACGTCCTAATCCCCGCCAGCTCCAAAAAAAAAAAAACCCTAACACTCCTCAGTTATTTGGCACTCCTTCTCATTGTCAAAAGGAATAAGATACAGCCGTTCTGTGACTGAACTCTGTACATAAGTGGCAGTCGAGTGATGAATGGACAAGATAAATGATGTATACCATTTGGGTTGGACAGCACCACGCACTGTAATGGAATCTGACATTAGTATCTCTGTGTCTTTCATGTGGCACTCATGTCACAACCGTTCTGGCTTAAGTATGCATATTTTTAGATTTGACATCAGTGAGCCTCAGTAGTGATCAAGAGTTATCCTTAAAAAAAAAAATAAGGCTCAGCGGCAATATGAATTGGTCATGATGGTGCAAGGGACAACATTTATCTAAAATAAATAAATGACATAAACATGAATCTAAGCAAATCACAAAATTTAAACGAATCTACATATACAGCTATAACAAAAACTAACCAAAACTATAGTTTCTAAATAAAAATAAATACTAAACTTAACGGAAAAAAACAAAAGAAACAATAAAATAAACTAATCTAAAACGAAAATAAAAATTATAAATAAACTACTAAACTCACCGACAATGCAATAAAACATCAAACGCAAAATACAAAATAAAATTGGGAATAAGCTAAGTAAAATAAAAGTCAAATAATTAATTAATAAATAAGCAAAATAAAAACAATATTCTAATAAAAAAAAAAACTAAATATAATATTAAAACAAAAAAAAACTAAAACAAACTAACATAATAACTTATAGCTGAACACCCAACAAAACCAAAAAGAAAAAGAATAAAATAAATATATTAAAATACAAAAACAACTAAAAATATACTAAATAAAAACTAAATAAAATCAAACTAAGAATCAACGTCAACTAAATCAGTAACAAACTAATCTAATGCTAAACTAAAAATAAAATAAAATAAATGATAAATACGAATAAAATAAAATTCACAATGATACACATCACCCGCTATTGCTTACTTGCCAATGATACCACCGACCACCCTCATTCAAGACAGCTGAATTCTGAGATAGAGGAATAGTATGTTTCTAAACCATCATCCAAGCAACTCAGCATGTCTTAAAGAGTTTTCGAACACTGAGGACAGGAACATTTCACGGCCAGAATGACCTGGTTTGGATGGCCAGCACGCGGGGCTCTTTGACTGGACACTGACGCCTGCCCCTCAGACCAGGAGCTCAATTAATTTCTCAGTGGGAGGCGAGCGGCGGCGCTCAGGGCTGTGGGCGGAAATCAGCTTCCTACCGCCTCTGTTTCTGCCCGGGGCCAGATCTGTTCGCATGAGCACCTCCTCTGTGGTCAAGCGCACCGCATTCATGCAGAACAGCAAAACAAATCACTCTTAAAAATAAAGGTTTACTATTAAAAATAAAGGTTCTATTGGCATTTAACATCCATAGAATCTTTTCATCGCACAAAAGGTTCTGTATGGTAGAAAAAGTTTCTTTAGATTATTCAAATGTTCTTTTTTGACACTTAAACAAGTTTATTTAAAGAGCAGTTCCGCTGGAATTAACTAAAATGGTCTTCTATGGCCTTGCTGGGCAAAACAACATTCTCAAATCGTTTACTTTTAATAGTGTTCGCAAAGAGGTTTTTTATAGTGTTGGCCATGAAAATAATACCTTTTTGATTTCGTCGCCAAAGAACCTTTAAGTGAACTGTTCTTAAATCAGACCTTTTTCTGCTTTAATGTGGGTGAAGTTGCATACATACTCTTTTGTAGCGAATCAGCTCATGGGAAATATGAATAATTAACCATAACTAGTTATAATTAATTATGAATATTTTAGATCCGTTGTAGATATTTAGCTGACCACTCAGGTCAACTGTCTTGTCAATTCTAAGAACGTTAATTCCTGGTTAAGGGAAATAACTTTCTTACTGTGCAATTCTACAAAGCTTGTAGCGTAAATCTGAATGATTAAGTGACTCCAGCTATAAGCAAACAATGAACACGTCAAGTGTGATAAAAGTAAGGTTTTTATTAACTAGCATAAACACTTAAACTAGTCCAACATACTACATAAACATTTAAACTAGTCTAACATACTACATAACCACATAAACTGGTCTAACATACACATACACACAAATACACACGCATACAGTTGGTATAGGAATGGGTTAAAGTTTAACTCAGCATAGAATGAGGCATAAAGAATGAATTTTATGGATACTTTGCATATTCAGCAGATCTAAACCGGAGGGATACGTCAGATTCTTAGTTCAAACACACCTTTGTAAAAGGTGTAACTGATACTTAATGTATTAATTAATAAGACTAAGTTTGATATTTAGCGAGTCTCGGCGGTCTGAAAGATATTCCTGATGCAAATCTTAAGGCCCAAGGTCTTGCTGAAGTTGGTTGATGAAAAAGACCCAGTTTGAGTCAGAGAATCTTGGTGAATGGAAAGAGAACGGCCGAAGAAAAGGCCTGGCACAGAGGCTTTGGTATCCTGAAGCGTTTCTCACATCTTCATCTTAGCAACTGACCGAACCACCGACTGGGCGGGTCACATAAAGTGTGGCCTTTAAGGTCGGAGAAGATCCCCGCCTTCCAAGATGGGCTTGTCCAATGAGAAAGATGGAATTTCCAAAAAAAAAAGTTCCGAGGCCGTAATGTGGCAATTGCTGGAGGGTTTTACGAGCCTTTGTCTCTAAGCATGGTAATTTGCAAATGGACTTTATCGAATTTCTAGCAGGTGCCTCAGGATCCGGCTAATATATTTAGTCCTAGTACGTCAATGACTAATATATATCACAGCGTGTTTCGATGCATAAAAGGCGATTCTATGATCTAGACAAGGTAGGATTACAAATAGTGAATGGATGACAGGAGTGTGTTTCGATTATAAGCCTGCATAAAACAGTATACAATATAAGAGACAATATACAAGTACAGTAACAACATACACAATGACCTGTAGTATATGTGTGTTCATTCAAAGAAATGTTTTCCTATGAATTAATTATTAGAAAAGTCCATTTCTACTCTGCCTTTCCTATAGGGACAATGAGTGGTTATTCTACTCAGCACCTTCCTAGGGTGGGGGCGAAAAAAAAAAAAAAAACATCATAAAACCTAGTGATATCATGATAGTTGTCATGGTGACCAGGGGGCCTGGTGTTTCGCAGAAATCCTGGCATCCAGTTTATTGAGTGAGGGGACTGTGACGATTTGTTAATCTAATGAATAATTGATTTGTTAAATCAAATAAAAATGAGTGTGTCAGATTGGTCAAGACGCTACACTTTTTTGACTATAAAACTTTTGTGCAATGGAAAGGTTCCATGGATGTTAAAGGTCATTGACTGGAAGCTATATATGTATGAAGTAAAGAAAAGAATGATTGAAGGATGGATGGAACGATAGATGGACGAAGGAATGATGGAAAGGTGGATAGAACAATGGGTGGAATGATGGATGGATGGATAGATCGAACAATGGAAAGATAGATGGTTGGATAATGGATGGACGAATAGATGGAACGATGGCTGAATAATGGATGGATGAAACAATGAAAAGATGGATGGAAGGATTTAGTTCCCCAATGAACTTTTCAGTGAAAAATTCTTAAAAGAAGTGAGGAATTAAAAATGAGCTTCTGAACCTACGTCATCACTGTCCTGCGAAAAGACTTCTCGTTTACGTACTAACCCTGTCTCCTGATAGAGGACTAGGAGATGTTATGTTCGAGAACGACATTATGAGTCTTACTTGGGAGCCCTGATCATCTCTGGTTGAGTATACGTAAAAGCCCACGAGGATTGGTGGTGATTTTGCATGCCGCCCTGTCTCCCGCATCACAGACAGGGGTATTTAAGGCGGCGGCGTGCATCAACTCATTCAGATTTATGCTGAGGAGCGCGATATTGCGTGTCCCGCCTTGACACAGGCAAGTGGTTCAGGGTTGTGGCAAGGGGACATAACGTCTCCGTTCCCTCCATCAAGGGACGAGGATTATGTACGCAAACGAGACATTCTCTATCGTCGGTCACTATTGGTACTATTATGTTTGCCGGAGGGACTAACCCATCGCAGGTCCCTGTGATCGCACAACTGCTCACGAGGACCTTGAACTGATACACCCAACCCTCGAACTCAAACCGTAGAAGCGATCTACGTCAAGGAAGAATTGAGCAGGAAAAAGGTTCCATGGATGTTAAAGGTTCTTCATGGAACCATAGACGTCAGTAAAGGACCTTTATTTCTTTAGAGTGCACTAGAGAAACTAGATAAATGGATACTGCAGATGAGATCTATAGATAAGCTCTATGGAACAGCAGGAGGAAGATTCCTCTGCCCACATACTGTGTGCAGGAGATCATTATGTCTGACATCACCTTCACCGCTGTGCAATTACAGGCTGTTTGTGTTGGGGACGAGAGGACGCTCCTGACAGAAGATTGCCATCAGCATCAAGAAAAACAGGACATATCCCAACACATTTGTACATCTATAGCTCTGTACTCACTCAAAAAGATGTGTGTGAATGTTTTTCTAAGTTTCACATACAGAGTAAATGGCGATTGTCTTTGACCTACAGGAGTGATTCATCTTATAAAAAGCTCTATTTAATTTCCTGTCCTACACACAGTTACTGAAGCAGAGAAGATTTCAACCATCAACTCAAACACAACATTAATCCCAATCCATTTACATCCTCCCAACATACATTGAGAGCTGTTTTGTTTTCCTATTTTGAGGTGCAGAAGTCTATATTTGGTGGCAAACAAGGGGAACTGCTTGGTATTTGTGACCATTCAAGTTGCTTGGAAGCACATTTGTGTTCCTCTGTTTCTTTTGCCACTTTTTGGATAAAATAAAATAAATAATTTGAAGCACATTTTTTATAGTCAAATTGTTTTTCTGGGTATCTTAAAATGTTTGCTGTTTTTGTCATCACTTTTTTGGAAAATAAAATAACTAATCTAGACAAAAATAAAACAAGAAATAACATTTGAAGCATTTGCTCATGTCAGAAACATAGAAAAACAAAAAGTAAATAAATAACTTTTTAAATTAGTTTTTGTGCATCAGTTTATAAAGTACAATACCACATATGATTTGAGGAAATCACAAATGCTGAAGAATGAGTTTAATGGTTTAACACTTACAATAGAACAATAGTAATTGTCACGAATCCGGTCCATGAACTTCCAATTTCATTGACTCTCGCACTACACACTGTTGCACATCACCCCGGACTACATTTCCCATCATGCATTGCACTGATTGCACTCAGCACGGATTGCACACAGCTGTTTACACTGATTGCACCCAGCTGTTTCATATCACTCCCTCACTATTTAACACTCACTCTGATCCCTTCCCTCTGCCGATATTGTTCAGCGATTATCACTCCCCTAGCGATAGCGACACTACAGAGCCCTTGTTTGTTTTCTCCGGTTTTGATCTTCGCCTGGTTTCCTGGATTCACCCCTTTTGTCTTGCCCCTTCTGATTCTGTCTGCAGTTCAACCCACGCTAGCCTAGGATTATTCTTGTGTTTTGTCCACCATATACCTGTCTGCCTCTGTTTGACCCTGCCTGCTTTATGACCACGTCTGTGTCTTCTCCAATTAAAGCATTGCATTTGGATCCGAACGTCTCACGTCTCGTCAGCCCCGTTACAGTAATAGTGAGGCTTGCCTTAACCATTGCATAAAAATTGTATTTGTCATTTATCATTTTATTATTTATGAAACATTATGATGAGTGAGGCAGGCTCTCAAAACACCTTTTAGACTGCCAACTTTCTCCTTAAACAAAAAAAAAAAAGTTCAGTTTAGTGCTCTTCATCAGAAATCTGGCTTCATGAATAATTCATGGACTTATTAATGAGCTTATGGAGCATAGTAAAGTAATGCAGCTCTTGAATGATGCTCTCTTATTCTATAAATCACACCAAATAAGTAACCCAAAATGAATGTCTAAGTTTGCCTGTGCTCTGAATTAATAATTAAACCGCCGACATGTATGACTTTCAAACTAAACATCCTGTATATACAAACACCAGCGTATTCAGGGTACAGTATGCCAACACTTTCCAAAAAAAAAGAAATTACTGGAACACACAAAACTGCAATATCACAGCAATAATAATCATAAAGACACTCATAAAGATCAACAGAATGGCATGCATCATCACAACTAAATCTCTGTCCTGTGAACCTGGGAATGTCCTTCCCTCAATGTTACAATGTTTCCCTATAGAACATATGGTGATGATGCCATCACACTGTCCATCAGCCTGTCCTTGACCTGAACTCTTCTAGAGAGTTCTAATAGTGATGCCACCTCTCAGCAGTGCGTTTCACCTATAGACTATAGTCCAGGGCGAGTGGACCGCAGCCTTCAGGATATAAATGTACATTAGCTTTCAAAAGTTTGGGGTGGGTGAGATTTTTAAATGTTTTTTGAAAGACGCCGTGTCTGCTCACTAGTGCAAAATTTTTTTTTTTTTTTTTTTATTTTTTGAATAAGAAAAAACAGTAAAAAAGTTCAATTCTGAATATCGTTAAAATTTAAAAACCGTTTTCTATTTGAATATATAGTAAAATTGTAATTTATTTCTGTGATCAAAGCTGAATTTCCAGCATTATTACTCCAGTCTTCAGTGCCGCATGATCCTTCAGAAATCATCTAATAGTACGATTGTGCTCAATAACATTTTGATATTATCAATGTTGAAAAACCTATGGAGCACGGCACATGACATGCAAGAAGAAAATAAATAAATCGTGCGCACGATTTGTACTAATTTGTTCCCTCGATGTACTAATACGGCAACGTGATACTAATTCGTCCCGCGATTTGCGAAATCGGCGCACACATGTACTAATTCGTCTCTAGATTTATAAAGTCGGTGCACGAACGAGGGAACGAATTTAGAAATCGTGGCACAAGTAGCATACTGTTTTTTTCTTGCATGCCATGTGCGGGGCTTTCCTAGAAAATTATATGCGTACTGTTGAATAAAAGTATTAATTTCTTTCAAAAAAAAAAATAAAGTACAAACTATATACTGTATTGACCCGAATATAAGACGATGTTTTTTTCTTGGAAATACATCTGAAAAAATGCGGCCATCTTATATTCAGGGTCTAAACTTTGACATCTCAATAATACACCCACAACAATAGGTTGCGCCAAATACGCATAATCAAGCGGTAACCTCCCGCTCTCTCTCGTGAAGCCAACAAGTAAGTGACTTAAACTGTAATTCATCGATTGGCCGCTAGAGGCTGGCTGCAAAAGGGAGTCAATCCCATAGACTCCCCATGTTAAAATGCCCAAATTTTTAAAAATGCCCAAAGTTTTACAGCCTGGTTCAAAAAATGATTTTGGTTTATATAGCTAATTTTGCCCTTCATGACAACTGTGAGGGGTGAATTTTTTTATAACTCATCCATTCAAATTATATTAAGCCTTAAAGTTCTGAATAATTAAAGGCGTGGCCACTTGAGTGACAGGTGGATTGCCGCTGCTGTCACCACCATCGAGCTAGGGGGGCGTGGTTTCAGTAACCAACTCCCGTCTCTTTGACCATTTTCAATTATCCGGAAGTGACGTGCTGCCAAGATGGCGACGACCGGCTCCGCCCACTTTGAGCTTCATAAACCTCTTCAGGAACCTACGGGTGACATCACGGACACTACGTCCATGTTTTTATACAATCTATGAATGTAATGCGTGTTGTAAAGATCGCCAGTAAAAACAAAAGAAAACCTTACAGCTGCATGAGTCGTGACTGTCACGTTAGCCTGATGGGACCAAACGTAAGAACCCCCCCAGTTAAAAAAAACCCCCAGAATTGGAGACTACAGTAGATTGAACTTCTACGGTCATAGATTTTGGTAGGCTACTATTAGATGGATAGCCTAAATGTCCTAATTCAGATGGGCTACCTGTTTTTTTTATTTTTTTAATGCTATATCAAAAAGAGTATATTTTTTAAATGTGATTGTTGGTACATTTTACCAGTTTTTACCATACTTTCAAAACAAAAAAATATGCAATATGAAAATAATTAAAGACAAAATGTATTTTACTGAGAAAAAACAAGATTTGTTTTTAAAAAGCCTTTTTCCAAAAGGTACATCTGGGAAAAGGGGGGTCGTCTTATAATCAGGGTCGTCTTATATTCGGGCCAATACGGTAGATGCAAATGAAATAAATAAGAAGAATACAAAAGAATGAAATGGCCTTTAAGCAAGAGCTACTTTGCAAAATGTAACAAATTGAATACAAAGGGTAATAATTTATGAATCTGATTGCATATTATTGTGACGCTCCTTGACAAATAAATAAATAGATAAAAAATAACTACACCATGTTTATATAAGACAAACGCATAAATACTGTAGTATAAACATTATCATCAAATCTTTAAAAAAATGATAGGATTTCTCAAAATTTTAGTTCATGTTTGTATAGCTTTAAAACGTCTAAATCCTAAAGTACTCCTAAAAGTAAACTAAACAAGCTTTTAGTCCAACAAAATCTCTCTACAGTCAAAATATCCCTCTAGACCAGCAACCAACAAGTAATACCAAGTGGTAAATCTGCTATAAACTATTAAAAAACACAATCATTCACAGTATACAGTATATCCCACATTTAGCTAATATTTCATGAGGTCTAAGACTGTAGATCAGTTACAGCTACACATTCATCTTCTGATACACTGGAAAAATGTATATTTTATTTATTGATTTATTTTAAGGTGCATATAAAGATTATTGGAGTACATTTAGCAAGAAAACACTATTTCAATCTTTGAAATGACACGTTTAATTCAATGTGTTTCTTGCTGTTTCTCTATAATTATTTGTGAAATTTACAAGCAATTTCTAAAAGGAAGTAACTCATTTTTTTAAGTTTAGTAAACAGCATCTATATTCAGTGGTATGAAGGCTGATTGCATGCTTGCATTAGTTTATGCTTCTCCTTTCGGTCCATAATGTGAGATGCTATTAGAATTCTGACAGCATCAGTGGCCGAGTGTGCACTGATACACACGCATGCATACAAACACAGTCTGATCAGCGGTCTGATATAACACTGCGCTTTCACTGAGTAAGAATAAGCTGACTGCGAAGAATGCATTGAGGCGAGGTACGGCGTTCCGGACTCAAGTAATAACAACCTCAACTACAGAAATCCACAGTGCAAAGTTTAGATGAATTATTCTAAAGGAGCTTTAGGTTTGTTCACAGGGATTGCACAGCAGTAATGTAACCAAATAAATTCAAAACATTATAGTAATAGTTCCCCAAAAAAATGAAAATTGGCTGAAAATATACTCACCCTTAGGCCATTCATGAAGGGAACAGATTTGGAGAAATTTAGCGTTACATCACTTGCTCACCAGTGGATGATCTGCAGTGAATGGGTGCCGTCAGAATGAGAGTCCAAACAGCTGATAAAAACATCACAATAATCCACACCACTCCAGCCCATCAGTTAATGTCTTGTGAAGAGAAAAGCTGCATGTTTGCAAAAAACAAATCCATCATTAAGAAGTTTGAACTTCAAACCATGGCTTCCTAAAATATGAGTCCATAATCCATAACAACACATCAGCGCACACTCATTCTGACGGCACCCACTCACTGCAGAGGAACCACTGGTGAGCAAGTCATGTAATGCCACATTTCTCCAAATCTGATGAAGAAACAAACTCATCTACATCTTGGATGACCTGAGAGTGAGGACATTTTTAGCTAATTTTAATTTTAGGGTTCCTCTAAGAAAAACAAATTCAGCCAATAAGAAATGTACTTTACTATGACATCACAAACAACATAATATGACATCATATGGTAGTTTTGGTAACTTATAATACATGACTTCAGTAAGTATACAGGGAAAGAAAGAGTAAATATATCAAACATACTGTTAAAAGTAATTTGTACGCCACACAAACCCCTCAGCATTTCAACTGGGTCCTGCAGGGGGCACTTTATCTGCATCCTGCACGGCTCCCAATGGTCCATGCAGTAATGAGGACACAGGGCAGAGGAAGCTGCTGTCCTTTGGACGTAATTTCACACTGTGCTCCCTCTGCGGTCATTAAACAGGTAATCTTCTATCAGGAGCTTCCTTTTCCATTATGACCATTTCAATCACGGCCTCTTGACCTCATACTAACAAAGCAAACTCTTCAAACAGTTGACCGAGAAAACTAGAGCCAGGCTGCTTTTCAGTATGTGCTTCATGTGTGCCAATTATACAACAGTCAACATTGAATATTAAAAACGTTGAATGTTAAAAATAATTTCTAAGTGATTTTCACAACGCAATCTGTCGAAGTCCCTCAAACTGTCTTTTTGTGCCACTAGAAAAAGAAGAGGATCTTGTTTTGTAAGTTTAGAATATCTTTCTTTTTTTTTTTTACTTTTGATTTGGAACAACATGAGGGTGAGTGTTCATTTTTGGGTGAACTATCTCTTTAAGCACAGGACACAGGGTTGAAACAGTCAATTCTTATTCTGAAGTCAAATTTAAAAATGCATTCACTGTGAATAACTCTGATGTTTATTATTCAGCATGTGACCCGTTTCACAAATGAGCTGGTTATGAGAAACCACTCTTGCGTGAATGTCAGCATAAAGCTCAGTTTGTTTCAGTTTTAGTACAGTCTTTTGACCGCAGATATTCGAAGTATATTTTTCTTTCCATCATAGCAAAATGGTGAAATACGCACTAGCGTTCAAAATGTTGGGGTCAGTAGCATTTTTTTCAAAGAATGATATCTTTATTCAGTGAGGATAGCAGTGAAGTGATCAAAAAGTAACAGTAAAGACTTTTATGTTGTAACAAAAGATTTCTATTTCAAATAAATACGGTTCTTTTGAACTTTCCATTCATCAAATAATCCTGCAAAATCATGGATTTCACAAAAATATGAATCAGCACAACTGCTTTTAATGTTGATAATAATCATGATGGGTATGTCATCTAATATGCAGCAAAACATTTTCATAGTTAGAAGGATTGTGACACAGAAGACTGGAGTAATGGTGCTGAAAATTCAGTTTTGCCATCACTGGAATAAATTAAATTTGAAAATATATTCAAGTAGAAAACAGATATTTTAAATTTGAATAATATGTCACAATATTACTGTTTTACTGTGGTTTTGATCAAATAAATGCAGGGCGAAGAGAGTTTAACCCGTGCGTGAGACAGAATAGATGTCTGTCAAAAACATAGAAAAAATGTATCGAAATCTAAAATAGAAACATTAAATCACATTAAATACAGAAAATGAATCGATAAATACATAATATAATTAAATAATCTATAAATATAGAAATTAATAACATCGGAATCAATAAGGCCTAAAAAGGGAGAATGAATATTTAGAATCATATTGAAAAAACAGGCTTCTGGAATCATCAAAAATAATAATTAACAAAAACACTGCAACAAAACACACAACTAGAATAAATAAAATGAATGGAGATTTTGCCTTCGCCATAAACATTTTATGATTTATGAAAACAGAAATGTTCCAAAAAGCTGTCAGTGGCATATATATTTATATTTATATATCACTCAAATAAATATATACTGGTTTACCCACTATTTGTTATTTTTGAGTGCTATTTCTATGCTTATTAGAGCACTGCATTGTTAGCTCAGCAAATAGATAACATCAAACACTATTGAAAAAAGACAGTAGAAGAGTCTAATGGAGAGCGTTCCCAATCAATCACTTATGAGATTCAGGTACGGAGCTGATATCCAATGTTTATTCTGCACTCAAAGAGGGAGAAGCTTGACTTCATTTTAAGTAACATCCAAGCTAATCAATAAACCTAATCAATCACTCAGATGACTCTGGACGCCGGAGCGCCGTATTTCCCGTTAAAATGACTTCAGTGTGGCGTACGACACCACAACCGTCAGAAAGACCACACAAAAGCTCTGCAAGTACAGGCGAGTAACTCCGCAGACGTGATAAACAGACAGCCAGCCTGACGGACAGCTTCTTGATCTCTCTGCTGTGCCATTTAGACGGATGGCTCGGATTGGCCCAGGTCATTACCGCCTGACGGACTATGGACTGCAGGGATACAGAGCGCTCACCTGGAGTCTCAGAGTCCATACAGCATCTACTGATGTATAGGGATGCACTGAATGTTCAGCAAACCGAATTATTCGGCTAAAAAAAAAAAAAGCCTTCGCTTTATCGGCCGAAAAAGAGAAAAGACCGAATAAATTGTACCGAACAATGACATGACGCTATCAAATAGCAACCAGCACAGAGTGAGTGGTGCGCGCTCTTTATAATGCAGCACACATGTCATCAGTGTGGAAGCATTTAAACTGTCCGAGAAAGACGCAAAAATCATTACAAGCACTGACAGCGAGATACTATTTAGTACTGCAGCGCATGTCTTCGATGAGAAGAGGAAGGGGTGATTGTTGCTGGTTACTGTATGATGATTGGAATCGTGAAATGGCCTTAAACAATTAGTAAATAAACTGCAGAACGTTATGTTTTGTAATACACGCACGCATTGCATGTATTCTGACAGCGCTGCACGAGCTCGTGGCAGATCTGCTTGTTAACCAGGGTTCAAAAAGTCCAAAGCGCAATGGAAATTAAGCTGAAAATGTGTTATTCGTTACTGTGATTTGTTACAGGCACGTGACATGCCGATAGTGCATAGTATTCATAAGAGAAATCATTATAAATCTGCTGCTGTCAACAAAAAGAAGCATTGAGGTCTTCCTGCGCTTTTCCGCCAAAATAAAAGTTGACAAAAAGCAAGAACTCCGTCAACATTCATAAACATTGATATTGTAATGTGACGTTGTCTGTTAAGTTAAATAAAAATACACAATAATACTGTAATGTCACGAATCCGGTCCATGAACTTCCATTTTTCATTGACTCTCGCACTACACACACTGTTGCATAGCACCCCGGACTACAAATCCCATCATTCATTGCACTGATTACAAACAGCACTGATTGCACACAGCTGTTTACACTGATTCCACCCAGTGTAATATCACTCACTCACTATTTAACACTCACTCTGATCCCTTCCCTCTGCCGAGTATTGTTCAGCGATTATCACTCCCCTAGCGATAGCGACACTACAGAGCCCTCGTTTGTTTCCCAGCCTTAGCCTTAGCCTTAGCCATAGCCATAGCCATAGCCATAGCCTTGTCTGTTTTCTCCGGTTTTTGATCTTCGCCTGTTTTCCTGGAGTCCTCCCTTTAGCCTTGCCCCTGTGACTCTGTTTGCCTATCGTCGACCCATGCTAGCCCTAGGATTATTCTTGTTTTGCCCCCATATACCTGTCTGCCTCTGTTGACCCTGCCTGCTTTATGACCACGTCTCTGACTTCTCCAAAATAAAGCTTTGCGAATGGATCCGAACGTCTCACGTCTCGTCAGCCCCGTTACAGATAATAATCATTCACACACAGTGTTCAAGGATCTGTAATATTTTCTAATGTTTTAAAATAAGTCTCTTCTGCTCAGCAAGGCTGCTTTTATTTGTACAGTAAAAAAAAATAAAAATACATGCCTGATTCAAGAAGGGGGTCTTATGGCCAAAAAAATATTATTTTACTAACGTATTAATTTTAAGTTAAATTGTGCTCTGTTGGTATAATGTCTGCTAGAATGTAAAAAATGTTCAGGGTTAAATATTTTAAAATGGTGTTTGTTTTATTGATTTTTTTTATTGACAAGAAGACAAAACCGTAAAACGTTTGGCTAGCAATTTATGCAATGGTGAAAAAAATTGGCAAAATACATGGAGGAAAAAACTCGAAAACCGTGTCCCTACGGCTTCTGCCCAGTAATTCATTTTGTTCGGTTTCGGCCAAGAATTTTCATTTCGGTGCATCCCTACTGAGTATCAATATTCGCTATGGAATTCTTCAGTTTTAATTGCATAATCATATTGCATGAACACACGCATATCATTTCTGAATCTAAAAGATCTTGCAACTTGTATTAACAATTCAACCCAGTGTTTAACGCATAAAGAGTCCAATTTTAAAAAAACTGTAAAACAACATAATGCTACATTTACCTCAGGAAAGCCATTCAATGTCCACAAACAAGCTAAATATACAGTATGCACAATATTACATATTTATTATATTTTTCTATACGCTGTTAATTAAAATGTTACAATATATGAAATCATGTAATAAATGTAATAATATTTCACAATATTACTGTTTTTACTGTATTTTTGATTAAATAAATCCAGCCTTGGTGAACAGAAGAGACGTTCAAAAACAAAAAAATATGAATCATTCCACACTTCTGGCCAGCGGCGTACATCAAGTGAGGTATTTTGAAATCACATATTCTTATCTCTAAAGAATAGAAGTCTAACATTAAACTTTATTGTTAAGTGTTTAGATGTGCTAAGTGTCTTAAGTGTTTGGTAACTATTGTGACTTTAAGCCATTAAAAAGAGTCATTGAGGTACTAAATGTGTGAACCTGTAGGACATGTAGCATCTGGACCAATCAAACACACAATATATATTTTTTTAGCTATATTTAACAAATACTCTGTAACACCCCTCAGTTAACAAGCCATATGGGGACCTGTGGACCCTTCCCCCGAAATACGTAACACCCCAGGAAGCCGAAACAGGCCACTTTGTTGCATGGCAACCAACGCTGATATCACTGGGTTTATTGGCCAAAGGAATGCAAAGCAGGGAAAATCCCTGCATGTCCCAAGGCAAGAGGCAGTGTAGAAATGGACTTTTCTACTAATGAATTCATAGGAAAACCTACTTTGAATGAACACCCATTTTCTTCATGCCATTGTGTATATTATTGCTGTGTTGTATTGTCTTGAATGTTACTGTGATGCAGGTTTTTTAATCGAAACACACTCCTGTCATCCTTTCACTATAAGTAAATCTACCATGTCTAGTATCTATGAATTTGTATTTGGATGATCTAATTGAGAGTGTATATTTTATGTTTATACCTATGCAACATATTATTGTTCTAAGAGTCTTTAATAATTTTTATACAAGCTTCATATGCAAATTACCATGCTTTCAAACAAAGGGCCATAAAAATGCCCCAGTATCTCAGAACTACCACTTGAGATTCCAGACTTCCTCATTGAACAAGCCCATCTTGAGAGTTGTGAATCTTCTCAGACCTTAAAGGCCACACACCAGTGACCCGCTCCGGAGTCGGTGGTTGTTGAATCGAGAGGTGGTGAGGAAAACACGTCTCCTGGAAACCTACTCTCGCGCCATGCTAGGCCTTGTCTTTACATTCATCAAGTACTCTGACGCAAACTGGTTCTTCTCATCAACAATCTCAGCAAGATCGGGCCTTAAGATTGACAGCAGGAATATATTCAGACAAGACGAGACTTGCCATTACAAAGATTAGTCTATAATGATATAATTAGGTATCAGTTGCCCACCTTTACAAAGGTTGTGTTTTGAAATAAGACGCTACTAAGAACCTAATGACTGTTTCCCCCGGTGTAGATAGGCCTGAATATGCAAATCGTTCTATGACACTCATATCCTTATTTCTTTCTTACTGCCGTTAAGCTTTTTCACCCTGCCTATACAAATGTGTGTGTTGTGTGTGTTGATGTGTATGTGTGTGTTAGACCAGTTTGTGTTTATGTAGTATTTTAGACTAGGTTAAGTGTTTATGTAGTTAAAACTTTACTTGTATCACACTTGACGTGGTTCATTGTTTGCTCATAACTGAGTCACTTAATCATGCAGATTTATGCTACAAGCTTTTGTTGAATTGTACAGTAAGGAAGTTATTTCCCTTAACCAGGAAATTAACTTTTTTAGAATTGACAAGACAGTTGACCCTGCGAGGTCAGCTAAATATCTACAGCGGAACTAAAATATGAATAATTAATTATAACTAGTTATGGTTAATTATTCATATTTCCCATGAGCTGATTCGTTACAGACATCAGAAGTGTTTAACATTCAGGGATTAATGAAAGTGCTCAGGGTTAAGAATTTAACACACTGGAGAAGACTTCAGCGTTTAGGTTGTTTCTCTTAGACAGCAATGAAGTTAAAGAGCGCTCTGGGAAATGCTAGACATTGTTTCTGGATTAAAGGGTTAGTTCACCGAATAATGAGAATTAGCCCATAAATTACTCACCCTCAAGTCATCCTAGGTGTATACGACTTTCTACTTTCAGACGAATCCAGTCAGAGTTACATAAAAATTGGTCTTTGATACTTTCAAGCTGTCAATGCCCGCTCAGCGAGTTTTTTCTTTTGTAAGAAAAATATCCATATTCAAAACGTAATAATCACTTGAATGTAGCTTGCGCTCACTGTTGTACACGGAAGCAGTTCCGGGCGGATGATGTAGGACGTCGGCGTTGCACATGCGCTGCTCAGAAGTGATGAACGCAGAAGCGCAGGGGAGAGATCAAAACAAAACAACGGTCAAGAATTATAAGTACAAATGAGGATTTGCAAAGAAGAATGTCAGAGGATTTCGATAAAAGCCAAGAGGACACTGGTTTTCCTTTACTAAAGTAAGGCAACTTTGCCTCCTTTGATCCTGTAAACAAACGTTGGTTTTCAGCCCGGAGCTGCTTCCGTGTAGGACTGTTGGCGCAAGCTACATTAAAGTGATTATTACGTTTTGAATATGGATATGTCTCTTACAAAAACGCATCAATTCGCTAAAGGAGGCCTTTGTTCACCCCCCGGAGCCATGTGAGACATTTTTTTGTGGATGGGCGCTTTTTATATAACTTCTTTTGTACTGATGCATGCAACACCCACTGAGTAGCATTAAACAGCTTGAAAGATCAAAGAAAAATATTAAATATAACTCAGACTGGATTCGTCTAAAAGAAGAAAGTCAAATATACCTAGGATGACTTGAGGGTGAGTAATTTATGGACTAATTTTCATTTTTGGGTGAACTAACCCTTTAAGAGTTTAAGCTTCATCTTATGCGTTTGATGTGGAAATTGTCACGACGTTCAAAATATCAAGTGTCGCCTTCACTACAGATGATTGATGTGAATGGCGTTACGCGCTTAGGCAAGGTTATTCAACTTTACACAGAGCCTGTCAGTCAGCTCATAGTGACAGGCAGCTGTTTGTGTCTGACGTCTAAGTGGATCTGAGCGCTCCTCGGCACTGATCTCTGAAACGCCACAGTCTGTTTGGACGTCAAAACAGGTGCAAGGCTTCAGCTGCGGATAACATCTGAGCTGAAATACTGCCAAAGATATTACCTTCCTGCTCGCGGGGTCACTGAAAATCTGCTGCGATTACACACAGAGTCCTTACGGACGGCCGAAACGCATCTACAACACAGCAGCTGTTCCCCCGTCCTTGCCGGTGGCCCACTGTGCCTCCCTTGCCTGCCCTGCTGCCCCCCCGTTTCTGCCGGGTTCTTCCCGCTCTCCTCCCCCCTCCCCCCTCCCCAACCCTTTCCCTTGCCACCCCTTTGGTCCTGTTTTCACCCATTTTCCCTGCACCTACCTCCCTACCCCCATAATCTCTTCCCCACCCCCTTTCTTTCAGCTACTGCCACGGCCCTTTCTCCTTTTCAGTAGTTTCCGTCTATCGTTTCCTCCCCCTCCCTCGTGACATCACCCCCATCAGCCTCCTGTCGAGCCCCCCCCCCCCCAGCCTCGACTTCCCCCGGCCAATCTCCCCCCATCCCCCCCCCTCCATTTCACCCGATTATGCGGCGCCATCTCTCACCCGCGCCACTGCTCCCGACTGCCACTGACCAGCCCTTTGACCCAACCCTTCTCTCCACCCCCTCACCTGTGCACCACAAACACTTGAGCTACTATCCAGATAGTTAGCATTTTGCTCTCTTCCTTTTGTTCATAACCCCTCTATGCGCCCCACCGAAACCTATGTAAATGCATAAAAAATGTCACAACATACAACAAACTATTAAAATTAACCGAAAATTAAATAAACACAGAAGTAAAATAAAAACACTTTAATCTTCCTAAAAACCTCCAGATTATCAGATATATGTATAAAAACAGAAAGCCCCAAGCACCAAACCAATAGAACAAGTAAAAGTAACATAACCAACCACACAATAGAGACATATTAAAAATGACAGAACACACAACCAAATACTAAACTGCTATACGGAAAATAAAAGAACTACCAAACATACGAACTAAATTAATTTAAAGCTACAAAAAAAAATAAGGGACATTACACCACATAATAAAAGGACTCAGAAACACACAACAAAATTACGAAAACTTTCCAATTAATTAAAAACCTAAAAATACAAATGATTCAAAAGATGATAAATAAACTTAATAGTGATCGTATTATCATAAACAATCACTAAAAACACACACATGGCATGCGAAATAATGAGAACATTGTGTAAAACTAAATACATTTAGACACGTTCGATGAAAAGTCCAGTGATTTTCTGCATGGTATACTGGCTCCGGAAAGTCGACAGCACCAATTTTCTCAACAACAGTCGTAGCAGCACGACGTCAGTAAGGACGCAGGGGTTGAGTGAAAATTCATTAACAAAGTCGAGCCTAGCTTTTACAAACAGCACTACTAATGTTGTTGCACGTGGTGTCTGTCAATTACAGCTCTAATTAACGAGGTTCAGAGTGAAAAACACGACCCCACAGCTGAACCACAGAGGAATTTGCTGGTTAGAGTCAACACGCTGTTGTTTAACTATATGCTACAGTGAGTTAAGAAGTATCACCATGGTAACAGCGCAGTGAGATAACCGCAACAACAGTCTAATAACATGAGCGATCTTGTAGGAAAACGCCGGAAATGAACTCAACAACAAATTGCTTCTGCTGGAGTGCTGAAATAAATCAGAAAAGTTAGTTATATGAAGCCAAGGGGAAACCCCACTTGAAGCAGAACACTGCTTTCCAAACACCGAAAAGCCATTTACCTACAAGCCCGCGATTAAACTCAAAACTTAGAAAACTACAGTAAACATCGGCAAATGTCAAAATCATTCTCACATACACACACAATAAACAAAACACCAAATTCAGGTTGAGCAAGGATTCAAATCGCCGCGAAATAGAAATCTGACCACCCATCTCAGATGTCTATAGACGGGACACTGAAAACGACAACTACTTTGAAACCAGCAACATACTTAAAGATAAGAAAAAATGTCCCAAAATCCAGCAAAAATAAAATAAACTAAAATAATGAACAAAACAGCAATAATAAATACAAAACAAAACAAATAAAAAATGGCATTGGTAAGTACTAAAAACCAACACAAAAATTTTTTTAACGAAATTATGTTATCAGCATAGGATGCATTCAATTGACAGAAGTGACAGTAAAGGGACATTAGAATGTTTACACAAGCTAATCTGTATGCAACAGACGAGTAATGCAGCTGAAAATTCAGCTTTGCATAAATTGAATAATGAATAAATTATTTTCAAATATTATGACAAATATCATTGAATTAAAATTGTACAAGTAGAAAACATGTAATAATATTTCAAAATATTACTGTTTTTACTGTATTTTTGATCAAACAAATGCAGTTTTGGTGAGCAGAAACACCTTCTTCTAAAAACCGTAAAAATCGAACTTTTAATCGGTTGTGTCACATTAAAATTGTAATAAATAAATCAATTACCCTTGAAATCAGATTACATTTTGGTTTAAGTGTGCGTAAAGATGTGCCAAATTAGTTTAATATTCAAGGCTTCTTATAAAATGAACTTGCTTATTGATGCCTGATTTTAGGACATTTTTGCTGCAAGTTTTTCCTCTGCTCAAAAGCAGCCTTTATCACTCAGTTGTTTCGGTTCCAACAGATCCTGGAACATCTAAAGAGCAGTTCTGTAGAGCACAAAGGTCACCTGTGAGCAGGAGGAGCGTGTGTGTGGTGTCTGAAGCACGATACATACTGTAGGACAGAGGAACGTCCAGCTCGCCCTGCCAGGACAGCTGCCCGAGATCATCTACAGAGTGCTGCCCTGCGGAAACACAAACATTAACACACCTCACGCTAACTTATGCACACAAACACAGAGAACACACCTTCCGTAAGTATAAAGTCAACATCAAACAGTCCTTCATACTAATATAAACCATTTCAGCATGTATTAAGCATCAAAAGTTGTGCTTAAATGTCATTGACCAGAGTTGTTATAACACTAAAAATCTAAATTTTACTGTCTTTACTGTATTTTTGATCAAATAAAAATAAGTGTCGTGTTGGTGGCACCCATTTGCTTTAAAATTTCCAGTAAATCATACAACCACTAACATTTGTGGTGTGGGATGTATATACAGTATATATAATATATATATATATATACTATATATATATGTAGGTATTGAATAAAAACAAAACCTAAATTTAAATGAATGTAAAGGTTGCTGACGACAAGTGAAAATCTTACGTGAGTACTTAAATAAAATTTAATATGCATTGAAAAATAAATATATCAAAACTAACAAAAAAGTGATAACAAAGTTTAAAATTAGTGAGCTTAACTTTCTAAACTGATTTTTTACAAGTAAAATGAAACTTAAATAAAAATAAAAGTAATCAAAATATTATAAATAATCGCATAACTAAAATAGCTATCTCATCAACAGGATATAGTGAGAAAGATATCATCGGTGATTCTAGTTAAACTAAAACCAAAACCATAAATAAAAACATTTTGTTCTTGAAATAAAAAAGAATGTTATACGGAAATAAAATTAAAAAATAAAATATATATAATAGTATTTTTTTTATTCAGTAGTGAACCTAACTACTACTAGTACTAAGATAAAACAATAAAACAAAACATGAAATAAAAAAATATTTAAAACTTAGAGACGTATTTAAAAAATAAAGAAAAGATAAGAAGAAGAAAAAAACACAACAAATGACTAAAGAACTTTAAAACTAAAATTAAAAATGAGAAACAGAAAATGTAACAGAATAAAAAAGAATGATTAAAACATTTATAATAAAAAAAATGTACATTGGTCTAAACAACATAAAAAACCATTCAAACTGTCAAAGAAAAATAATATTAATAATAAATTAATATTCAAATATTAATGTAAACCGGCAAAATACATTTGAATGGATTGTTATTGTTGCTTCCATAGACATATGTGTGTATTTTACAAACTCTAAATGTATTATTTTACTAGTACTTGTGTATTTAAATGTCTGAAACCTAAAATAAACATTATGTGTAAAACACTGCATAGTTGTGAAAAAAAAAATAAAAATATGACAAGCGCAGTGCCACGTTCTCTCTCTGGCTCAGCGCCAGCTAAAGCGCAAAAGCACAGTTTGAATTTTGCAGTTATGTGACGTCACCGAACATTCTAAATCCCATATGTGGGACCATACTCCCAACGCGATACGGAAATAACTATCCCGTATGTGGGACCGTACTCCCAGGGGCACGGAAATAACAATCCCGTATGTGGGACCGTACTCCCAGGGGCACAGAAATAACAATTCCGTATGTGGGACCGTACTCCCAGGGGCGGAGGAAAAACAACCAGTATGTGGGACCGTTCCCAGGGGGGCACGGAAATAACAATCCAGTAGTGGGACCGCTGCTCCAGGGACCCGGAATACAATCCCGGATGGTGGGACGTTACTACCAGGGGCACGGAAACTAACAATCCGGTTAAGTGGAGCACAGCGCCACTACAGGGGCCGGAATAACAATCGTAGTGGGACCGTACTCCCTCAGGGGCACGGAAATAACAATCCCGGTAATTGGGACCGTACTAACAGGGGCACGGAAAACTACATTCGAGTGGGATCCGTACTACCAGGCACGGAAAAAAACAATTCCGTCATGTGGGACGTACTCCAGGGGCACGTAACTAATAACAATCACGTATGTTGGTACGTACTCCAGGGGAACGGGACAAAAACAATCCCGTATGTGGAGGCCCCGTATCCCAAGGGGCACGGAAAGAATAACCAAATCACGTATGTGGGACTTACTCCCAGGGGTCGGCACGGAAAAAGGAAATAACAATCCCGTATGGGGACCGTACTACGTGGGACGGAAATAACATCCATATGTGGACCTTACACCAGGGGCACGGAAATAACCAATCCAGATGTGGGACCGTATCACAGGGGCAGGAAAATACAACCCGTAGTGGGACCGTACCCAGGGGCACGGAGGAAATAACAATACGTATGTGGGGACGGTACTCACAGGGGTTACGGGAAATAACAATCCGATGGGGACCGTACTCAGGGCACGGAAAATAACCAATCCGTATGTGGGGACCGTAATAACAGGGCGCACGGAAAAATATTGGGTGAACAATCCCGTATGTGGGACCGTGACTCCCAGGGGCACGGAATAACAATCCCGTATTGGGGGAACGTACTCCAGGGAACGGAAATAAACCAATCAGTATGGGAACCCCGGGGTACTCCCAGGGCCGGAAATAATCAATCACGGTAGGTGGGACTCGTATACAGGGGCATGGAAAATAACAATCCGTAGGTGGGGACCGATACTACCAGGGGCACGGAAATAAAATCCCGTAGTGGGGACCGTAATATCAGGGCGGCACGGGAAATAAACCATACCCCGTATGGGGACCGTACACCAGGGGCATGGAAGATAACCATCCCGTATGGGACCGTAGCCCAGGGGCACGGGAAAAAAGTAATCAACCCGGGGTATAGGGGAACGTTACTCCGCATGGGGGCACGCGAATATACAATCCGATGGGGGCCCGTTTGTTAAAACTTTTTTTACCAGGGGGGCAATTTTAGTAATTGTAGTACTTATTTCAGTTATTTATTATTATTAAATAATTTCAGTTGCCAAACAACATTTCCACTTTTAATTTTTCAGGGTTTTAGGATTTTTTGTTTGTTTGTTTTTTACCAAAGCTACAAATAAAAAATAAATATGTAAAAATTGAGCTTGAGTTTAATAACTAAACCACTGTTATGCCATAACATTCACTTTTCAATCACTCACCTCCAAAAAGAAGTAAACAGATTAAAAGCACCCGTATGTCTTTTAGAGACCGAGTTCAGAGTTGCACCGTGGGGCTCCCCATGTTTCATTTGCCGAGCACATGTCCTAGAGGGAGATTGAGCTGTTGACAGCGCAATAATGACGTTTCCTAAAGCTAATTAACAGACTGAGGAAGCTTGTCGGAAAGAAAGCAGCTGCCAAGCGTCTGTGGCCTCGTCTCCGCTCCTCATTGTCTCTCCTGAGTGAATCACCGCAGCCCACATAATGCAGCATAATCAGCGTGCCACGGGCCGATTGTTAACACTACAACAACATAATCCACCCGCTTCCACTTTCATAAGCAATAACATTTAGATTAATGACCGTCAGGCGAATATCGGTGACATCACGCATGATTAATTTGATGCGAAATGACCACTTTGATTTGCTCGGCTAATAAAGGATGTCAGTTTGTTAAATCATCTCTCCATTGAGCTAATTGCGTGACACTGCTTCAGATGCGACACATGATTCAGATGCGACTGTAAAAGAGGATAAAATGAATACCCTCACGTGCCGCGCTTCCTCAAGGTGAAAGAGTTTAATAAGTTGCTTAAGTATTTTTTGCTTATTCAACTTGGCTCTGAAGCCCTGCGGTTCATGCAGATTGGCCTTAATCTTCACCCTGTTTAATTCCACCTGATTACATTTCTTTTCAGATTCTCTCCAGAGGCGACGGAGCTGCCCGCTCGATCTGCTCCTCAAACTCTCCGTTGATTTTAGCTGAAAGCCTGTTCAAGTCAACGTGAAATCAAAGACTGAGCCACTTTACTTTCTTAACCCTTAGAGCGGTATGGTCCCACATATGGGATTGTTATTTCCGTGCCCCTGGGAGTACGGTCCCACATATGGGATTGTTATTTCCGTGATTGTTATTTCCGTGCCCCTGGGAGTACGGTCCCACAAATGGGATTGTTATTTCCGTGCCCCTGGGAGTACGGTCCCACATACGGGATTGTTATTTCCGTGCCCCTGGGAGTACGGTCCCACATATGGGATTGTTATTTCCGTGCCCCTGGGAGTACGGACAACACATACGGGATTGTCTTTCCGTGCATGTGATTTCCGTGCCCCTGGGCGTCGGTCGCCACATACGGGGATTGTTATATTCCGTGTCCCGGGAGTACCGGGACACATAAGGGATGGTATGGTCAGTGCCCTGGGGTACGGGTCAAATATTACGGGATTGTTATTTCGTGCCCCTGGGAGTACGGTCCCACATACGGGATTGTTATTTCCGTGCCCCTGGGAGTACGGTCCCACATACGGGATGGTTGTCCGTTGCCCTGGGAGTACGGTCAACTACGGGAGAGTATATTTCCGTGCCCGGGATTACGGTCCACATACGGGATTTTATTCTGGCACCCCCCTGGGAGTACGGTCCAAAATACGGCATGTTATTTCCGGCCTGGACGTACGGTCCCACATAGGGGATGTATTTCAGTGCCATGTGGAGTCCAAGGTCCAACATACGGGATAGTATTCGTGCCCCTGGGATTACGGTTCCCACATACGGGAGAGATTTCCGGCCCCTGGGAGTAGGTCCAACTAGGGCTTGTTATTTCCAGGCCCGGGAGTACGCCACAGAAGAGTGTATTTCCGTGTCCCTGGAGTTACGGTCCACATACGGTATCGAACCTACATATTGTTTGAAAAACTAAAAAAAATAAAATAAGAAATAATAACATTTTATTTTATTTATTATAAAAAAAAATAATTAAAAATGAATAAAATTTTAAAGCGACCATAAAAAAAATATTGTGAAAGATTATACAATTTTAAACAACTGATAATATTCTATTTAATATATTTTAACAGTATCTATTCTGCGAAAGCAAAGCTGATTTTTAGCATCATTACTCCAGTCTCAGTGTCACATCCTTCAGAAATCATAATATAATCATTTGCGATTTGTTGCTCTCAAGCAAAATTTCTGATATTATCACTGTTCTTGCTGTTGTTGTGAATACCTTTAAGGCCCCTGACCAAGGGCACAAAGCCGGACGGAAGGAGGTATATAAAGTGTGAATGTCTTGACCACGGCGGAAAGTTTCTTTCCTATAGATGCCCTACCAAGACAAAACAACAGGTTATAATGAAAACATTCCTTTTTCTTTTGTTACATATTTAGAGTTTGAGTTTTTCAGTAGAGGCGATTTGGATCTTCTTTTTATCACTCCCGAAAGTCAGAAACATCAAACTTTTTTTAACAATAAATGCAGGGGTGGGGGGTGGGAAAGGTGGAATGATGGATACTGGGACTGTTTGGTGTATACTTTTTCATTGAATTTACGTCATGACGCACATGCTCATTGATACACTGCAATTAATTGTACAATCAGCAGAAAAACACAATGAAAAGATGGGACGTAAAACCCAGGTGGCGAAGAATGATAATGAACTAAACACCTCGGTAAAAGCCAATAGAATAGAGTAGTGGAATACAACTGTGGCGTTTGGTGTATGGTAAGGTGTGGAAGTCAAATAGATTCACCTATAAATAGCGCTTAAAGTGTATTTGGACTTTATGACTTGTCTTGGAAAAGTTTCAACGTACAGCTAAAATTATTTTAAGTTCTTAAAATACATTTCTGTTTTCGCACCAAGGCTGAATTAATTGATCGAAACAAACAGTAAAAACAGCATATGGTGAAATATTACCATAAACTACATGTTTAGATTAATAAATTTATAAAATATAATTTATCAGATGACGCCAAAGTTGAATTTTCAAGCGGCGTAGATTGAAGTAGAATATGATGCACTACACTTAAAGATGTATTTTGTGATTGTTGTCTTTCCATTAGCCTAAACAAGACAAGTACAGAAAGCAAAACTCCAAAAGTTAGCGGTGCATGAAAAAACAATGGTTTTGCCTGAAGTACTCTGCCACTACCCCTATACCCAACATCCATCAGATCCGGCTTAAGTTCATGCGGTATGAGAAGTCATCCAGCAGCAGAGAGATAAAGGAACCGGAGACGGATGTTCATAGATCAAGGTTGCTGCATAAGTAATTAAGGGGACAGAGGTTCTGCTCATGACCTCGAGAGGCTTTAGAGGTCACCTCAAACACACTCTCAAACACACACACATACACACACACACACATCACACACCAAACACCTCTATCTTTATTCGAGCCTGCTGGGTTAGAGGACACCGGGAAACTTCACCGTGTTCCTCTGGAAGGTGAATCTTTGGCCATCTAATTGGACAGTAATGGCGTCCCTGACCAGAGCTGCTTACCTCAAGGTCATGAGACGGGAGGGTTGAGAGGTTTATGTCACTGTCATCTACAGCTGAAGTGTTTAAACCTATAAAACCTACTGTATCATGTTTGATATGCAAATCTCTAAGGCCTCTAAAATATCAACATGATCAAAACTTGGTGACAAAACCTATTGCAGACAATTCTACTAGAATTTCCTTCTGTCTGATTGAGAGGTAACATTTTAGGCGAGTAAAGCCTTGAGAATTGTAAACCTATCCACCTTCAGCTTGATGCTTCCACATGTCGTTTATACGATTTGTAGAAAACTGAATGTAAGATACCAACTTGAATAACTTGAGAAATCAGGTTGAAATGTGATCATCAAATATGATCATCAGGCATTTGAGGAACATTTATTTGTTCATCTGTCAATCATGATTGTATTGCATTGTGTTATATGTTTTGAAACTATAGAGCTTTGATCATAAATGAAGTATTTTAAATAGCATCAAAGACATTTGATGAAGGATATTCCGGATGTTTTGCAAGAGGACTTGCAAATTGTATTCAAGGGCGTTTTCCATTGTAGATATTCAAATGGACAGAAGCCAAAAGAAGGCAAAATAGGATCATCGTTTGCATTTTTGCTTTCATGAATGCACAGCGACTGCCAAATTTCAAATGGAAAAGCAAAGTCCATTTGAACTGTATTTCCCATGTCTCATGAGTTATGAGCCTGTCATATTTCAATTAGCAAATGATTAATCTGAACCACGTCGCTTTTCACTCTCTCTGCATCGTGCATGAAACCTGCTGAAACTCGAATGGAATCGCAATTATCGGTTCGCGACTAATTGATTTTCTGATTGTCGTACAAAAGACCCTGTCTCAGTTGGTCAGGGGCGGGACAAACTTGTGCGTGCTGTAGGGGATAGTGACGTCACTCACAGACTACCGTGCCGAATGCTGCGAACAATGGAGGTAATCGGTAAAGGCTCCGCTAAAGACAGCTGCCAATTCGACAGATGCATGTGAACGAACAGACAGGGCAACCCGGGTCTCCTTACATTCTTGGCACCTTAATTTCCGTCGTTCTTACAGCAAATGCAGCGACAATTCCCTGCTAACAGCATACAATCAATAGGTCAATATTCACCCTTAACCAAACTATTTTCACATGCCTCAAGATCTCTCGCTGTTTACACTCCGACTGATGCACATAAGCAAACAGACAGTGCAATTCTACACTTATTTACCTATTTGCCACCTTACCTTATATATTTTTTCCTCCTTTTAATCCAGAAATAAGCACACGTCCTCTAAGCGTCGCATCTGCCTCAACATCTCTCACTAAATATTAATAACTCACCTTGGCTGTGGCATGTTCTGTGACAGCTGCACCTAGATCTGACTGGTGACGTGTCATCTGGGGCAGACGTATTAAAAGTAGCAGCATTTTCTGTTTGCTCACATGCAAACAGAAAACGTAACATTCAATAAAACATTCTAGTTTCTAAATAAAAGAATAAATACATTTCTGACTATTAATTCATATGTCAGGCTTTACAGGATTAATGTTATGACACTTTGCCATTTTCCAATTTAAGTGAGCTTGAATAAATGAACCATTTGAACGAACTGATTCACTAAAATGAATCAGACATTATTCCCCGCATTGTGACACAATGCTTTTCATAACTTGAAGCCTCTTATGCTTATTCTCCCATTCAAAGGAAAACCTAAAGAGACCCACACACAAAGAGAGATGCACAGACATGTTATTGCTCCATAAATCAAATTGTCCATTGCGTTGTAAATTGTGTTAAGATTTTTATTTTTTTTTTTGTGTGAAGTTGAGGTGGAAACCGCGGATTGCGGCCCTCCTAAGTAAACGAGAGAGCCGAGAGAGAGAGTAGAAATCTACTACCGCCAGGACGCTCGAGAGAGGCTATCCGTCTCCATAGTTTCCCCATATATATGCCATAAGTCGGCTTTTTGTTCATTTCATTTTGCGTCCTATCCATTTTGTTTATTATTTCCTCCCCCAACATGCAACAGAGTCGTTATAATAGCCCTCATCCCCCCCCCCATCGTGGCTTTAGTTTTAGTTGCTAGGCGGCGTTCCAGGCTGTGTGCCCTTTCCACTTACTCACCATGACTGTTAGATCCACCCTCCCATTTGGTCGCGCGTCTCTCATCTAAGTTGTCCACCACACACCTCTTTTTACTTTCGTCCTTCTTGTCCCCTAGCCTCATGTTTCGGCGCTTTTTTTTTTCCCATTTGTGCGATGCTGCTTTTCCCCCCAGATGTTCCACAACAACCGACACATACACAATAAGGTTCCGCCCGGTTCTCGCGCCGGTGCCCTTTTCGCTAACAAAGAGACGGACATGGTGGATACACATTCCACCCCCCCACAGCCGCAAGGGGTGGTGTAGTATATAAGGGTAGACAGCAAGACAGTGCGTTCAACCGACAGGGCATTTGTTTTGGGTGTTATTTGAGCATTTTTATGTTTTGCATACGCCGTAAGATTGATTAAGAAACGTTAATGAGCATAGCAGCAGCCGCCGCCACCATTAGCATCCTTACGCGTCTCTCTCTTTCTATTTTCTCACAGGGATGAGCTTCCATCCAATGTGATTGTAGATGCGTGCTGATGAAAGTTATGATGTATGACAGCTGTATATAAAACAAGATCTCGTTGAACAAGATTGTATATCAAACTGCATAAACTGAACGAACATGAATTGCTCAGTTTAATCGAGAGATCTGCTCATTTCGCCTGATGCACATCAAATCTTCATTCCGGCGTTTTAAAAAAGCCTGAAGCAACGGGTAAGAGCCATTCCGACAGAGCTTACCATCTATTTTTCGAATCTTTGTGCCATAAAGAACGCAGCACCAAAGAAAATACAAGTTAGATTTCTGGACCTGTTCCATCTATGACAGAATTAACAGGCATTTGCTACTGACCTTTAACGAATAGTGCACCACAAATGTGAATGTTGCGAGTCAAAAAAGGTAGGCCTACTCTCAGGCACCCACAGATTAGATGAGTTAGTCTTCTCTGACCAGAGTTTGGAGAAATGTATCAGGACACACTTGTTTCAACAATAGATCCTCTGCAGTGAATGGGTGCCGTCAGAATGAGAGTCCAAAGAGCTGATAAAAACATCACAATAATCCACAAGTAAACCAAACCCCTCTAGTCCATCATTTAATGTCTTGAGAAGAGAAAAGCATGGGTTGGAAGAAACGATCCATATGATGACGTCATTTGCGCAAATGGAGTCCATATTAACACTTCCTCCAGTGAAAAAGTCCTTTTGTCCTCTCACATCAAAATCCACCCACATATTTGTTCAGAACTGTTTTAGACTGTTTTTGCTTGCTTTCTCTTCTGATTGAGACGAGATGACCTTTTCAATGGAGAAAGCAATATTATGGATAGAGTACTATTTCAGCCAGAAAAAGCACGTTTGAGGCCAAAACGTCTTAATGTTGGATTTGTTTCTTACAAACATTTCACAAGACGTTAATTGATGGATTGGAGTGGTGTGGATTACTTGTGGATTATTGTGATGTTTTTATCAGCTGTTTGGACTCTCATTCTGATGGCACTCATTCACTGGAGACGATCCATTGGTGAGCAAGTGATGTAAAGCTACATTTCTCCAAATTTGATGAAGAAACAAACTCATCTACATCTTGGATGGCCTGAGGGTGAAATAAAATGTCAGAAAATTCACTTTTTTGGGGGGGTGAACTATTCCTTTAAGGCTTCTATGCCTTTATGAAAATTGCCCTCTGCTGTGATTGGCTAACCTCTGCAAACTGATTTCTCACTTTTGAGTTCTGAAATCAACAGAACATGAAACTCAGAAAGAGAAACACACTATTTCCCATGTGAAAAGTGAAAACTCAGTGTGACTATAACAATCCTATCAGCTAAGTTAACATTTGTAGAGTAACTGCAATCATAAATTAAATTTCATTCAGTGATTCCTGGAATCATGTCAGTTCCAAAACACTATTTTTAAATAAGCATAATGCGCTCACAACAGGAATAAGTATATGCTATAAATCAGTGAATTCGAGGCCTCAGACCGTATCATGCGATGCTCAGAAGGAGAAAGAAAATCTAATACAGCACATCCTTCCACCATTAAAAAGTTATTTAAACTCAGCTAGGGGTCAGAAAGGGACTACAAATGGAAAAACCTAATTCAATTTATATACCTTGGCATTAATAACAACACTTTCTCCTAGTTGAGCAATAAAAACACATGCATTATAATTGCATAATGGCTTGAAAAATATTTTTTGTTTAAAAATATGTAAATATGGATTTAACATTGAAACGAATGTCAGTGTTATATTCGTAAATTCAGCTCTTCTTAAAGTGTCTGATTAAAATGAATGCATCAGTTATATACATACATTATAATAGCACTAACCCAAACCCTAATGGACCGAGCAGAGTGATTGAAGGAGCTGAGGTCATGGAGGTCAACCAAACGCAGAGATGGACTACCAGAGAAATGAAAGAAAATCTCTGAACGGGGAATCAATAAGAGAGTCAAAAGAGATTGAATTTCTTTCAGCCAATTAATCAGATGAGCAAACATTCAAATTTATTTCTGTTTGAAAGCTTTTTATAAATGATGTGCCCTATTTAAAGGCATTTAATCAATCAAAACAGACGTTTTATGGATCACAGGAGCACTTTGTCACCAGCTCTCAGAAGAAAAGAGAAGATCAAACACAGCAGCATTCCTCTGATGCAATCACACACACACACACAGGTTTGTTTTTGTGAAAAGTGGGGACATCCCATAGGCGTAATGGTTTTTATATCGTACAGACCGTATATTCTATTGCCCTACACCAACCCTACCCCTAAACCTACCCCTTACAGGAAACTTTGTGCTATTTCAGATTTTCAATACACTCCATTCTGTGTGATTTATAAGCGTTTTGAAAAGTGGGGACATGGGGTAATGTCCTGAAAAGTCACCTTCTCCTTGTAATACCTATGTCATATCTTTGTCATTATACAAATTTATGTCCTCATTTGTCACAAAATCATGTGCGCACACACACATACACACGTTTAGGATAAGATGACAGATGATGCTCCCCTTAAGAACAATGTTAATTTATATTCAATTGTAACATATTTAGCTACAGTATGAGTTTAGCATGTGCAGAATGACGATCCATCAGAAAATAGTCCCTTTCACAAATACAGTCTTTACTGGTAAATTACCAGTAAATTACCATTAAGAGGTTATGTGTGAACAGGACCTTTTCAAAAATACCGGTAAATTCATTCTGGCAATTTACCGGTATGAGAAGTGGTAACATTAACAGTAAATTACCAGTAATCTGCTCTGTTTGAACGCAGAACACAGATGACGTATACACTCTGCGCGGGTTTGCGGATATCAAAGAAATGTCTAAAGTCGTCTAATAGGATGTCTCTGGGCCAAAAGCTGCTGCATGAATGTGAACATTTGTCACAAAAATTTAAAACATCAACAAAAACACTGACCACTTTTACCCCTCCATGTTTACAAACACAACACCGGGAGAAATTCTGAAATTGATGTGTGAATGGTGCTTTACTGGTAAAAAGATGAAACGTAAAGTTGTTCTGGTAATTTTACAGCAATTTACTGGTATTACTGTTTGAAAGGGGCTATTGTTTTTTGGAAATAAATAGAAACATTTGGACATTTAGCTGTTTTGTAGTCAGTGTAAAAATCTTACAACTATTTTAAAAAAATATAATAATTTTGGTCAGTTTTAATCAATAGCCAATCTGCTATTTAAATCAGTCCTCCACAATCCCATCCCATTGCAAACTACATTTTTCCTCATTGAATATTCAGTTCCCTTTCAGTCGGTCACTTTCGACGTCATGTCGGTGACTGACGAATTGGGAATCTCGCCAGAGAGACCAATCTACTTCGAGGGTAAATTAAACGAGCCAATGCACATTGGCATGCGATGATTGCATCCTGCTGCTGCTGATCGCAGCGCGAGTATAGTTAGGCAGCAGGTGCAATGCATACTCAGCTTTTCACTTCGGAGCCGAGCGATAACGTCGTTCTGCCCCTGCCAAGCTTAGATTATCTTCAGAGAACTAGTTTAGCGCGCTCTAGGAAGCTCTTCCATGTTGGTGGAACGGCGCTGCCAAGCTTAGATTATCTTCAGAGAACTAGTTTAGCGCGCTCTAGGAAGCTCTTCCATGTTGGTGGAACGGCGCTACAGCAGTGGTGGTTTCCCGTGTTGAGTCGGTTGCACACACCAGGCTGCACTACCCCCTGTTTGTGTTGCAGGCGCCATCTCCCCTATGCGCTTCAGCATGCTAAAAGAGCTTTTTCCCGGGTGTGTCTTTTTAAAGACGACGTTGCGTCTGTGCCAACTCGACACTGCGACTTTGTAAAGACGACGTTGCGTCATGGTATAGATGCCATTTCACCCGTGTGTTTCTGGATGTGGTCATTACTGTCGGCGGGTGATGGTCACGATCACTGTCTCACGTGCCTGGGCATTAAGCACGCTGAGGTTGCGTTCATGGATGAGTCATGTTCTCATCACAGACTATGCCATCTTGGAGTTGTAGCCATTGTTGTTTGCCACATTACCTCAAAGGGGTGGCGTTCGGAAAATGCCCTCTGCTCGATCTAGTTCTCTTCCTTGCAGAAGGTCAGGGAGACTATTTTAGCATAGCTCAGGCCGGCCTTAGATCACCGTGGCAGCGACCCCTCCGAGGACCTGACCTCTCAGGACCTGCACTCCTCTAACAACGCCACAACCAGTTGAGCTCCCTCATTAACGTGCGGGGCCCTCTGAAAGGAGCGTACCATCCGTATCCTATGGGGCCTCCTCCAGACGATCGGATGTCGAGCGCTGCTCGGAAGTGTGAGCTGTAGCTCTTTGGAGAGAAATTCGGCTGCACATGCTGCCCTCCTGGGGGACGGTAGAAGGCCCTGATATCGGACCAGAGAAACGGCTATGATTTTCCCGGGCCACCGAGAGGGGGGGTAGGGCGCAAGTTGAACCTCCCACCCTCGCGTCCCCGACCCCTCGAGGTTGGATGATTGGTTCTTCGGGGTGGCCCGCACTGGTTCTCAGCGCCCCACTCCGGTGCCATTCTTCCTTCCCGGAGGGTGCACCCTCGAACGGCGAGCAGCCAGGGGTTTACGGAGATCCCCCCCGGTGGAGTGGGCGTTAGCATGCAATGTTTCCTAGTAACGCCTCACCTGTGGGCACACCGTCCCGGGCCTGTCGGTACTCACTGGTCTGACCGGCAGTGCTTATTCGCCGTGAGAGGCTGCTCCTCCTTACCCTGCCATGGAGTACGGCAGGTTCATCAGGTCAAGGCATTGAAGGACCTGCACAAGGGTGGTCACGATTCCGGAAGTTCTAAAAGAGCTCCGAATCGCAACTGATCTCGCGTTCCGAGCGACGAAGGTCACCGCGAGTTCACTGGGTCGTGCAATGTCCACGCTTGTGGTCCAGGAGCGCCATCTCAGGATGGATGAAGGATGAGCATATCAGTACAAGGTCCTGCCCTTCGGGCTGTTCCCCCGTGTCTTCACGAAAGTTGCGAAGGGGGCTCAGTTGTGCGAGCACAGGGACCTGATGCTCAGGCACCTCAGCTTGTTAGGTCAACTGGGAAAAAAGCAAACTCTCCCCTGTGCAGAGGATCTCTTTTCTCGGCATTGAGTTGGATTCGGTGACGGACAGCATCTTCACAGAGGAACGTGCTCAGTCGGTGTTGAACTGCTTGATTACATTCAAGAGCAGGGTGGTGGTCCTACTGAAACAATTTCAGAGGCTCCTGGTGCATATGGCAGCTGCTGCGGCAGTCACAGCACTGGGGCTGCTTCATATGAGGCCGCTTCAGCACTGGCTCCATGGCCGAGTCCCGAGGTGGGCTGGCAGCGCGACACTCACCGGGTCCAAGTCACACCGGCATGCCGCCAAAACCTTCACCCCTTGGTCAGACCTCACACTTCTTCGGGAAGGAGTGCCCCTAGAACAGGCCTCAAGGCATGCTGTGGTACACACAGATGCCTCCATCACTGACTGGGGTGCCACGTACAACGGGCAAGCAGTCTCAGGGGTGTGGACGGGCGGGCCCCAACGGCAGTGGATATCAATTGCCTGATTTGTTAGCAGTGCCGCCTTGTGCTATGAAACCTTCCTCAAGATGCTTACAAGGCAAGCACGTAATGCTCTGTACGGACAACACTGTGAACGTTGCGTACATCAACCAGCAACGTGGTCCTGGCTCCACCGTCTATGTCGTCCAACTCCCCAGCCCACCTGCTCCTTTGGAGTCAGAAGCATCTGAGGACGCTTCATGCCATTCACATTCCGGGTCTGCTCAACCTGCGGCCGACGAGCTGTCACGAGCTGCGCTCCCTTGAAAATGGAGACTCCATCCCCATGCGCCGCATGATTTGGAGACCTTCGGAGTCGCTCAGTATACCCCCCCTTGGTTTTTGCCTCCTGCCGCTGGCTCGTGGCACCTCGCGAGTGGGTAGTGCTACGACAACAGTGACTGGTCTTCTTGTTGCGAGCCCTGGCCTATGCCTAGAGGGGCACAGGAGGCTCGCACAGGACACTGGAAGGGGCAGCATCCTTATGGCGCTTTGGTAGGGATTCCCAATTCGTCGGTCACCGACGTGACGTTGAAAGTGACCGACTGATAGGGAACGTCTCGGTTACGTATTGTAACCTTCTTTCCCTGAAGGAGGGAACGGAGACATCATGTCCCATCACCACAGCTGCTGTACCACCACTGAGCGACCGGGTCACCGGATCAGCTCCTCAGAAACCTGAGTATGTGTTGCACCTGCTGCCTATTTATACACATATCAATGTGCATTGGCTCGTTTAGTTTACACTCGAAGTAGATTGGTCTCTCTGGCAAGATTCCCAATTCGTCTGTCACCGACGTGACATCTCCGTTCCCTCCTTCAGGGAACGAGGGTTAAAATACGTAACTGAGATGTTTCTTGTAAAAATACATCACAAGTAAAAGCAGTTGTGGATGTCATTTCAGGTTCACTTTAATACTAAACAATATCTATAGAGCAGTGCTTCTCAACTGGTTTGGCCATGGGACCAACATTTCACCATGGTCATCAAGCCGCGACCCACTCTATGATATATGTATATGTGTGTGTATATACAGTATATATACAGTGGGGCAAAAAAGTATTTAGTCAGCCCCAATTGTGCAAGTTCTCCCACTTAAAAAGATGAGAGAGGCTTAATTTTCATCATAGGTATACCTCAAACTATGAGAGACAAAATGGAAAAAAAAATCCAGAAAATCACATTGTAGGATTTTTAAAGAATTAATTGGTAAATTCCTCGGTAAAATAAGTATTTGGTCACCTACAAACAAGCAAGATTTCTGGCTCTCACAGACCTGTAACTTCTTCTTTAAGAGGCTCCTCTGTCCTCCACTGGTTACCTGTATTAATGGCATCTGTTTGAACTCGTTATCAGTATAAAAGACACCTGTCCACAACCTCAAACAGTCACACTCCAAACTCAAGTTTGGCCAAGACCAAAGAGCTGTCAAAGGTGACACCAGAAACAAAATTGTAGACCTTCACCAGGCTGGGAAGACTGAATCTGCTATAGGTAAGCAGCTTGGTGTGAAGAAATCAACTGTGGGAGCAATTATTAGAAAATGGAAGACATACATGACCACTGATAATCTCCCTCGATCTGGGGCTCCACGCAAGATCTCACCCCGTGGGGTCAAAATGATCACAAGAACTGTGAGCAAAAATCCCAGAACCACACGGGGGGACCTAGTGAATGACCTGCAGAGAGCTGGGACCAAAGTAACCAAGGCTACCTCAGTAACACACTGCGCCGCCAGGGACTCAAAATCCTGCAGTGCCAGACGTGTCCCCTGCTTAAGCCAGTACATGTCCATGCCCGTCTGAAGTTTGCTAGAGAGCATTTGGATGATCCAGAAGATTGGGAGAATGTCATATGGTCAGATTAAACCAAAATATAACTTTTTGGTAAAAACTCAACTTGTCGTGTTTGGAGGAGAAAGAATGCTGAGTTGCATCCAAAGAACACCATACCTACTGTGAAGCATGGGGGTGGAAACATCATGCTTTGGGGCTGTTTTTCTGCAAAGGGACCAGGACGACTGATCCGTGTAAACGAAAGAATGAATGGGGCCATGTATCGTGAGATTTTGAGTGAAAACCTCCTCCCATCAGCAAGGGCATTGAAGATGAAACGTGGCTGTTTCTTTCAGCATGACAATGATCCCAAACACACCGCCCGGTGCAATGAAGGAGTGGCTTCGTAAGAATCATTTCAAGGTCCTGGAGTGGCCTAGACAGTCTCCAGACCACAATCCTACAGAAAATCTGTGGAGGGAGCTGAAACATCGAGTTGCCAAATGACAGCCAACCCCAAAACATTACGCTCTAGAGGAGTCTTGCATGGAGGAATGGGCAAAATACCAGCAACAGTGTGTGAAACCTTGTGAAGACTTACAGAAAACGTTTTGACCTCTGTCATTGCCAACAAAGTGTTTATAACAAAGTATTGAGATGAAATTTTTGTTATTGACCAAATACTTATTTTCCACCATAATTTGCAAATAAATTATTTAAAAATCCTTCAATGTGATTTTCTGGATTTTTTTTTAGTTGAGGTATACCTATGATGAAAAATTACAGGCCTCTCTCATCTTTTAAGTGGGAGAACTTGCACAATTGGTGGCTGACTAAATACTTTTTTTCCCCCTGTATATAGATATATATTATATATATATATAGTATATATATATATACTGTATATATAGGTGCATCTCATAAATTAGAATGTCGTGGAAAAGTTCATTTATTTTATTCATTCAACTCAAATTGTGAAACTCGTGTATTAATAAATTCAATGCACACAGACTGAATTAGTTTTAAGTCTTTGGTTCTTTTAATTTTGATTATTTTGGCTCACATTTAACAAAACCCCAATCTCAACAAATTAGAATATGGTGACATGCCAATCAGCTAATCAACTCAAAATACCTGCAAAGGTTTCCTGAGCCTTCAAATGGTCTCTCAGTTTGGTTCACTAGGCTACACCATCATGGGGAAGACTGCTGATCTGACAGTTGTCCATAAGAAAATCATTGACACCCTTCACAAGGAGGGTAAGGCACAAACATTAATTGCCAAAGAAGCTGGCTGTTTACAGAGTGCTGTATCCAAGCGTGTTAACAGAAATTTGAGTGGAAGGAAAAAGTTTGGAAGAAAAAGATGCACAACCAACCTAGAGAACCACAGCCTTATGAGGATTGCAAGCAAAATCGATTCAAGAATTTGAGTGAACTTCACAAGGAAAGGACTGAGGCTGGGGTCAAGGCATCAAGAGCACCACACGCAGATGTGTCAAGGAATTTGGCTACAGTTGTTGTGTTCCTCTTGTTAAGCCACTCCTGAACCACAGACAACGTCAGAGGCGTCTTACCTGGGCTAAGGAGAAGAAGAACTGGACTGTTGCCCAGTGGTCCAAAGTCCTCTTTTCAGATGAGAGCAAGTTTTGTATTTCATTTGGAAACCAAGGTACTAGAGTCTGGAGGAAGGTCCAAGTTGCTTGAAGTCCAGTGTTTAGTTTCCACAGTCTGTGATGATTTGGCGTGCAATGCCATCTGCTGGTGTTGGTCCACTGTGTTTTTTTTAAAACCAATGTCACTGCACCCGTTTACCAAGAATTTTGGAGCACTTCATGCTTCCTTCTGGTAACCAGCTTTTTGAAGATACTGATTTCATTTTCCAGCAGGATTTGGCACCTGCCCACACTGCCAAAAGCACCATAAGTTGGTTAAATTACCATGGTGTTGGTGTGCTTGACTGGCCAGAAAACTCACCTGACCTGAACCCCATAGAGAATCTATGGGGTTTTTTCAAGAGGAAAATGAGAAACAAGAGAATATGCAGATGAGCTGAAGGCCACTGTTTTCTGTCAAGAAACCTGGGCTTCCATACCACCTCAGCAGTGCCAAAGGCTGATTGTCTCCATGCCACGCCGAATTGATGCAGTAATTAAAGCAAAAGGAGCCCTTACCAAGTATTGAGTACATGTACAGTTAAATGAACATACTTTCCAGAAGGCCAACAATTCACAAAAAATGTTTTTTTTTTATGAAGTATTCTAATTTGTTGAGATAGTGAATTGGTGGGTTTTTGTTAAATGTGAGCCAAAATCATCACAATTAAAAGAACCAAGACTTAAACTACTTCAGTCTGTGTGCAGTGAATTTATTTAATACACGAGTTTCACAATTTGAGTGAATTACTGAAATAAATGACTTTTCCACGACATTCTAAGTTTATTGAGATGCACCTGTATATATAATTTGTTTTAAAAAATATCATACCTTCATGCAAATCCTTCCCAGCTAATGTGATTTATGCAAACCCGATTCCAAAAAGTTGGGACACTGTACAAATTGTGAATAAAAACAGAATGCAATGATGTGGAAGTTTCAAATTTCAATATTTTATTCAGAATACAACATAGATGACATATCAAATGTTTAAACTGAGAAAATGTATAATTTTAAGGGAAAAATAATGTTTCCCTTGTTTACCACTGTGTGGCATCCCCTCTTTCTTTTTATAACAGTCTGCAAACGTCTGGGGACTGAGGAACAAGTTGTCAAGTTTAGGAATAGGAATGTTGTCCCATTCTTGTCTAATACAGGCTTCTAGTTGTTCAACTGTCTTAGGTCTTTGTCGCATCTTCCTCTTTATGATGCACCAAATGTTTTCTATGGGTGAAAGATCTGGACTGCAGGCTGGCCATTTCAGTACCCGGATCCTTCTTCTACGCAGCCATGATGTTGTAATTGATGCAGTATGTGGTCTGGCATTGTGGTCTTCCCTGAAAGAGACGACGTCTTGATGGGAGCATATGTTGTTCTAGAACTTGGATAGACCTTTCAGCATTGATGGTGCCTTTTCAGATGTGTAAGATGCCCATGCCACACGCACTCATGCAACCCCATAACATCAGAGATGCAGGCTTCTGAACTGAGCGCTGATAACAACTTTGGTTGTCCTTGTCCTCTTTAGTCCGGATGACATGGCGTCCCAGTTTTCCAAAAAGAACTTCAAATTTTGATTCGTCTGACCACAACAGTTTTCCACTTTGCCACAGTCCATTTTAAATGAGCCTTGGCCCAGAGAAAACGCCTGCGCTTCTGGATCATGTTTAGATATGGCTTCTTTTTTGACCTATAGATTTTTAGCCGGCAACGGCGAATGGCACGGTGGATTGTGTTCATTGACAATGTTTTCTGGAAGTATTCCTGTGCCCATGTTGTGATTTCCATTACAGTTATCATTCCTGTATGTGATGCAGTGCCGTCTAAGGGCCCGAAGATCACGGGCATCCAGTATGGTTTTCCGGCCTTGACCCTTACGCACAGAGATTGTTCCAGATTCTCTGAATCTTTGGATGATATTATGCACTGTAGATGATGATAACTTCAAACTCTTTGCAATTTTTCTCTGAGAAACTCCTTTCTGATATTGCTCCACTATTTTCGCCTCAGCATTGGGGGAATTGGTGATCCTCTGCCCATCTTGACTTCTGAGAGACACTGCCACTCTGAGAGGCTCTTTTTATACCCAATCATGTTGCCAATTGACCTAATAAGTTGCAAATTGGTCCTCCAGCTGTTCCTTATATGTACATTTAACTTTTCCGGCCTCTTATTGCTACCTGTCCCAACTTTTTTGGAATGTGTAGCTGTCATGAAATCCAAAATGAGCCAATTTGGCATGACATTTCAAAATGTCTCACTTTCAACTTTTGATATGTTATCTATATTCTATTGTGAATAAAATATAAGTTTATGAGATTTGTAAATTATTCCATTCCTTTTTTACTCACAATTTGTACAGTGTCACAACTTTTTTGGAATCGGGTTTGTACTTTATACTTATACTTTACTTTTATTTCACACGTTGCATGCTCGTAGATTCTTTTGCGCTTTAGTGAAATGATATACAGCGTGCGCCACCGCATTTGCGCGTGCAATTGAATTGTGCAGTATAACATCTGACAGGACAGGATATTTCGTTTTTCTGAGGTGAGAGACTTTTTATTTATAAGTTACAAAAATAACAGTAGAATAATGACGCTGACATTACGTCTGACAACATCTCATCTGACCGCAGACACTGAATCGGGACAGCGCTTTTTTCTCAGGCACTCTTTACTTAAACTGCGTCTGATAGACGTGTCAACAGCTTTCATGCACATATTTTAAAATAAAAGTCTTGCATCAGAAAAAAAATTAGAATTACGTTTTGTTGTTGATGTTGTTTCTTTGACTGTACACTCCACGACCTACTCAGAACGGTCTTGCGACCCACCAGTTGAGAAACACTGCTATAGAATACATTTAAAAAAATGTTTTATGTAATTTATGTAAGAATTTATGTAATTTTCCACTATACACAGAAGAAAAAATAGAGTATGAATGTATCAGGCCATTCCTGCTACATCAATTGTTATTATTATTGGTAATGATATACACTATATTTTAATATATATATAATAATAATAATCCTATCACAATTATTTTATTCAATAATTTACAAAAAGAATTGTTAATTAGTTATTATTAGTATTTATTACAATATTTTATTTAAAAATAAACCACACACCACACCACATATACATCATTATATAGATATATATTTTTTTTTTTATAATTATTACAAAAAAAGGTTTCTTTGTAATGTTGATTGCAGGAATTTAACTAATATGGTTTCCATCTAATATATTCTAAGTTCTTTATTCAGTATAATATTTTATTCAGTATAAGACAAAATATATGACTGGGACATGAAAATGTAGTGCATAGTGGGAATGACCCAGATTCAGTTAGCATCTGACATTAAAGTCATCAAAGGGTTTGTTTATCAGTCATTCGTTGCTGCCTTTTCCTGTGCTTTTAATTAAATTCCAGGACAAACTTTATAAATGCCGCTCCAAATGTTTGAGTCGTTAATGCTGCAGCGAATGAGTAAACTTTAAACTCATATCTCGCTCAGACAAACACTAACATTCAACACTAATCCCAACAGCTGACCTCATTCAAATACAGCTGGATTTAGTTTATTCACAAGCATTTTGAATATTGATGTACAACAAGCCAAACCACTGATTAGCTCAAAAACATACGAGACAGTACATCTGCATTAATGCTAACACTGAACTGGAGTCAGTGAAAGCGTGTTGACGGTGCATCAGAGCGTGTTTTGATGGCTGTTTGACTGCTGTGCTCAGTGTGAATGGGGAATTCATTCACATTTGAGTTTTGATATTAGCTTGTACAGCGAACAGCGTGATGCTGAGCTTTTAAATATGAAACAACTCGATCAAAAAGTGCTCAAACATACCGACGCAAATAAACTCCTAAGCATATGCTCACACCCACACACATATACAACTTTACATTTGCATTTATGTATTGCCAGATGCTTTTATCCAAAGTGACTTGTACTGCATTGAAGGTGGTATGCATTTTATCAGATCATACAGTCTCTAGGAATCGAACCCATGATCTACTGCAGGGGTTCTCAAACCTTTTGTCAGCACTGAATGTTAGTGTTTGTCTGAGTTAGATGCTGTAAATTTACTTACTCACTGCATCATTCAGGACTCAAACCTTTAGAGCAGGGGTGGCCTGAAGAGCCGCAGACCTGCAGAGTTTTGCTTTCTACCTTGATAAAAACTCACCGCCTGTAGCTTTCTAGTAACACTCAGAATTTGATTAGCTTGTTCAGGTGTGTTTATTCAGGGTTGGAGCAAAGCTCTGCAGGAATGTGGCTCTCCAGGACTGTAGTTGGCCATCCCTGCTTTAGAGAATCAAGTTTGTTCCCTCAATTCATAAAGAGCAGGAAAAGGGCAGTAATAAATGACTGATAAACAAACACTTTTATGACTTTCATATCAGATTCTGTCTTACACCGAACAGAACCTGTGTGTGTGTATATGTGTGTGTGTGTGTGTGTGTGTGTTTGTGTGTGTGTGTGTATAATTTATTTCATGCCCCATATGTATTATGATTTATATACAAAATAAAATTTGACATAGGAGTCAATTCAGAAAAACAAATAATATATTTAATCTTTTTTAGTAAGTGTTTTATTTTAAATTATAGTATAGGGATGCACAATTTGATTGAAAAATATTTTGTGCTTATTTTGTCATATATTGTGGTTGACAATTGAAGTAGACACTTAAGGGTGTTCACACTTTGGTATCTTTCAGTGATAGTATTCAAACTATTGGAAAAACAGTAGGTGAAATGTATCTGGATGATGTACTGTACTTCTTCTGCACACTGGTAGTTTGCGTGACAGTAACAACATGGCTGAAGTAGTACGTCCAGATTTAATTCATACTACGCATAGTTCATACTATATGAACTAGTTTAACAATCAGGACGTAAGATTCCAACCAATGTAGTACCTGCCTAAACAGATGTGAGTTCCTGAGCAACCATGTGCATCAAAAAAAAAAAAAAAGTGATCATATATTGTAGCTGCAATCCAGGAAAAATAACAACCACCACATCAATTGAAATTGATTGCTTTTAAGTGTTTACCCCGGTCCAGTCTTTACCAAACAGACTAAGACTTCAACCGAAATGATTTCGGACGAAACATCGCGCACCAGGCCAAATCACGCTTTTGCATTTAAAAACAAAGCCATATCACAATTCAATTGGCAAGCCCTATTATTTAACTTTCTATTTTTACTAATTTTTCGCTTCATCACCTCAACCCTTTTTGCATTGTGAATCTGCTCTATTTAAACAACAAAGATACATCTTTTATTCCACATTCGTAGACATATTGTATAATCTCTAATTCAAGGGGTCATATGATACGGTTTAATTTTTCTGTTTGGAGTGTTACAAGCTCTTGTGCATAAAGAAGATCTGTAAAGTTGCAAAGACTACAAGTCTCAAATCCCAGAGATTTTCTTTATAAAAGTTAAGAGTCAACCAACGCCTACCTAAAACGGCTCCGTTCCCCACATGTCTACATCACTAGGTGGGAAGATTTGCATAACGCCGCCCAAATGTTCATGCAACGAAAGAAGGCGTAACTTTTATTCTCACTGTCGTATTGTTGCTGCTGCCATGTCGTGAAGGCGCTGTGTGTTTTCTTTGTGAAAGCAAAACTACTTTGTTTGGCTTCCAAAAGAGGACGATATCCGCTTGGTCATGCCTGGAGCTGATCCGTGCTGGTCGCTGAGGAAATACATCAACTTCGCGCTGTGGATCATCGGATCGGCTTTCACCGTGGACGAAGCGGAGTCCAGCCAGGGGTCGTCACATTGGTTGCCGCAAACCCCACCGCCAGATAACAGTATAAATCATTATAATCTGTAATTATGTCCCCACTGGATGCAACAAATGCCTCGTTTATAATGGGTTTTAATGTTTTTGTCTCGTCGGTCCGGCCGGGACACAGCATCACAGTATGGTGAGGGGTGTAACATTTCCGTCACACGCTTGAGGTATTCGGCCAATCACAATGCACTGGATAGCTGGCCAATCACAGCACACCTCGCTTTTCAGACCGATGAGCTTTGTAAAAATCAACACGTTTCAGAAAGGCGGGGCATAGAGAAACAATAATGTACTGTATGTGAAAAATAATGTGTTTTTTTAACCTTAAACCGCATAAACACATTTCATTACACCAAATAAACAAAATAATGTTCTTTTTAGCAACATCATATGACCCCTTTAAGATTAACCTGTTGCCATGGTAACTTATTTAAAATTTTTGGAACATTCCAAAAATAATTCCATATTCATGAGAAAAAAAATAACTAATCCTTTTAGAACCACATTCATGTTCCATTCACATGGTAACATGTGGAAAATGTAATCCTAATGCTGACCTCCCAAAAAAAAAAACGGTAATACCATGGTACATTTTAGTTAGTGTGTAAAACATGGCATTTCCATTGAGAACACAGAAGTGCCGCCACCTACCGTGGTTGGTTTTGTTGTGCACTGGTGTGTAGTGGTTCTTGGACGTCCGTACAGGCGTGTTTTCTTTGGGCGAGGTGTCAATAGCGGCGATGTTTTCATGATCGTACTGTGATATGGGAATGGGCCCCTGCTGTCTCAAAATGTCCGTCAGCGCTCTGCAGGGGGGAAAAAAAGTCGAAGATAATTTCACTGCTCTCAAAAAGAAAGAACACCATCCAAATTCGGCTCAGCTTTGAAAAAGACTTGTTTAGTGTTTCATCCAGTTTAAAGATACAAACACATCAGTCCCCCCAAGAGGTTTAAGCCAATTTGCCCCTTTTATGCTATTGTTTCTGTTGTTTTCCCATTTGTGGAGGTTCTTGCCTCATGCAACCGGCAATCCTTTTCTCTCTCTCTCTCTCTCACATACACACACAACTTTAATTGCACTTTGTGTTACAATGAACAGTGGAGGTTTAGTCTCTCAGGTTTTCAGGACCTCAGGCCTGCTAGCTCTACAGCAGCAAACAAAAGCCATTAATCAATGTTCCTTCTCAATATTGCGTTAGAGCAACACATCCCACTTACACCAGCCTAATGGGATTCAAATTCTATTAATGTTTTTGCTCTTTGGCCCGAAGGACACGCTTTCTGACTCGAGACCCAACTGCCTCATGGATTTTCTGCGCAGCGGCAATCTGAGATTGTGCTGGCTGGAGTTAATAGTGTTTTCTCACTAATGCAGTTTTCGGGTTTCATCAAGCAAACTTGGTCATTCCAGACGAACTTTGTAACTTTGGGATAGTGTTGCCTCAAGGCTGATTTATACTTCTGCGTCGGACCTACACCATAGGCTATGCGTCAGTTTTCATTTACAATTCTGCATTGTTGTCCGTGTCGACGTGCAGTACACACATGCAAACTGCTAGTCTGCAGTGTCCACGGGCATGTTGCTGGTGTAACCCACAGTACCACGGCAAAAGCCGAAGAAGAAGCAGCTCGTCGGAGAAGCATTATAGCCGTGACGGCGGCAAATAAATATCAAATCGTTAAATCATTATTTAAAACTACAAAAAGGAGACAACAACGGAACAGGAGATGATGGCATTATTTCAAATCTCCACAAGGACTTGTACCACGGCAGATAAACATTGTTTGTTTGCGGACAACTACTGATGTATAATGCTATGTAGTATAATAAATTATATATAATAAATGATATAATAAAAGACACTTGTTCTTTGCTTTGTTTTATCTAATATAAGAAGGTGTAACATTAAAATATATTAAAGTGCACACAAAACTCAAGTACATATGGAGGGAGGGGTTCTCGCAGACCAATCACAGTGCTTGCGGTCCGCGTAGAATTGATGCGCTGTTAGATTTTTGGAGAGGTGCACGTCAGGCTACGGCGTAGGTTGTGCGTCTATGCGTAGGCTATGACGTATGTAGGTTCGACGCAGAAGTATAAATTGGGCTTCAGTGCTTAAAAATCTAAGTTGGAGACCAAAAGGATGAATAACTACATGTTTGAATAAGATCTGACAGCTGTAAAAAGATAAATTAAATAAAAAAGACTGTAAAAGACTGTAAAAATGCTACAGTAAAAGTAAAAGTTCACTTACTCTATATGGTGAAAAAACTTAATAAATATATTGAGGTATTCCATGAAATTTTGCAACAAAATACTGTTCAATTTGTCATGTTTGTAAGTGAAAAAGAACAAGCCATCTTTGAATTTACCATAAAACTGACTTTCTCAGAATGGGGCCTCAATTTTTCACTGCAGATGAACTTTGTAACTTTGGGACAGTGTTTCTTTTAGAGGTTAAAGACCAAAATGTTGCAGGTTCCTTATTCATGTTTGCACATATTCAATCTTGTGTGAAGATGCACCAGGTTTCAGCTGGTTTTAAATGGTTACAATGTGCAAAGCACGAATAAGTTCACTTGTCAATGAGATCTGAGAGCTGAAAAATTATCATAATTGTAATAGTAAATACTGTAAAAATACTGTGGTAAAAGCTCCCTTACTCTATACAGTGAAAAACAGCAGATCTAATGGGACATTTCATGTAATTTTACAGCAAAATACTGTTAAATTTACACTTTTTGTAAGTGAAAAAGAACATCTTATAATTTACAGTAAATAACCATAAAATTGACACCCCCAATATGGGACCTTAACATTTTCACTTTAGATTAACTTTTGATGTATTTGATGCAATTTGTAGATCTTTTTTGGATAGTGTTGTTAAGTGGTTAAAGATTAAAATTGGTGACCAAAATAGTGCAGGTTTCTTATTGTCACGAATTCGGTTCATGGACTTCCATTTATTCACCACCAGAGGTCACCCTTTCCATTTCATTGACTCTCGCACAACACAAACTGTTACATATCCCATCATACTTTGCACGATTTGCACACTGCACTGATTGCACACAGCTGTTTCTAATCACCTCACTCACTATATAACACCCACTCTAACCACATTTCTCTTCTGAGTATTGTTTAGCCTGTACCCCTTTCCGAGTCTCTGTGTTTTGCTTGTTTTGCCTTGCCTTGCCTTGCCTTGCCTGTTTTTGCGGTTTTTGATCTTTGCCTGTTACTGGTTTTTTCCCTCTCGTCTCGCCCCTGTGATTCTGTCTGCCGATCGGTGACCTACGCTAGCCCTTGGACTATTCTTGTGTTTTGCCCGCCATATACCTGTTTGCCATTGTTTGACCCTGCCTGTTTACCACGTCTCTCTATTAAAAGCTTGCAGATGGATCCTCACGTCTCGTCAGCCCCGTTACACTTATTCATATTTGCACATATCCACTGGTATGTGAAGATACATCAGGTTTGATGTACATGCTGATTTTAACTGGTTGCAATGTACAAAGCATGAGATCTGTGCGCTACACTGTAAAAATGTTTGTACTTTTAACAGTAAAACACTGTCAAAATTTGCGGTAAATTTCCTTAATATTTATGGTGAAGAACTATAATAGATCTAAAGTGGTGTAGGGTTTTTATTATTTATTAGCTCTAAAAAGGGAAATATTTATGACGAATTATAACTGGTTATGATTTATAATAAATATTTAGATTAGATCTTATAATTAGCTGTAGCAGAATTAATATTACAGTTATTTGATCTGTCTGTCCACCGAGCAGACAATATAATCGTTTATCAATTCAAGGAATGTTTATTTTTTCTGGCCACGGAACAATAAACCCCCTGGGGTTTTTTCCTTTTTTGTGCAGTGCTAGCAGTAATTTAGCAAATGTATCAAGGGTTCAAACATTCATTGACTTCGAATTGTGAGCAGCAAACAGAGGCAATCCGTTGTGAATATAAGGGATTTAATAAATGAAACTATATCTAACATATAACTAAGTAAAACATATATACACAGAATTAAACAAAGTAAGGAAAAAGGGAGAGAAAAGAAAAGTATGGCAGTATTTCACATCACTTAACCTCAACCTTTGAAAATCGTCAAAGAATCCAATAATCACCTTAAACACCTTATTTAAACACGCATCTGAATAATTTTAAGCTGTTACTTGCATTGGTTTCAATTGCTGAAGAAGAGTCCTGATGCGGTAGATAACGGAGGTCTTTTCGTGAGGAGTCAGCTGGAAGTTTTTACTTATGGTTCTTCTGAAGGAGAAGTCCACAGCGACTAATGTTACTTGAAAGTAAAAACTGCCGGAAAAGGAAACTCAAGAGGAAGGTCTTGAGAGTCTTGGAAGGTGTTGTCTCAAACGAAGAAGAATTTCTGAGCAAAGATTATTTCGGGCTAATCACTTTTGATGGTTCCTATTCTGGGTGGACTGTCCAATACCAGGCGTGAATTTTTGAGCTGGAGAAGTTTCCTTTGTTTCCCTTCATGTCTCGTTTGCATGTTTTATGGCCGGTCTGGAATTGTTGCCTTTTTAACCCAAAATATATTATAAATCGTATGATGCGTTTCACAATCAAATACTGTACGTCATTGTCCGAGAAATGAAAACAGGTAACATTGATACCAAGAAAACCATTTGGAATAGATTAAACCAAATATACATACATACACCTGAATATAAGTGTTTTATGTCTTTAACTAATACAAATAACGAGTGGGAACTCAGCTAATCTAATAGGGGAACGTACAAACAACACGTGCAATATACCAGATATATTTGTAGAGTATATTAGAGTAACGGTCTTTATGTGTGTGTATTTGTGTGTGTGTGTGTTAGTTTACTTGGCCAGCCAGGCCTATCGGGGTCATTTACAGCTCTTTGGGAACGTGTTTGAAGTCAGATGGGGAAGATGATAGTGGGGGCTGGTTAGAATCTCCTTGATGGCGAGGAACCAGTTGGCAATTTACAACCCCTATACAACGTAACATCTCTGACCAGAACTGTAATATATATGCAAATGTCAAAAGGCTAAAAGGGTCTCTTAAGCCCTAAAAACCCAAAGATCATGCATGATTCTACACAGACACGCTAAAACACGTGCATTACGTAAAATACTGTTAATACTTTTTATTTATTTATTTATTTATTTATTTAAAGTAATAGATAATAATTAAATATTAGGGGGGTTATATGTATATATAGTTTTTATTCATTTTTATTTGAGTTTTAGTTTTAGTTAAGAAACTTGAGTATAGTGTACATGTCATTTCGGCAACTTTAGTGCTTATTAGAACCAGACGATGCACCATAAAAATTAATAAATGTTTATTTAGAACCAGAAAAAAAGGTTGAACCAGGTCGGACGGTCAGTTTTTACGGCCTGACTCGGAGGCCATCTCTCCTCACACAAGGAGCCTGAAATGGCATCTTAACTGTGTCAATGTCAGCGCATTTGCTCTGCCTCGTGGTCCACATCTCAGAGCGTGCCAGAGAGACAGACAGATAGAAAGAAAGAAAGAAAGAAAGAAAGAGAGAGAGCGTGTGACTTTGGAAGGAAGTATAATTAGTCTTTCCCTTCCAGGAGAAGGCCTTTTTTAACAGAAGTTCTCCTCACGTGGGGGCGACCTGGTTTCACTGCCCCAGTTGGCTGTAAGGCTCTGAGCGCAGTGCTACCGTTCCACCTTCTTCAGCTCAAACACCGCAGGACTGGGACGCTTTCAGGCCCTTATGGCCTGGCTACATTAAACTACTTGAGTGGGCTTTTTTACTGTAGTTTTTATGCATCACGTTCACTCATTTAGAGATTTAGAACAGATTAACTTTATACATTCCATCACAGGTAAGAGTTTTATCACTTACCAGCATATCAAAGATTAAAATGCTCCCGATTCAATAACAAAAGATTTTAAGCTCAACAGCAATCGTGGCACTAAGTATATATTGTTATAAGACTGTAAGACACTGAGAATAGTGTGAAATTATCATGCAACAGTCTTTTCTGTGTTAAGCTACAGTCTTTTAGCTTTAATGCCATGACCCTTGAAAAGCTGGTAAACAGCAGTCATTTCTCAACATGCGCAACTCAAAAAAGGATGATTTTGACAACTTCACAGATCAAAAATGCATTTTTGTCACTAAATAATCATGATAAATGCACAAACGTTGTAACTTTGAGATAGTGTTGTGTGTGTATATATACAGTATATATATTATATAGACACCACACCCACACAACCGTCAAAGTGTTGGGATCAGAACGTATTTTATGTTTTTTAAAGGAGTGTTCTTTGCTCATCAAGGCTGCTTTATTTGATATAACAATACGTTTTTCTCATTTTAATTACATTAAATCTAATTATTCCTGGATCAAACGAATTTCACATCATTTCCCAAGAATGATCACATGATCCTTCAGAAATCATTCTAATATGCTGATTTATTTATCTGCGGAAACTGTTTTTGGCTGCTATAATTTTTTGGAACCTGTGATACTTTTTTTCAGGATCATTTGATGAATAAAAAGTTAAAATAGAGCATTTATTTAAAATAGAATATTTTCTAACAAATACCTAACCTTTCAAAGTTTATATTCTTTCCTTTTTTTGAAAGAAATTAAAACTTTTATTCAGCGAGGATGTGTTAAATTGTTAAGAAGTGATAGCAAAGATTTATATTGTTAGAAAAGATTTATATTTTGAATAAATGCTGTTCTTTTTAACTTTTTATTCATCAAAGAATCCTGAAAAAAGTATCGCAGTTTCCAAAAAATATAAGCACAACTGTTGCCAACATTGATAATTCCAATAATAAATCAGCATATTAGAATGATTTCTTAAGGATCATGTGACACTTTATACTGGAGTAATGGCTGATGGAAATTCAGCTTTGCATCACAGAAATACATTTTATTTTAAAGGATATTAAAATAGAAACCATTATTTTATATTGTAATAACATTTTGCAAGATTACAGGTTTTTTTCTGTATTTTTGATCAAATAAATGCAGCCTTGATGAGCATAAGTGACTTAAACATTACAAGTCTCACTGATCCCAACTTTGACGCATGTATAATATATATACAGTATACACACACACACACACACATACACACACACACTTACTCAAATAGATGACTAGAATAAATGCACCGTGCATGCGTAAATGCCACACACAACCTTCTCAGTCTCAGCAGATCCTCATCAAAAGTCAATCAGTTGTCTGGTGTTAACATATGCAAGACGATACTAAAAGTAATTTGGGCCTAAGTGCTATCCTGTTTCCTCTAAAAACACATCCAAACATCAGTGTGAGTTAATTAAATCCTCACAAACACCCTGATGCAGCCTCTGGGGACAGACGAGCACCGATTCCTAACAAATCAAGGCCAATTTCCCTCCTTCTTGCACCTGAATCGGGTTGAATGGTGAAACATATGGCGATATGATGTTGCTACAGCATGTATTAGACACACTTTCTCACTAATTCAAACTCTGGTTACACGTTTAAAATGCATGTAAAATGACCAGTGATTCAAGTAATGATGCATTCAAGCGAAAAACAATTACTTTTGCCAGACCTGTCAATGGCAAGTGAATTTATTACACGGGATCAGACAAGACTAATGTTCCTGATTATGTCACCACCACGAAACAATTAGACGGCATCACAATCAAAAAACCTCAATATGTCACGTCACTGTAATAGAGAGAAATTTGTTGAAATAGATACAGGCTCTCTGATGAATCAACAAATATGTCTACGTTTAAGATGAAGAGAAAAACTCTTGGAGCAAGTAGTCTGAAAATGAAAGTAAGCCAAATTTAGGGGGGTAAATCTCATTGCACAGGTCATATTTCACTCCAGAATTAAAACAAAAGTATATTTTGCCTAAATAAAATTAGGTTTATTTCTAGGAGCTAAAATATATTAAGATTCCTGATTATTTTCAAGACAATTAAACACATTTTCATCAAAAAAAATTAATTTAGCTGTTATATATAATATAGCTATCAATATTATAGCTATTGTTCTTGGTGTGAACGGGCTCAAATGTTTCAGCAGAACATGCTCAAGACCTTTGATGCACTGATCAGAAGTTTGCTATTGTTTAGAGCATCAGTTCTAATATGTGCAAAATGGGTCAATCAGAAGACTGGTTTCTTTCCAAAGCAGTGAAATGGAGAAGAGCTGTGACAGAGTGCTCCTTCTGGGTAAAAAGTCCTCGTCTTACGTCAGGGCTCACTCGGATTGCATCAGCGCGTGTTCCCGAGGAGACTGATCAATATGAGGCGCTCGGATCACCCGCGGAGGCTTTTAAACCACGGCCTCTCTGTCCCGCTGAAGGTCACCGGCGAATCTGCATGTGCTAAATACAGCCGCCACCTCTTTTAACCTCTTCCACCTCTCAGCCGCCGCTCACACAGACCTCAGGTTCCCCGGGGAGCAGTGAAATGTACTGTTATTCAAACCCGGCTTTTTGGCAGCAAGCTAATCTTATGTTCCACTCAAACTGCTCATGTACGGCTGTCAGGTTATAAAGCGTAAAGCTTTAGCGTCATCGCCAAACCGGCTCCAGGCAATCTGATTGGCTAGATGGGAAACTCCCAGAGTGCTTTTCACTGAACACAATAGGCATTCTGTCCTCTCGTGGCGGTGTTTGAGTTTCTGCCGTGACAGTGATGTGGAGGGTTTAAAACGCTCTCGGGTCAGAAAGGAATCACTATATGCTTAGCTCAGGAAGTCATTTGGTGCTAAAAATGCAGGGTTTGAAAACCAACTCAAATCTTTTCAACAACTGCTAAAGCGGATGGAGAGGATTCAGTCTGGCCTTCCAGTGCTGTTGCATGACATTTTCATATAGTTACTTTAAAAGCGGTCACAAACTGATAATCTAAATTCCCTTGATCTTTTACAGCACTGGAGGCTGGTGCAGGACTGGAACAGGCCGGAGACAAGGGAAGCCTCCAGGGCGAGTCAGGAGGCCATGGCGGAGCAGGCAGTTCAGGTTGCCATGGTGGAGCTGGGCGCTCAGGGAGCTCAGGGAGCCATGGCGGATCAGGGGACTCAGGAGGCCATGGCGGATCATCTGTGGCCTTAGCTGGTCCGGCCAGGGGTGTATGCCCCCTCCCCACAAATTTCCTTGGGGAAAACTAGGAATTCTGGAGGGCGTTCTGGAGGAGCGCACTTGAGGGCGCTCTGGAGATCAGAGACTGGAGCCCTCTTGGGCTAAGCACGGGGATAGGATGCCCTCACTATGGGCCAAACTCATTGCCTATATATTAGTGCCTATAGCCCTCTCCTGGCTATACTCGGACTAGTATCGCTTCGCTGCTAAACTAGGAATCAGGAGTCCTCCTGGCTTACGTGGGATCAGGATCCCTCCTTGGCTAAACGCTGATTCCGGATCCCGTCCTGGCTTAACTGGGGTCAGTGAGCCCTCACGGGCTTAACTGAGGATCAGAGCCCTCAGCTTAGCTAAACACGGAATCAGGAGCCTCACAGCTATACTCGGAACTGGGAGCCCTCCGTGGGCTATATACTCGGAACAGTATCCCTCCCTGGGCTAAATGAGGAATCAGGAGCACTCCGTGGGCTATACTCGGGAACAGGAACCCTTCCTGGGCTGAACTGGGGAACAAGGTAGCGCTTACGTGGTGCTGGCAATCGAGGGAGCTCTGGAGGAGCAGGCACAGCAAGGTGCTTTCGAGGAGCGGGCACTGGAGCGAGCTCTGGTGCTGGAGCCGACGCTGGTGCGAGCTCTGGGGATGGAGCCGATGCTGGAGCGAGCTCTGGTGCTGGAGCCGACACTGGAGCGAGCTTCTGGTGGGAGTGAGCCACGACCGACGGGCTTGACTGTGGAGTGGCCAGCGGGCTTGCCACAGAAACTCGTAACTAGACTTCAGAACGCCGGCCGCTGACTTCTCACAACCGCGCGGGCTAGCACTTCGGTTGCCCGCTCCTCGAAGCGCCTTGCCGTGCTGCTCCTCCAGAGCTCCCTCGATTGTCACACCTCTACGCTTTCCATATTCCCCCATTTAGCCCGGAGGGGCTCTCCAGACACCATATACGCCTCCTTCCAGTCGAGGCTGGTGTGTCTGGACTCCACGTGCGATGGTAAATAATCCCGATCCGTAGCACCATCACAGGGTTTCCCCCCTCGATGGAGCTGCGAGGGCGAGCGGCAGAACGCCCTAGCGTAGCTGACAGGTCTGGGCCTCGCGTAGGTGAGCCACGGCGATGAACATCGCTCGTTCCTCCATAATCTCGGGGGAAAAACAAAAGCCCTTTGAAAAAATGGAAAATAAACACGGGGAGAAGAGGCGCCGCTCACTTTCAGCTCGGGTCTGCTGTTCTGTCACGGTCACTCTGGGAGGAGGGAACGAGGAGACGCAGGAGAATATTACCTAGAGTTTAATTCAAAATAAACAAAGGAATACAAAACACGGGAACTTCAGGGATGACATAGCAGACAGAATGACATTTAACAGCAGACAGAAAACACTGGGAAACACAGGGTTTAAATGCTCAGAAACTAATGGGACACACCTGGGAACAATACGAACTAAACTGGGAACACCTGGACTCAAATAATAACAAATGAGGACAGGACACAGGAAGAAACAAATAAGGGCAAACAGGAACATACACGTGACAGTGGCAAGCCTTTTTTTGCTTGCGCTTGAGTGCTTATTAGGCTATGTAGGAAATTAAAGGCTCATTATTATGATTTCTATGGTTTATTAATAAAAGTGTGACTAATACTTAATACTTCAATGAATGTCTACGAGTCGACCCAGAAAACAATATTTAGTCAAGGGCAGCCCTATTAAAAATACTACATGGATTTTTGATATATAGGATATTCACTTTTTTATTTCATTTGTGTTCGGGTCATTTTGAGCCAGAGAGGATTTTCTTTTCCCCCGAAAATTATAATTAATGTTATTGCATTGGACTAAAATTGACTTTGCTCACACGTTATAGCAGCACACATTATAAAACAATTTTTGCACTTTTTAGGATTATTTTCCCACCTTGTGACACTTGTGGGGTTCCCAGTCAAAAATGACTGGGCTACCAAAAAAAAAAAAACCTGCTTATAAATTTTTGTTATGCTATGTTATTGCCAAATATGGGTTACATGTTTTGATCAGCTTGTTTTCTATCATTTAGGACAGGTTTTGTATTTATTTTTGGAACTGATGGATCGTAGGCCTCATCCATCTGAGCTTATACTTTTGAGTGAACATTTTCCACAAATAATACTTTTTTCACTCCAAAACTGAGGTGCAGAAGCTCAGATCAATGAGGCATGATAAAGTCGACAAAAAGATCTTTGACCATAATGCTTTAAAGAACAAAAAACTCACACATCACACACATCAAGCCTCATCCATGAAACATGAAGAGCAGAGCACATTTCTGTTTAAATAATTTGTAAAACCTTGCGTAAAATGTTCGTTCTGCTCATTATATATACACACACATATAGACAGAGGCTATTTTACACTAAGTGAAAATAGCATATTTTCTTAGCGATATGCTATTTACAGTAACTGCAAATAGCGATAGATTCCATTTACAGTTTGCAATAAGTGTAAATAGTAGTTAGTTTCTATTTATACTAGTGCAAATAGTCACAGATATTGGCACTTCAATATTATAGTACATTATAAAACAGTATGCAATAATAACGTATTGAGTGTAAATTATAATTTTTATTAAAATTATTAAATGGATGCCGCCTTATTGCGACATGAAAGCACTCCCTACACCCTAACCCTACCGATAAACATCCATGAGGCACTTCAATTTCCAATTTTTTTATATTTCCTCCATTTTTATTGAAAATAAATGCCTTTCCGATGTGATTTGTGACGTGAAAAGAGAGAAGAACAAGTTCGGCAAAAGGTGGATCCGAACTCGTGTCAATATCGTAAAAAGTTACTGCTACACATATAGTTATAAACATATAAAATTACATTTTCATGGCACTAGCATTCATTAGGTCTGAACTCTAATTTATTATTTTTTAGCCAAGTCATGTTCTTTCTGCCTTATTTCCTGACTGCTGAATTTCTCTCAAGGACTTTTCTTGATTCTGATGTTTTCTCCCACAGGCTGATCATTCCCTGGCCATTTCAGCAGGTGTCTAAGACAGCACAGCGGCATCAATATTTAAACAAAGTGAGACAACAAGCTGAGACACAGCAGGGGTTTCTGGGTAGCTGAGAGTTGGAGAGTCATCACACGGGGAAGATGAGATCGGACAAGACTGCAACTGCCTGCCCAATCACATTGCTGATTATGTCATCACATCCAGACAATTAGACAGCATCATAATCAAAGAAGTATGTCACATAATAGAAAGAAAATATTTGAAAGAGATACAGGATCTTTGATGAATCGACAAATACTTCTGTGTTTAAGATGAAGAGAAAAACTCTGGGAGCAAATAGTCCAAAAAAAGAAAGTAAGCTAATTTAAGTGGGTGAATCTCGTTAAGAAAATTCCAGGTCATGTTTCACTCCAGAATCATAAGAAATTATATTTTGCCTAATAAAAAAAAAAAAAGAGTTTGTTTCTAGGAGCTGTAAGAGTTTATGATTTTGATTATTTTTAAGCTAATTAAGCACATTTTGCCCAAATAAAAATCTTGTTCACACAATATACATGTATTTTTAATATTAAAATTACCATAAAATTTAATTTAATTCCATATAAAGAATTCTACCATGGTGTCAAACAATTTAAATCATACTGCACATTACTTTTTGATTAAAATAATAGCTAATTTGTTCACATAAAAAACAGAACTGGAGGGGAAATGTGCTCAATTATCATAAAAATAATGGTGAAAAAATGGCTTTATTTTATTTGAGTCTCTCTCTCTCTCTCTTTCTCTTTCTTTATTTATTTTTTTTGATGTAGGGTTACATATTTGAAAATGAATATTTTCCTATTGTTATAAGTCTTTGATTATTTTCAAGACATTACACGAATTTTCCCTAAACATAAATCGCAATATTTCCCACACTATACCCAATATTATCCATATCTTATATATATAGATATATATATATATGATATATAATTAGCATTAATGAAGACTTTGTTGAGATTCCGCCCTAATAACTTTGAAAAATGTAATTGTAACCCCAGGAAGTGGGGGCTCTTTGTCGCAACAAATGAGTCATAAGTTAGCTTGAATTACAACCCATGATTCATTTGAGCTAATCTGTTTTTTACCCAGTATGAGGTAATTAAAATACTTTAGTCATCACTTTGTCATCAGTCTCAAGTATAACTATAGATCATGAGGTCAAACCACAACCAAGCTATACTGCACTTCTTACAAAAACTATATAGTCCTCATAATCGATTCAATGAATCAGCCAGAGTGGCATGAGACAGATCTTGTCCCTCATTGACCAATGGCTCATCTCTAGTCATACACAGGCATTCTCCTCAGAGAAACCACATTTCATGCTCTTGTGCGCTTCAAACACACAAAACACACACAGCACATCAAGAACCTTCCAGACTGGAGCTGTTTCACTACACATTTGAGCCCCTGGGTAAGGACTCATAATATATTATCTGTATTTTGGTGCAAATTACCACCATCTACACGCAGCCTAAATGAAGCCGAGTGGCTTCAAAGGGTGGAAATGTTCAAACAAATGTTCTGGAACATTCAGTACCCTCACGGCTCATACTGTAGTATGAAACTTCACTGACGTCTCTGTGAGACAGTGAGCAGCAGGGACGGTTTGTCAAAATTGGGACAAGGGGAGTTTAGCTTAATTCTTTTCTGAAATGTTCACTATCAATTCAGGGAAATATCTAAATGTTCAGGGTAAAGATAGGCGATATGGCAAAAATATCATATCACAATTTTTTTTTTTCAGGAAAATCACGATTCACAATTTTCTCAGAATTCTTTGTTATGTTGGTTTTACTATTTTGCAAGCTGTCTGAGCAGTACAGCCAAACCAATTTCCCTAATTTAAAAACAAAGCCTTACAAGGTAACAAAATAAAAAACAAAGAATGTCAGACCTTAAAAGGAAAAAATTTAAAAATAAAATATTAATTAAAAAATAAGAAGAAAGGTACACATTACAAGTCACATAATATACAAATAAAACAAACAGTCCTTTATTTTTCAGGTACAGAAGGTGTATTTAGCAGTAGCATTTAAGAAATTGAATGAACAAATATAAAAATAAAACACTATTTACACTTCACTGTAAAAAAATATTTAATTTATACAGTGATTCTTATTAAAGCAACTGTATTAAAGTTTTTCAGTTAAGAGTAGTGAGTGATTTTTCTCTTTGTTTTGTTATTTTATAAACATTAAATGGACAGTTCAGTCAAAAATTCTGTCATCGTTTATTCACTCTCAAGTTTTTTGACCTGAATGTTTCTTTTTGTTGAATATAAAAGATATTTTGCACAATTGGGTGACCAAAACTACTACCAAAGTCAATGGGGACCAGCAACTGTTTGGTTACCCACATTCTTCTAAATATCTTATTTTTTGTTCATCACAAGAATTAAATTAATACAGGTTTGGGACAACATGAGAGTGAGTAAATAATAACCGAATTAAAAATTTGGGGTGAATTTATCCCTTTAATGACAAGCGGCAGCATGTTTAGTACATAGTCCGTGTCCACACGAACGCGGTTATTTTTTAAACCGCAGCTTTTTCTAAGCGGTTTGGCCGTTCGTCCACATGCAAACGCAGCACCGGTTCACTGAATCGAACATTTTTGAAAACGCCTGCCAGAGTGAAGATTTTCAAAAACTCCAGTTGCAGTGTTGTCTTGTAGACAGCGAAACCGGAGTTTTTGGCATGTGACGTCGGAGCCTGTGCTGTTATCTCCGCCTACTGGAAACTTTTTCAGGCTTCTCATTGGCCAACATGGCTTTACGGTTGAGATTATATAGCCACCTGTTGGTTTGGCATGCTCTTGACAGGGCTTCATAGCATGCGTTTGCGTTTTCATGTGGACGGAGATTTTTTTAAAAACGGAAGAAGGAAAAACTCCGGTGTACGTATGGACCTGGCCTTAGTCTGTTGCCATCCTCCAGCCTCACGCATCTAAGATACAGTACAATTCGTTTTTCTTTCGACTTTTTTACTTTCCCTTTAGACATAACCAACTGTGTTTATATATTGTCCAGTAATCAAGCTCTGTTTGACAGGCTTTTTAATGTGCACGTGCTTCAGGTGTACGCACTCAGAAAAAGCGCATGTCAGAACAGTACATGACTGACCGGCAAGGCTTTAAAGCACATGCAAATAATGTACTTTTGTGATTGCAAAGTGCAGTCTCCCGTGAGTGTAACTCTCTCCGCTGAGTTAACATTTCATGTGTATGTTCGCAACACAGTATATTGAGATGGAGGCACCAGAACTGCAACTGTTAGGCTGATGATACATGGGGCAACATTTTGAGCAATTATCATCAGCATTAGAATGTGCACTGTAGCACGATACTTTGATATTTCTTCAAAAGCAGATCGTGGAGACATTTTAATCATCCACGGTCAAAATTGGTATTGCACACCCCTAGTTTAGAGTCTCTAAATGTAAGATTCAACACAATAAATGCAATCAATGAGTCATTGATTGTGATCAAGGACTGTCAAGCATCATAAAAGTATAAAAAAATTCAGAGCCAGTCTGCATATTTGAGTTGACAGATTTCATAGAAAATGGCGTAGTGTATTATGGTCACAGACTCCAATTTTTTAGCTTCAGACTATGATTCCATCCAGTCGGAGGATATCAAACATGTTTTTTCAATTTCATGAGATTTTTCAATCCTCATGTGTCTCCTAGCAACAAGGCGCATTTTCTGTGTGAGTTTGTTGTGATCAGAACGACTTTAAAGTCTGGTAGTGTATGATCCTCAGTTGTTGATGGCCAGTTTTTCTCTGCAACCATTTGCAAAGTCGGCAAGTGTATGATCCCTAGTGTTTTCAAATCTGTTCAGATTTTAAAAGTGGTTTTAGTGTATTCCAGCCTTAAGTCCAATGGACATCTTTTATGGTGCTTTCTTTAGGCTAATCATCAGTCCTTGGTCACTTCGCTTTGGTTTCCATTGAAGAAAGTAAGTCATATGCATTCGGAACGCCATGAGTAAATAACAACAGACTGTTCATTTAAAGTATGCTGCTCACAGGTTTCAACCAGCTGTACCAGCAAGTGGAAAGAGTACTGAAAAAATATACTAAAGTAAAAGTACCATTACATTAATGGAATTTTACTTAAGTACAAGTAAAAGTACCAGTCTAAAAATCTACTCAAGTAAAAGTAAAAAGTAGCTCATTTAAAATTTACAAATTTTTCACGTAATTTTAACAGTGGGAGGGAGGCAAAAATGGGATAGGCCAAGGATGTCAAACTCAGCCCTGCACAGTTTAGATATAACCCTAATTAAACACATCTGATCTAGCTAAGCTAATCATTTAGGCTTATTTGAAAACTACATGGTATGTGTGTTGGAGCAGGGTTGAAACTAAACTCTGCAGGGCTGCGGCCCTTCAGGAACTGAGTTTGACACCCCTGATAGTCCTATACATCTCAACCTAGTGTTTTTTAATTAAAAGAATCAGTTATTTAGAATAATAAGTCATTTGGGCTGTTACCAAGCAAATGATATCAGTATCAACAAAATTCAACTTTGCAATGCAGAGGAAACACTGAAGCTGCATTAGAAGCGGCTTTTAGATGCATTTACACACTGTTTAATGCAGGACATGAATGCATTTAACCTGCATTTACAAATGCAGAAATAATGTTTTGATATACAGACATAAATTGTTGAATACTCATTTGAAATTATAAGAAAAAAAAATCAAAGATACGTTAATTTGAAATTAAACGGCCAGTAGGTGTCAGCAAGTCCACTGTTAATAATTGATTCTTGCGTTGAACCGAATCTTTAAACGTTGTTCCATTCAGGAACGAAACACGTCATGTGCTCAGAGACGCAACTGTGCTTGTGTCTTGGTTTTGGAATTATTTTTGTTGTAGAACTCGACCACAACGGCATATGGTGTCTAAAGGCAAGTCTCTAAATTCTTCTGTTTATTGAATGTTGTAAAAAAAAAAACATCTATAACATGTAATCATGCAGAGTTGGAGGACAAAAATTGGCATTCTTCTTGTGGTATTGATTAACTATATGAAATTATATAAAATTATACATTTTCTGTCCCCATATTTTGAATTTTGTGATCATTCTAAATGCATTTTAACAGACTGAATCACGCAGTGAAAGAATGCACTCTAATCTAATCTAATCTAGACTTCACGGCACTCTGTAGGAGTGTTTTGTTTGTTTTTTGGCAAAATACTGATAATGTCAAATCGTTAAATCAGCGTAGCATTATTCTGGCAGGCCAGTTAGTCAAGCTCGCATCAGCTGACTCTCAGATGATCCACGTCTACCTATAGGAATACGACCCCTATCTAAGCATTCATATATAAGGTCCCTCAGTATTATCAGCAGTTTTCGCATTGCTCAACAGCTAATTACCCTCCTCCATCCCCAACTCCTCCTCTGTCAGTCGGGATTCAGCCTTCTGATTCTCCTTTGAATCAGACTAATTCTAAAATGTGTACATAAAATTAATGAACTTTAACAATATCTGCAATACATTTATGTTGGTTCGGTTCTGTTTATTTTCTGTTCTGTTTATCCTGGGGGTTATTGCTGCTCTCCCTGCTTTTATCCATGCTAGACTGCATGGATGCGCAGGGGATTCTTGCCCAGAACAGAACCATACCGCCAATCCAACCTGTATGCTAATTGTCAATCATATTTTTGACCCCGAAAAAATAGGGGTCTGACAGAAACAACCTTACGATCCTGATAGCAGATATATATATATTGCACACTCCACACCACTGTCTTTTTGGCTAATTTGAGCAAAACCTCTTGCTAAACTGTCAAAGCTTCATTTTAACCACCAATGCAACGATGCAAGTATTTACCTTACCTATACATGATTGCGAAGAGTTGATGTCGAGATTTTATAAGCTGCTAGTTTGGTCTCCCTAGGCAAACACACTGATAGAGCATAAATATGGCCAGGGGTTCACTTCATTTCCTTCGAGTTCAACTTTAGCAGAATATGACGGGGTTTCGTTTTCAGCTGGGTCTGCAGCATAACGCCCGTCTTGTCCGTCTGCATCTTTTTTGTGATTTTAGTGCCAGTTTGCTCTCCTGCCCATTATTTGCTGCAGTAGTTTCCAGGGAGCGATTTTTTTTTTACTCAGTAATTAATGTGTTTTCAAATGTAGTGAAGTACAATACTTCAAACAAAATATACTTAAGTAAAAGTAAAATTACAGATTTTAAAAATTACTTTAAAAAGAAGAAGTACACAAAAAAGCTACTCAATTACAGTAACGCGAGTAAATGTCATTTGTTACTTTCCACCTCTGCTGTACAGAATGTCATTCGGTCTTCACAAATCCAATAAGCCTCATTGTGAGCACCAACCAAACTCTTATCAGACTGCCTGAGCTTGACTTATATTTGCAACATGGATCACTTCGATAAGAGAAGAGCAATGTGTCATCTTTAATACTCTTAACATCTCTGCACAGGAACAACTTTCCCCTTGCGAAGTGACTGGCTAAAATGGCTATGAAGTCAGTGTTACGTCATTTTTATATGGAAATTCAATGTTCTCAGTTAACATTTTCTGAATTTTTTTATTTTTTTTTACTAATCTAATCAATAAGCAACACAAATAAAACATGATTGTCTTTCAAAAACAAAGAAACAGTTCTCATTTTTGGCACTGACAAACCAAAGCACTATAAATCTGTCTTATTGACAAACTGCACCATGAAGACCTAAATCCCCTCTACTACGACAGTTTCCAATTGACCTCTATCTCAGCACAAGACTAATGAAATCCAGAATCAATCCCTCCTAGACGCAGACGAGTCCTAGATTTAATACAGTATGCAATTAACTATTAATATTCCATCTTAACCCAGAACCCAGTGTTTAATTTGTTATCAAGACCACGAAGCTTTCACTTAAGGTCTAGTTTATGTACTGTATGTTTCAGAAGAAATTAGTTACAAGGTCTCATTCATTTCTGGTTTCCTCATTCAGTCTCATACACTAAAAATGACAAATCACTCTTATTTTGTATGCAGTCTGTGCTGTTCAAATGGTTTTGATGTATAATACTTCTTAGGCTTCTGTAAAACATATTGTGTTTATCTGAATTTCCACATTAATCAGAATAAATTGATACTGAAAAGCTAATGAAAGTAAAAAAAAAACACCATTTTCATATTTTTGACACCAATATCCTCTTAATTTCCAACTTTGAGAATGCAATTGGGAGTTAACGGACTAATATACTTTGGGCAAACACTATTCATCCAAAATTACCTTTCTGTTGATGGTTATCCATATGCTATATTTATCACTGTAAATCTGACTAAATAGCTTATGCACCCTCACATGCACCAAGTATGTTAAGAAAAAAAAAAACTTCTTAAAGGGACAGTTTACCCAAAAATGAAAATTTACCCTCGTGTCGTTCCAAACTTATATGACTTTCTTTCTACTAAATAACACAAAAGAATATGTTTTGAAGAACATTGGGGTCCAAACAAAAATGGACCCTACTGAAAATTCCACAGCAACATGGGTAGCTGAGTAAATGATGACAGAATTTTAAATATTGGGTGAACTATCCCTTTAACGTAAAATTGCACATTTTTGCATTGTACAAATTTCCGTTACCCGCCCTGGGGTGGTTTAACCAGGCTACGTCGCCCCTATAAAATCACTATGTCATATTGGCAGTGCATTAGCCTAAAGCTTGAGAAAGCTAAAGACATATTTTGGACTTACCTGTGGACATTCATTTCTTGAGGCGGTCTGGTGGCTTTATCATAGGCCACTTTGGCAGAAATTCCCAGGATGATAATGAGGGCAATGACCCCGCAGGTGATGTAGACAGTGGTGTTGGTCTGGTCCAGTGCAGGGTCGTACGTGTCCCCTGTGGGTGCTGGTGAGGGCGGTTGGGTTTTGATCCAGTCGGGCGTGTTGTAGTTGGTACAGACTCTCTGATCTAGTCGTTTGGCTTTCACAGGACAGCAGAAGCGCAGGAAGCAGCTCCCGCAGCAGTACCGGTGGTCAGTGTTGTTGCAGGCAAACTCTTTGTCGTACTGACCACTCACGTCATAGTAACCAAGACAGGTGTCATGATCACCAACGATGGGCGCCTGGACTTGTGTGATCCGTTGGGGTGCAACTGTCGGAGCAACGGTGCTGTTGACCTCCTTCACCTTTGGGGGTCTCTTTGGAGGGGGTTTGCTCCGCTTGGCTGTTGATGCGCTCAGAACGCACAGCGGGTCTAGATAGACCAACAGAAGTAGGAGATGTCGTATCCCCATGGCTTCAGGTGGTGATGTGTTTCTCCTCTTTTTATAATTTCTTCAATCCGGCACCGACCCGCTTGTCATGCACTCTTGCAGGTCCTCCATTCTCCATCTCCGCATAGCATCATTTCAACAGTCCTCCTCCCTAAGGCTCTCATTCTTTAAGGCATAAGTGCTTACAGAGTCAAAACAACAACTACGCAATGCCCATTTCACGGTGAGTGGATGGAGTGAAAAGGTTCTCAAACTTGAAATCTACTTGCTCAAGACTACATTATGTTAATCTGAAAAACAAAATATGAGAGGGAAAACAATTAAACTCTTCACAGTTCAAGCCGAAAATGCTAGTCTACATGATTTTCAGTACCATGGACAGCACACACCTCCGTTCAGTATGTTCCTGCAAAATTCATTATACGTTCTTAACAGAAACAAAAAAAATCATACTAGGTTAACACATAAAGACTGTCACCACTACTTACAAAATCCATGAATAGTAAATCTATTGGTGTGAATCTGTAGTATATTTCCATAATATGTTGCATAAAATATATAAAAATAAATCAAAATCCCTTTACAAGTCATCAAAGTTTACACATTCAAGAATTAACAAATATATTCGAATTAAAACGAAATTAATTGATTAATAAAAGCAATTAAATAAACATATGACAGTACTGGCATTCAATAAAACGAATGAATTAATGTGTAAAAGCTTTATAACTGCTTTATAATTGTAATATTTTTAATTATTTTTCGCTCCCACTTTCCCTGTACAAAGATTTCCGTCAAGTCAACCAAAACGTGTTTCATGTAGTAACGTTCAAATGGACAGGTTTTAAATATATAATTTAACATAAAGGAATCAAGGACTACGTTGGATGACACCAGCTAAAGTCATTTTTAAAAGCCATGTCGGTTACACATAGCCCCTTAAGTTAACGCCTGCGCATTTTCACTCAGTAAAGCGAATTAATACTCACATATTAAATTACAATCTACCCACGTTACCTCTGACATTTGACATTCATTCATGAAGAAGCTAAAAAGTGGATTTAACGATGCAAAATGGACAGAACTTACGAGTCCAGTGCGCTCGACACCGGGATGTCCGTAACTGCGCTTCCGAAACGAACAGAGCTGAAAGAGAGATGCTCCTCCGCTCCGCTGTGACCCGCCTCCATCTCTCTCTCTCTCTCTCTCTCTCTCTCTCTCTCTCTCCGTTTTTCTTCTACACGTCACCGGCAAGTCAGTTAATTACAAACCCGGAATTACTTTCAGGAAAACATATCCCTTTCTTAAAACTGCACTTACACCTCAGAACTGTATTTTGATTCTCTTCTATAATTTACTTCATTGCAATCTAGAGCGTTTAAGAGCAGCAAATTATCATCAGGCAGTAGTTCAGCTGTGATATCTCGGCTTCTCACTATTTAGTCTACTCTATAAAATATTGTGGTTACTCTTACAAACATGATCAACTGTGTAAAATCTTTAAAAAAAATCTCGAACATATACATTTAATCTCACGATAAACATCCACGATGACAAACCCACACACATCCGTCGATTGGCCGTTATGACCGTTAACTTTTGAATTTTGCGAGAGCGCGAATTCCTGTGAAGGACTGGATGGCGCATGCAAATATCAGGAGTAGGGACTTAAAGAATATAGAAACAACCAACGCAGGGCTGTTCTACCTTAATCGTCGTTGGTGCGCGGGGTGGACTCCACTGGGCTCCAGCGATTCGGTTACAATATGAATCGATATTAGTCGGCAATGATACAGGTACGATGCATCACAATGCAATCAACGTCCTCATCTCACACAGACTCCACGTGGCACTCGCCTGTATTGCAGCCTTGTGGACTGCTACGCGTGTCGCAAGTGTGTAGATAGAACAGCCATATAACTAGTGACATAATAGCGTATATTTGACTATAAATCACATAAAAAGGAGCTCGACGTGACGCACTGGGTCTGGGCTTATATACGCCTAGCGTGGGTGACACCACAGCAGGCGCAGCCGCACCAGGGTCCGCAGTACACGCATGGTAACATGGTGTCGAATAATCAGCGTGTGATGTGACAGTCTACAGTAGGGTACGCGGGTGCGGGGTGACAATATACAGTTGAGATCAAAATGAGAGTCAGTCGATGCTTTGAATAGACTTCGCATCACATCTTTGGCCGCAGACGCTCTGTTTTCTCACACTGCGCTGGTGTTGAACCAGTTCTCCTCTCTCTACACAATATGCTCCTCAGCAAAGGTGAGCCTAGTTTTATTATTCTTTCTGTTGATGAGAGGCTTGGTCGCTGCAGACTGCGCTTTCAGTCCGACTTCTCTTAAAGGGTTCATATGATGCTTTTTTAAAGATCATTATTTTGTGTATTTGGTGTAACAGAATATGTTGACATGCTTTAATGTTCAAAAAACACATTATTTTTAAAATACTGTACATTATTGTAGGTCCTATATGCCCCGCCTCTCTCAAACTTCGTTTTCTACAAAGTCCCTCCTTCCGACAAGCGCAGTCTGCTCTGATTGGCCAGCTGACCCAGTGCATTGTGATTGGCCGAACACCGCAAGCACTCGTTGGAAATGTAACGCCCCTTACAATAATCGCGAGCTTCGTCTTTCATAATAAATGTAAAGACAGAGCCTGGAAGGTGAACAGAGTCGCGTGACAGACACAGTGATGAAGCTGGTATGTGTTTGCAGTACACAAGCCACGGTTAAGACAAGGTTTAGAACGGTCCTCCGCGCTCTCTCTCTCTCTCTCGCCTCTCCCCCTCGCTCCTCTCCTCTCGCCTCTCTCTCGCGCTCCAGGTCTCGCTCCTCCGCTTCTCACTCCCCGCCTCTCTCTCTCTCTCTTGCGCACACACACACACACGATGCGCAAAACTCCGCATTTGAACAGTCAATAGCAAATACTTTTAACAAAACAGTAGCTGATTCAGAAGTTCCAGATTGTCATAGCAAAGTCAGAATACCTCCTCAGTCCTAGGTTCACGAAACGGTCGTCCAGAAAATGCATTGCTGTTCTGTTGTAAGTAATCTTAAAGATTCCTAAATCAATCTACTTTCAGAAGGCCAAACCATCAGGCTTCCCCCTGACTGGCTGCTTCAACACTAACTGCGGTTACCGAAACCACGCCTTCTTTCTTTGCGTACACATTTGGGCGGCATTATGCTAATATTTCCACATAGTGAGGTAGATATTTGGGGGCGTGTTAGAACGAGCCGTTTTAGGGGGGCGTGGCAGAGTCTTAACTTCGATAAAGAATATCTCTTTGGTTTTGAGACCTTTAGTCTTTGCAACTTCAGGGATCTTATCTATGCGCAATCAGCTTGCAACACTCCAAAGAGAAAAGAAAACTTAAAATCGCATCATATGACCCCCTTTAAACAATTTTAACGTACCCTATTCAGTGTTCAACTGGTGAGCAATTCCAGCTGCAGTGCTGAACCGATTCCCCATTGAGATCCTCAGCATTGTCCTGTCTTCTCGTGCATTTGTCTTATGTAGACGACCAGCCTTTTTGGGGGACTTGAATTAGTGTCATTGTAAAGGTGCAATATTCGAGAAATCATAGATTTGGAATGACTAACTTCTCTTGCAGTAGCTGAAAGTGTCATCTCTTTGGTCTTCATCTGGACCGCCTCCTGTCACAGGCTTTCAGTCATCTTAGAGCGGCCTGCCATCTTGCAATCTCAGTGAAAATTGGAGGAATGCTGCTAGTTAAATAGGGTTTGTCAGATAATTAAGGACATTAGCACCAGGAGCCATATTAACACCAATAACTGGGAGGTATCTGTAAGTGTGTTCTTTCTTCTTCTAAAAGTTATTTTTCAAATATCTCATTTAAGTTTTTTATACTGTGCATCAGAACACAATTAATTTATGAAATATGCTTAAAAAAAAAACTCTACTCCTGTTAGGATAACTTCAAACAGAACTAAGCAGTAACTTTCAAATGTAGGAAATTGTAGGTTGTTCTCTAATTTTAATCTCCACTGTATAAAGTGCACTGACACCCCTTCTGAGTGCAACGGGATTTTTCAGTATGAGACAATCTAGACAGGAATTGATTGGATTGTGAGAAGTGCACATTCTGTGCCAGAAATGAGCCAGAAGTGGCCTAGTTTTCATTATTCAGAATATAGTTTCTTTTTTTTAATCTTTCTATTATCTGGTGAAAAATTAAAGGGGCATTTTCTGGTAGTTTTTGTGAGATTCACCAAACCAATTAACTACCCTTGAAATCAAACTGATAGGTTGTTAAACGTGCTGTGCAAGCCTCTGACCCTCAGCATTTCCCAATCCCTAAACTCCATTTAGTTTATAGAAATGTTGTTCCTGGATCAACAAGAATATACACAGAAACAGTACGTAATGTGATGCATCATGAAATTTAACTCTCAACTCATTCAATATGCTGTACAGAGCATTGAGTTCAACTGAAATTTGATACTCCACGATAACAAAATGATGAAAGACTGGCAGATAGATATAAGACTTAAATTTAAGACTTCTTAAGAAGTCAGAAAGTTCAGGAAAAGATTATGAAAGCCTGGCTCATGTTTATTGGGATGAGTCTTGAACTTGGATGTTTTGGACAGCAAAATAATATAAATATAAAAGGGAAGAACGTTATAAAGAGAACATTAAAATGAATGTTATTGCTATGCATTCTAGACGTTTAAAGGAGTGAAATAGGTAAGGAAAGATGCTAATGAAAAAAGAACAGTTAATAACAGTTTTCTTAGGAATAATAATAGTTCACGTGCTGTTAGGAACAGATTGTAAGATGAAGATTCTCTCTCTGTTTTTTGATCTCCATTAAACAAGTAACCATGAAACTCTTAAAGTGTTCGGCAAGTTTAAATATATTAATTGCACATAAAAACTCATTCTATGCAAAACTTCTAATACATGTCTATTTCTATAAATAAAGGAGCTTATGAATGTTTTTACGATGTTCATATCTATATAATACTATATATATATAATATATGAAGGTTTACATGTTTCATATATCTTATATATATATATATATAATATATATATATATAATATATAACGCTATATATGTCCCTTTGAAGAAAAAAGCTTTTCTTATTCAAAATAAAAAAAAATTAAAAAACCTTATTTACCTCAAAGTAATAATAGAGCTGTTGTTTTACTGGAAATGGAAACTGCGCCTGTTTCATAGGATGTCTCTCAAAAGTAAAATGCGCATGTAATTTGCAGACACTGTTAAAACAGAAAGAGTTTGAGGAACCTGTCTCTTGTTGGTCTGGAGGTTTGCAAATGAGTGCTGTCTTTCTGTCAATCAGCATGTACGAGAGAGACAGACCCACAGTGGGAGGACGGATTGTCCATTAGATTTTAACTGCTCCCACCTCAGAACTACGACCTCAGCACAAAAGAAAAAAAAAAAAAAAGATCCCTGACAGGTAACGTCAGCGCTGACATTGGCTTAGAAATTATGAGGCAGAAATTTCAGCTCCCTGAGAAGATGTAATTAATCTCAGAGGAACATTCAGCTGTGAAGATGGTGCGCCCACACAAGCTGTTCCTCCACGGGACCTCCTATAGCTACAGTATGCATACACCGCTGGACTGTGAACATTTCAGCACTGATAACTGCTTATCGCTTGATTGATAAACTGAGAACAATTGCTGACTAATTCAAAAGTTCAGACTTTGTTGGTGTCAGACTTCAGTCTTGTTGATGACATGATTACTAATTAAAACACTTAGCCACAAGAGAGGGAATGTTAAAGTGATTTCACCACGGGTAAGGGGTGTTCTTACAGAAGGTACAAGGAGAGAATGCACTCTTAACAATAAAGATTTCAAAGGGAGGGTTACGAAGATCCATTTTAGGTTCCCTAAAGAGCCCTTCAGTGACCAGTTTTTAAAGAACCTTTTTTTTGAGTATAAAGAACCTTTTGTGCAAAGGAAGGTTTATTTTTAAGAATGTAAATCACCCTTTACTGTGTTTTGTGTGTATTTTAGCATGGCTGAAATATTCCATTGACCAATACAAATCTAGGGCCATGTCTAGGAACCAAAATCTAACATAAACAAACATGTTTTCCATTACCTTATTATTTGGTGGATATTTTGCATCCTCTAGTTTCATGTAAGAGAGGTCAAAGATTACTTTTCAATTGCATTTGGCCTAAATTGTTTATAGATTATTGTTATTTAAAAAAAAAAACCGGAAAGAAATGTATGACGATTAACCGACATCAAATACGTTATTAAATTAAATAATCAAATATTATGAAATATTAACTTTTAGTCTCAGGGGGACTTCAAGTAAAGTCAAGTAAGTCAAATGTTTGACTGACAAAAAGTCCAGGAATCCTTGCATCACACGAACAAAAATTTTAAAAGAGAAAAAAGAATTAGGGGGCATCTATAAATTATGAATAATTTACTCCGTGAATTCATTGGGTGAATAATTTGTAATCATGTAATCCATAAAAAGTAAATGTAATCTGATTATGAACATTTAAAAACGTTATAATAATCTAATTACAAGCACTTAATGCTTGTTAATTTTGGAATCAAATATCGTAATCCAGATTACATGTTGTTGCACTGCTGTTTGGAGTTGCTAATACAAAAATTGCTGGTTTATATCAAAACAAATAAAACAAACAAACATAAATGAGTCAATAGATATCATATATTAAGAATATAGAGCTATAAAATGAATGTGGAGAAGCTCAGATCATTTGATCTTGGCAGAATTTAATGAGAAATTAATTTGATGAATGAGCCCTTTATTGTCACTGATCACAGGTACCAGCGAAATTAGCCATCCACCTGTCCATACATACAATATGACAAGGGGGTAGACAGGACAGGAGGACAGGGAATTTTTTAGAAGAAATACAGCATAACATGAGGGAGGGGAGGAGATAAAAAAAACAGACCCCAGACTATGCTCCTATGGGGAGCACAGTGTGGGAACAGGAAAAAAACACCTCAGCAACATAAGCACATCAATACAGATACACACGACTTGCAACAGGGTAGGGGGATAGGGGGGGGGTGGAGGTAACCCAGCACAGGCAAGCAGCCATCCGGTCCTGCAGCCATTCTCGGCACTGATCGCAGACCCCCTTGTCAGACTGCCGGAACAAAGCGGCGAAGGCGAGGGATGTGGGGAGGGTTGGTAAATGTCAGGATTTGGGGGAAGGAACACAAGAGCGTCTCACTGCAGTGCTCTCTCGGGGGAGTAGTTGTCCCAACAGCGGCCTTGGCTGAGGCCAGTGCTGGTTGAGGGGAGCCAAAAGCAGATAAGATTAGGATTGTTTAGTCTTGGGGCAAGTAGCCGCATTCCAGTTTACACGACTACTCTCTTTGTCCATTCTGGTCTCCGAATCGATCCATTTGCCTTTGCAAAGCAGTGAGCTTCTCCGTGATGTTATCCATTTTGCGGTTAATAGTTCTAGTCTCAGAGCTGACCGCTCTACCCACTGCTTTAATCATGATGGGCAGCCTTGTGAGGCTTTGGTCCGGTTTCTGAATTTCTCGATAAACCAGGGCAATGCCTAATCCAATCAGCATAAGACCTGTTATCATGGTTCCGAATAGGTAGATATCTTCAATGTCCTCCACGGAAAGAGCCGCTAGACACACGACCCGCCACCTTTCCCACGCGTCCATCGTGTAGCCAGCTGCAAACGTTCTGGCAGGGCAGTCAGGTTCCCCCGAACCCAAGCTTCTTGTCGAGAAGATGGTGTCAATTGCGTTGAGAGACCAGTTGATCAAATCCATGATTTATTAGATTTTTCTTTTTAAGTCTGGAGAGCAGTGCGGAGAGAGTCTCTCAAAATTAGGACAGTGGACAAATTTTGATGAGTTCATATTGAACTCTCTGACTTTAGATGGCAAACTATAGAACCTGGGCACAGTTTGAGACATTATTAAGCCTCTTTTGAAATTCCAGATGAGATATGTTTGAGATTGCAGGGATCATTTTCTCAGGCGAAACATCTGAGAAGCAGATCCATGTAATTGTATTGCTGTCTAGAAGAAACAATTGAAATATTAAAGAGATCTCGTTTATTTTGTCTTTCCTGCATGCTAGCATCATTGTGCATTTGAGGAAGAGCGCAGATGTCCTCATGCAGAGGAACCGGTGCGTTAGTCAGTGAAGTTTTGAATCGCTGTGGATAAAAAGCATCAGTTGACATGACAAGCAACTAATTAAGCAGCAAAATAAGACTCTATCAGAGTCTTTTCTGCAAGCTGAATGCAAATAGAGGCTTCGGTTTTCCCTCTACCGGCCCAAAACATACTCCATTTGCATTAGTGTACTTGGCTGCAGTAGGTTTTTGGCCCTGCAGTTTTATCAAAGACTCACACACTTGCTTACGTCTGTCGAGAGATCAGATGTGGACACATGTTGCTCGGTATCTTGTAGCAGCAATGAGCCGGATCCACCGCAGAGTCCTTATGAGATAAGACAAGGGAAAATTAGCATGGCCTTATCATCACGTTCCCGCTCATCAGCGCTCAGAAACACAGCGTGTGCATGTGTGTGGTGTGGTCTCAAGGAAGATCACAGTGGTGGATTCAAAGTAGTTTAGCGCAGCTCTACAGATCTGGGATCTTTGACCCAGCATCCCATGAGACACGGATACAAGAGCGTTTAGACAGAAAATTAGCAATGGAAACTGATACTAGAACAACTTTAAAAAATGCCTAATCTTTTACAAGACTCAGATTTGAAAACTGCTTGCTATACAGTATATAATGTACAGGTGCATCTCAGTAAATTAGAATGTCGTGGAAAAGTTCATTTATTTCAGTAATTCAACTCCAATTGTGAAACTCGTGTATTAAATAAATTCAATGCACACAGACTAAAGTAGTTTAAGTCTTTGGTTCTTTGAATTGTGATGATTTTGGCTCACATTTAACAAAAACCCACCAATTCACTATCTTAACAAATTAGAATACTTCATAAGACCAATAAAAAAAACATTTTTAGTGAATTGTTGGCCTTCTGGAAATTATGTTAATTTACTGTACATGTACTCAATACTTGGTAGGGGCTCCTTTTGCTTTAATTACTGCCTCAATTCGGCGTGGCATGGAGGTGATCAGTTTGTGGCACTGCTGAGGTGGTATGGAGCCCAGGTTTCTTTGACAGTGGCCTTCAGCTCATCTGCATTTTTTGGTCTGTTTCTCATTTTCCTCTTGACAATACCCCAGAGATTCTCTATGGGGTTCAGGTCTGGTGAGTTTGCTGCCAGTCAAGCACACCAACACCATGGTCATTTAACCAACTTTTGGTGCTTTTGGCAGTGTGGGCAGGTGCCAAATCCTGCTGGAAAATGAAATCAGAATCATGAAGTGCTCTAAAATTTCTTGGTAAACGGGTGCAGTGACGTTGGTTTTCAAAAAACACAATGGACCAACACCAGCAGATGACATTGCACCCAAAATCATCACAGACTGTGAAACTTAACACTGGACTTCAGCAACTTGGGCTATGAGCTTCTCCACCCTTCCTCCAGACTCTAGGACCTTGGTTTCCAAATGAAACAAAACTTGCTCTCATCTGAAAAGAGGACTTTGGACCACTGGGCAACAGTCCAGTTCTTCTTCTCCTTAGCCCAGGTAAGACGCCTCTGACGTTGTCTGTGGTTCAGGAGTGGCTTAACAAGAGGAATACGACAACTGTAGCCAAATTCCTTGACACGTCTGTGTGTGGTGGCTCTTGATGCCTTGACCCCAGCCGCAGTCCATTCCTTGTGAAGTTCACTCCAGTTCTTGAATCGATTTTGCTTGACAATCTTCATAAGGTTGCGGTTCTCTCGGTTGGTTGTGCTTTTTTTTTTTCTTCCACACTTTTTCCTTCCACTCAACTTTCTGTTAACATGCTTGGATACAGCACTCTGTGAACAGCCAGCTTCTTTGGCAATGAATGTTTGTGGCTTACCCTCCTTGTGAAGGGTGTCAATGATTGTCTTCTGGACAACTGTCAGATCAGCAGTCTTCCCCATGATTGTGTAGCCTAGGTGAACCAAACTGATAGACCATTTTGCCAAAAATCATCACAATTATAAGAACCAAAGACTTAAACTACTTCAGTCTGTGTGCATTGAATTTATTTACTACACGAGTTTGAGATGCCCTGTATTTACCCTGTTAAATTAGAATTGGAAACTGCAATAATAAAAATTTTATGGTAGCATGCTATAAATCGCAATAGTGGCAGTCCACTTTTACAGAAACCTTGATTCTGGAAGTATTTCTCATTAATTTTTCTCATAGGGAAAAGAGTTATAAGCCATTAACTAAAACCAACCAGCTACGAGGTAAATCACAACATTACAAACTTTAATTTGAAGCAAAAATGTATTAGAAAATTGGACAAAAAGACAAAGATGACTGTGTATTTAACTGCTTTAATGAGGGAAAGAACTACAATCAAATGACACATAAATGTTAAACTATTGATTTAGTTCAGATGGTTTTATATATAGACATTATATACAGTATATAATATATATATATATATATCTATATATATATATATATGAACGCACCTGGCATTAGAAATTACGTCTTCCCAACTCATAAATACAAACTTCCGCCAGGAGGTCTTTTGCAGTAACCGTCAACACTGTAGGATCTGTCTCACAACAGACCCACCTACATGATGGAGACACACACATCAAACCAGCACATTCCAGGGAAGGCTTTTGAGGTTCGTTTCCCCAGCCATCTGCAGTCATAAAACTCATGCAGGATCATTGAAGGTGAAGCATTTCCTGTACTGTTTGGCTATATCTCAAGATAAGCTAAAAGGACAGTACTTTAACGGTGCTTAAAATGGTTTTACGGGCTTGCAAAGAGCAGATAGAAATACCCTCATGACCAGTGGACGCATAAATTGCTAAACTCCGATCAACAAAAGAGACAATTTTATAGCTCCCTGTCCCGCACGAGATTCTCCAGCAGACGCTCAGGTCTGACCTGAGAGCGACCGAAGGACCCTTCCCTTTTCCCCCACATTCCAAAGGAAAGAGACAAGATTTATTTGACAATCGTTGCTAATCATTGAAAGTATAAAATTATCAGAGCATAGAATTACAAATAGTAGGTTGTATGTGTATATATATATGCTTGACGTGTTTCATGTAATCGGTGCAGATTTAATCTGTGTTTTATTACCCTTTTTAGGAAATAAGGTTATTCAAATTTGTGTAATATGTGAAGTTTAATCTTGAATGAATGGAAAAGAGAAATGCAGAAGGTTGAAATTAAGTAGACTTTAATAGTATGTACAATATGTGTATTTAAGAGACTTTATAGACGTATCAATATATTATTATAGGTGGCCTCATATAAATGAGAGTCTCTGGTTAATGTATGCACACTCCGCCCCGCAAGAAGTCGATTGGAAGCCAGCGTCAGGGGACGGACTTATGCCACAGAGAAAAACCCGAATGCAGAACAGAATCCAAGGGTTTTTTTTTTGGTTAGCTAGCTGGCTTGCAACTTTTCCTGCTCTCGCTGGTCGCTGTGTTAGAGCATCTGCACGCGTGCTCACATTTACCATCAAAAGTGACCAGAAAACTAAAACTCAACACTTCAGTGATCGTCAACAAACTTGAAAGTCTTGCACACTGAGACTCTCAGCAGATTGCTTGCGCCTCTGCGTCATCACAACTCACGAGGGGTTTCCCAAAGGACGTCATCCTGACGTCACCGACCCGTCAGTGACGGGGTTTCCCTCAAAGACCTCCAGGAAGCCCGCAGCAACCACGGAGTCACCTCAGCTGTCAACCAGCGGAACGCAAGTAAACAACATTTCTATGATCTGCTGAACGGGTGAATTTAGATTCGTTGCTCTGTGAATTCTTAAGGTGAATTCCCATCACTCGTGAAAACGAGAGAGAACTATGAAACTCAGAACTCCGTTAACAGACTTTCCTTCCTCTGAACTGTATGTTTGTGTGTTTTAGCTTAAGTTTATGTGATCTAGAATAGCCAATAAATTTAATGTTTCATTTATAAGAAAGCAATTGTCTGGTGTCATATAATTTTGTGTCAACTCTATTGCCAAAAGCTCCTTGCTTGTTACCCTGAAGCCAACCTTAGCTCGTAGCTTACGCATAATAATTACCCCTCTTTCAAGAGCTGACAAATCATCATAATTGTATTTCACCCGTGGCCAGGGAGAATACAAAATTTACATATTCAATTGGTAATATACACTGACATCAGCTTCTCGCTGGCCGAGTAGCTGATAAAAGTATAAACTATTGAAAGTCAAAGTCAGTTTTGATCAGGTGGACCTCGAATTCTCAGATCGAGTTCTTTTAAAACCTGAGCTAGAAATAAACCTGAATGAATTAATAATGATTAATTCCCTTACAACTAAGTAAATTATTACAACACTGCAAAAATAATATGAGAAGTATGCCATTTTTAAGAACAGAGCAGCACTAGAGCTATTACTTTTACATGCAAATGTTGATATTTTGAGGTACTTGCCCTTGCAAAACGTGTCGCCATGATGCAATGTCACGGGCATTGCTAGGAGGTTGATTACTAGTCGAAGTCTTCAGGACTCCAGATATGCCTTAGGTCCCCTCCTTCAAAGCAAGTCTGTGGGATTTGGTCAAACATATTATCTCCCAACAAGCTGCATGCTGAAGATTAATAACGGGGATTAGAAGTTAGTTCAAATCTTTAACCCAACGTATGAGCAACAGCAATGGCAAACACATCTAATAACCAGAGTGTGTGAAAGCATCTTCAGAAGCCCCGCAGCGGACGGCCTGCCAAACCCGAGGAGCGTTTCTGCAGCGTTTGCTACATGAATCAATTACCATTTCTGTCTAAATGTCACAGATCTGGACACTAGAGGCGGTGGGTGAAGGGACACAGAGACCAAAACGGAGATCTAGGGAGCAAAGCAGTTCTGATCCCACAAGGAAAGAGGTTTGCCGTGTGCAAATGTTGAGCCCACACCGTTTCTTGTAACATCAGTGCGTCAAAGCTTCACCAAAACATGTCTCGGTCACGAAAAAACAGAAGTCTGCTATGCTTTAATGTTTCTAAAATGTTTCCAGGGCTGGTTTCCTGTAAAACGAGAGTACAGTGTTGATCAGATATCAGTCTGATTTCTATTTCTGCATCTTGATCCTGATGTTTTGTGACCGTTTGACTCTTGAGTAGTTGCTCATGAGTTGTATGTCAGTGATGACAGTAAACCTTCCCAAAGCCGTCCGTTCTCCACCTTCCATCCCTCTCTCTCTTTTTAATAGCTCCTCTGCTGCTCATTTGGTATCTCTCTCATCAAAGCAATTTATCAAAAGTGCAAGCGCAGTACTTCCTCTAATCAGCCCAATCAGGCATTAAGACCCCACCATTCTCTCTCTCTCTCACACACACCCACACCACACCCACACACGCACACACACACACACACAATCAGTTTGTTCCTGGCTTTCTGTATTCCTGCATCTGTCTTTCTCATCTCTGCTAAATGACACTTTTATAACAAACTTTTAATTTCTTGTTTGAAACTAACTTGTGCTGTTGAGGTCCAAATAATTTTAGAACATAAGAACAGCAAAATAAATAAATAAATGCTTTGGCAACTAACTGAAATAAGAGTAGTAAAAATAATACAACTACCTGAAATCAATAAAAGGTAATAGAATATAAAACCTTAAACTAAAATATTATAATATATATATATATATATATATATATATATAATATATAATAAATAAAATACACTAAAAAATCTAACAAAAATCATAAAATATATTACCAGTAAGATTACGTATATAAATAATACTAAAATAACACTGAAAAACAGGTCTCAACATAAAACCAGACAAGCAGAACTAAATTTGATCTAAAGCAACACTAGTTTTGCGTTTCGCCTTACAGCATAACCTGCAATCAACATGTTTTTAAAGTCTTTAACAATCTACAAGACAGCATGAAAAAATGACATCTCATGTATTCACTTTGACCAGCTTCCCAATGTTGGACCATTGCAAACCCGGATAGCTAATACAAGTCTCAGGGTAACTTGACATAGACTGAGATTTTCCATTCAGATGCTTTAAAGGAATAGTTCACTCAAAAATGAAAAAAAAAAATGAAAACGATGTCACTGGTTTCTCACTAGACTGTGATTTGAATTCTGTGACAAAGGGCAAGATTTTCAGTTAAAAACAACCTAAAATGCATTACATTTTAAAATATGTAGTGCTTTTTGTTTTGACAAATGGACAACAATAGCATATAAATGTAGAACAACATAACGGTCAATAAATAATGTCAGATTTTTGTATGAACTGTTTTTTTGTTGTTGTTTTTTTAAGTTTAGCCAGCAATGTTTCTATAGCGATATCCACCTCATTTTTAACTCAAGAGCAGAAGCAGGCAGTGTTTACTTGAATGTGCAAAATTTCTGGAAAAGAAAGAATGATTATCCTTTGACTAACTGCTAGTTCGTCAGACTAGTTCTTATGATAAAGTTAAAGGGGTCCTATTATGCTCTTTTACAAAGTCTTGATTTTGTTTTGGGGGTGTACTAGAACATGCTCTCATGCTTGGTGGTTCGAAAAACGCATTATTTTTCACATAATTTACATTATTAAAATACCTTTCTCCCCATCCTGGCACAAACGGCTCAATTAGTTCCGGCTTTGATGAAGGTCCGCCTTCCGAAAAGCAAAATGTGTTGTGATTGGTTCGCTGTCCCTGTGCGTTGTGATTGGCGAACAGATTAGACGGTGTTTCATTACTGCCACGCCCCTTGCTCCGACTTTCAACAAAAGCTTTTTGAAATAACTGCCACTGTACTCCCTCATTAGCTGTCCTCAGTAAAATGCGCAGCAAATTGGGGTTATAATGCTCAGGGACAGAGTAAAAAGTAATTGCAACCACTGTTTCCTGACATCATCTTCTTTCGGAAGCCCAAACAAAGATGTTTGTATACGGAGGTAAACAAAAAACAGCGTTTCAGGCGGTCGCAAACCGGACGAAACAAAACGTCTTTAAAAATCGAATACATTATTTTCTATGAGTGTAGGCACACCGGCAGCGCCGTTCAGCGTCTGTCCGCGGCGCCCAGCTACGTCGTGTTGTACTTGTGAGAATTGTTCTAGACATGCTGAAAATTTTACGCTACAGCACTGCAGCGTCTTGGTTTTCTCTGATGCACTAACTCTGCAGCAGCACTTCTTCTTCTTCGTCGTCTTGTCTGATGCGCTGATATTGCGCTCACTCAACCAAGCGTTCTAACTACGACCTCGCCCCTCCCCACCCCCCACCCATTCAAATTTCTGTAGGCGGGAATTACTTGTAATGAAATTCTAATGAGCCGCTTTGTGATATCACAAAGGCCGGAAACCAAACGCTGTAGTCCAAACAAGCCATTCGTTGTTGTTCTTGAAAAATTTTTTTTAAAAACGAAATACAGTGGGTACGGAAAGTATTCAGACCCCCTTAAATTTTTCACTCTTTGTTATATTGCAGCCATTTGCTAAAATCATTTAATTAATTTTTTTTCCTCATTAATGTACACACAATACCCCATATTGACAGAAAAACACAGACTTGTTGACATTTTTGCAAATTTATTAAAAAGAAAAACTGAAATATCACATGGTCCATGTATTCAGACCCTTTGCTCAGTATTTCGTAGAAGCACCCTTTTGATCTAATACAGACATGAGTCTTTTTGGGAAAGATGCAACAAAGTTTTTCACACCTGGATTTGGGGATTTTTTCCTCCTTGCAGATCCTCTCCAGTTCTCTCAGGTTGGATGATAAACGTTGGTGGACAGCCATTTTTAGTCTCTCCAGAGATGCTCAATTGGTTTAAGTCAGGCTCTGGCTGTGCCATTCAAGAACAGTCACAGAGTTGTTGTGAATTCACTCCTTCGTTATTTTAGCTGTGTGCTTGGGGTTATTGTCTTGTTGGAAGGTAAACCTTTTGCCCAGTCTGAGGTCCTGAGCACTCTTGGAGAAGGTTTTCGTCCAGGATATCCCGTACTTGGCCGCATTCATCTTTCCCACTCGATGCAACCATCGTCCTGTCCCTGCAGCTGAAAAACAACCCCACAGCATGATGCTGCCACCACCATGCTTTACTGTTGGGACTGTATTGGACAGGTGTGTGTGCAGTGCCTGGTTTTCTCCACACATAACCGCTTAGAATTAAGGCCAAAAAGTTATATCTTGGTCTCATCAGACCAGAGAATCTTAGTTCTCACCATCTTGGAGTCCTTCAGTTGTTTTTTAGCAAACTCCATGCGGGCTTTCATGTGTTTTGCATTGAGGAGAGGCTTCCGTCGGGCCATTCTGCCATAAAGCCCTGACTGGTGGAAGGCTGCAGTGATGGTTGACTTTCTACATCTTTCTCCCATCTCCCGTCTGCATCTCTGGAGCTCAGCCACAGTGTTCTTTGGGTTCTTCTTTTCCTCTCTCCCCAAGGCTCTTCTCCCCCGATTGCTCAGTTTTGCCGGACGGCCAGCTCTAGGAAGGGTTCTGGTCGTCCCAAACGTCTTCCATTTAAGGATTATGGAGGCCACTGTGCTCTTAGGAACCTTAAGTGCAGCAGAAATTTTTTTGTAACCTTGGCCAGATCTGTGCCTTGCCACAATTCTGTCTCTGAGCTCTTCCGGCAGTTCCTTTGACCTCATGATTCTCATTGGCTCTGACATGCACTGTGAGCTGTAAAATCTTATATAGACAGGTGTGTGGCTTTCCTAATCAAAGTCCAATCAGTATAATCAAACACAGCTAGACTCCAATTGAAGGTTAGAACCATCTCAGGAATGATCAGAAGAAATGGACCGCCCCTGAGTTAATATATAGTGTCACAGCAAAGGGTCTGAATACTTAGGACCATGTGATATTTCAGTTTTTCTTTTTTAATAAATCTGCAAAAATGTCAACAATTCTGTTTTTCTGTCAATATGGGGTGCTGTGTGTACATTAATGAGTAAAAAAAAATAACTTAAATGATTTTAGCAAATGGCTGCAATATAACAAAGAGTGAAAAATTTAAGGGGGTCTGAATACTTTCCGTACCCACTGTATCTCCCTTTGGAGTGGACTTTGAGATTTGTAACTTTCTAGATCTTTTTTATGCCCAAACATACACACTACACACTGACTAAAATTAAAAAAGGGAAAAAGCATAATAGGACCCCTTTAATATAATGGTTTGTTTCTGCAGCTGGCCTGTGGACGTTTTGTTTCCTAGGCTGAAGTACATGATGCCTCTTTTGACTACTGTCACAGTTTTCACTGTTTACTTCTCGCTTCCTTGCAAGCAACCTTGTAAAATCGCCTTTCCGTGACGTTATTTGCAACACTTTCCCTGCGGCGGTCAAAGGGGTCATTCACACAGAATGTGTTTTTGCTTTTAAAAACACAAAATGCATAATGCAGGGCAGTGGAATGGGAAAAAAACGCAATGTCTCAAGATGCATTTTTTTAAAAAGTTGAACTTCTTTTAACTTGAACGCCTTGTTTTTATAATGCAGTGTCATGTGCAAAATGCTGCAAAAGATGCGAGTGTAATGGTCAAACTCGTACATCTAGCACGTTTACATTAGAAAAACAGTCCTGTGCAAGAGCATTTGGAGTTACTAAGCCCAGTTTTACTTTAGTTTACAGTTTTCAATTATTGAAAAATACATAATTAGGATTCTATTTCCAGGATTTGCAAGACCAAATCCTATGAGTAGGATTTTTTTTTTCATAGAACTGTGGTCCAGAGTTAGTTCTGCTCATTTTGAGGGAGATATTTTGGAATTTTGAACGTTGTGACAGGCAGAACAACTAACCTTAATTAAAAACACTGCATGAACAAACAGTCCACTGATTACCAATCACAGCTTAAATTACCACACACCTAAAGCCTGAAACATACACTAAGTCCATGAATGCAAATGCTTCCAGCTGTACAAGCTCTACACTCTGAATTGACACTTATAGCTCCATGAAGAATCTTTAATATCCATAAAACCTTTCCATTTCAAAAAAGGTTCTTTAAAGTGACAAAGGTTCCTTAGATTATTAAGATGTTCTTTAAAGGAATAGTTCAGCCAAAAATGAAGAAAAAAAAAGAGATGAAATGTACTCACACTAAGGACACATCCAAAGATAAGATTCGGTGATGAAGTTTGTGTCTTCATCAGATTTGAAAAATGTAGCATCACATCACTTGGTCACCAGTGGATCCTTTGCAGTGAATGGGTGCCGTCAGAATGAGAGTCCATACAGCTGATAAAAACATCACAATAATCCACACCACTCCAGTCCATCAATTAGAATACTGAAGTGAAAAGCTGCGTGTTTGTAACAAATAAATTAAACATGATGGCATTTTGGACTGTTTTGGAGCTTAATCTGTGCATATTTCTTTCCTGATAGAGGACTCTTCTTTTTTTTTCTTCTTTTAACAGTTTAACAGTTCAATCTTTAATAAAAAACATTAATTGATTGATGGACTGGAATGGATTACTGGGTGTATTGTGATGGTTTTTACAAAGATGTTTGGACTCTCTCATTCTGACGGCACCCATTCAATGCAGAGGGATCCACCGGTGAGCAAGTGATGGAAGGCTACATTTCTCCAAATATGATGAAGAAAAACTCATCGTGGGATGCGCCCGAAGGTTAAGTGAATTGGCTGAAATATTCCTTTAACCCTCTATGGTCAGCAAATTAGTTGCAGTTAGATTGTACAACTGAACAATAATGCAACAGAAAATTTCAACCTTCACTACTGGGTTTTTTTAACATCAAAGTAATGCAAAAAAGCATTTATTTATAATGAGACTGTGCATAGAGTATGTTTCTTATGGGATGATATAGGACTCAGAAATGATTAATAGACGCACGCACAATTATTAATGTACTGCATACATTTTATACATGTATATTACTAACCACAAACAAATGCCTTTCAATTTGAGTTTGTGGAATTCTGGATTAAATGATTGTGCAGCGATTTGTATAAATACAGACATGTTTGTGAATAAAAATGTTTTGTTCTGCATTAATATATCATAAATTGATCATGCAAAAAGGATTCTGTGCATATGTGGTTCAGGTGACACGCGTGCATTAATTGAAGTCTAGTTCGAGTCGATCTTGTTCGGTTCATATGGATTTTGAGACTTCATTTTCGCAGTTTACAGCATTTCACGACGCTCACACACAACTACCAACGAACAAGGCACAGTGCAATTCATTAACGTGTACACGATTTAAAAAATTTGCAAATGTGCGTCACTTGCGTCACTACCGCCGCTGAAATCAATATCACTGCTTTTCAACCGGTGTCTGCAGAGTTAAGAATTACATTAATGTGCAGCATTTTTTTCAAATAAAGACATATTAGTGAATACAAATGTTATAGTTGTATTAAAGTATCATCATTTGTGCATGTAGAGATTAAAATGTGCATTTGTGGATCAGACGCGCGTGCATTAATTCACGTCTCCTCTGAGTCGATTCTATTTGATTCATTTGAATTTTTAGACTTATTTTTAGTGTTGTTCGTGCTGTTTTGTTACTCTTGTAATATTTTTAGCCTTGCCCACTCCACACACACACAGCTCGCGATCCACACATAGCTGAGACACAGAACATCAGCGACCACTAGATGGCACTAGCCCCAGTCACATGTGCGCATTCCATCAGTACGGTTCTGTGAATGTTACATTGTGTTTTCTTTGTTTCTTTTTGGTTAGGCTATTTTCCTCTACCGTAGAAATAGCCTATAATAAAGATGTTTTATTGAACTTGTTCTAAATGAGCTTGTCTTAAGACACAGAATAGCTTAGATTAATTTTGCCAAACAAGGAACGTATGACGGTATCATTGTTTTTTTTCTTTCTTTCGTAATTCAAAAACGTTGTCAGTTATTCCGTCCGTGTATATATGATTATTATTATTATTATTAAAAGGGCTATTAGTCGCTCATTTAAGCCATTAGTAACCACACGTTTATATTTAATTAAACTATTAAATTAACTTAAACTAAACTATACTAAACGAGCGTTTTATACGCTATAGCCTATTCCGCGCTCAAGAAAATCGCATAAGATAGAACATATTTTATATAGGCTACTTATTACTAAACTGTTTTCTGATTCAGTGTCTGCAAAGATGAAGTTGACGATGCTGATGAACGACTTTATTCTCCAAATTAAATTATTTTTATTCTTTAATATTTTATTTCTAAATTTTTCTGGATATTTAATGAGTTTAATCTCGCATTATAGGCTAAGGACTTTATCGGCGATATTATTTCTTACTCTTTCATTCAGCATGAATCCAAATGTTTACATATTCACAATGTTGGCTATTTGAATGCAACAGACTATTATTTATTGTAAACCAGGCTTTGTACTTAACCCACTTTCCAAAAAAAAAAAAAAATCATGGTCGTCTTCACATGAAAAATCATCCTCTTCACATGAACAAATATGTGCTTGGCCCAAGCTCAGGCTGAACGGCACGGATTGTACTACAGGTTGTTTTAATTAACCAGTGTATCTAGATTCTATAGTGTATCTACTGTATATGTTCGGTTGACTGTATTTTATTCTGATAATGAAAAGGCTGCAGCGTATGCAATGCTGTAGGCCTAAGGATAAGGGCATTTCTCTCGTACTCAGATAGGGATAATTCCGCATCGTCAACGTCATTCGTGGTGGCATAAGTAATAATAATAGCCTACAAGGAAGGAATAATTGACAACGTGCTGTTGAATTACAGAAAGAAAGAAAAAAAACAAGGTACCGTCATAAAGTTCTTGTTTGGCAAAAATTAATATAAGCTATTCTGTGTCTTAAGACAAGCTCAATTAGAACAAGTTCAATAAAACAACTTTATTATATTTCTACGGTAGAGAAGAATAGTCAAACCAAAAAGAAACAAAGAAAACAATGTAACATTCACAGAACCGTACTGATGGAATGCGCACATGTGACTGGGGCTAGTGCATCTAGTGGTCGCTGATGTTCTGTGGCTCAGCTGCGCGTGGATCGCGAGCTGTGTGTGTGTGGATTGGGCAAGGCTAAAAGGGAGGAACGAAAGTCTCAAAATTCAAATGAATCAAAAAGAATCGACTCAGAAGAGACGTGAATAAATGCACGCGTGTCGCCTGATGCACAAATGCACATTTCAATCGCTACATGCACAAATGATGATACATTAATACAAACTATAACATTTGTATTAAAAAAATATGTCTCTGTTTGAACAAAATGCTGCACATTAATGCAATTCTTAACTCTGCAGACACCGGTTAAAAAGCATTTGTTTCAGTGTAGTGACAAACATTTGCAAATTTTTCAAATCGTGTACACCTTAATGAATCGCACTGGGCCTTGTTCGTTGGTAGTTGTGTGTGAGCGTCGTGAAATGCTGTAAACTGCGAAAAATGAAGTCTCAAAATCCAAATGAACAGAACAAGATCGACGCGAACTAGACGTAATTAAGCCGCGTGTCACCTGATCCACTATGCACAGATGCCTTTTTGAATTGATGAAGGTAGGGATATATTAATGGGGCAGACACAGAACATTTTTATTCCGCCCCGAAAACATGTCGTCTTTGTACCAAATCATGCCCACTATTAATCACGAATTCCACAGACTCAAATTGAAAGGCATTTGTTTGTGGTTAGTAAGATACATGTATAAAATGTATGCAGTACATGGATAATTGTGCGTGCATCTATTAATCATTTTTAATATCATCCCATAGTTTCTGGTCTCTCATCTCTCTCTTCAGAATGCGCCAGTCATCGAGAGTAAAGCCAGAGCAGATGAATAGAAATAGAAGAGGTAGAAAAAGCTTTTGATTCGGCACTGAGCTCAGAGTTCGGTTCTCCTGAGGTGTGAATTATGAAATACTCATAAAAAAATAGGAGAGGTGAAGACAGTACAGACACATGAGAATTACCCACAATGCTCCGCTCTGCTCCAATTAACTAAGACAAATGGGCCGCATGTATTAGCCTGTCACATCAAAATAGAGGGCACGCCACTCCGTAAACCAGGATGCCAGATCAGCTCCACAGCTGGTGAAAGTCAAGCAGGAATGGCGATTATTAGTCTGCAATCAGAGAGTTTCTGGAAAGCCGTGTTGACGGCGGTAAAGGAGAAACCAGAGACCCCTCAAAGCTTTGGAGACGGTCTTCTTCATCAGCCTCGGATGAAAGCCGCAGCGGCCTGACGGGCAGATGAAGAGGAGAATTAGAATCAGGTACAAAAAAAGAGTGAGAGAAAGTGGGAATGTTGCGAAAACGTCTAATGACTCTGGGGTCTTTGGAAGGTTATCAAGAGTGAAATATGAATTTATTAATTTCCAGCCAACGAAAGCTGAGTCAGAATCAAAACCAGAGAGACGAGGATAATGAAAAGAATAACAGACAAAACCTCAGCTTCTCTCCATCAGAAGTCACATCTGAAGGGAAGCACGACAGACACACAGACAAATGAAGCACAGAACTAGAGGTCGGGTGCAACCCCCCCCTTTGACTAGGTAATCTTCATCTGGGTGACTCAGCGACTCACAACACACACACGACTTCCATCGCACGCCCTGATTGCGACTTCCTGTCCTTTCTTCGTTTCCCGCCTGCACCCAAAAAGTAAATCAGTGAGCATCTATTGCTGAATATTGCTCATACTTTTCAAAATCATTAAAGAGCAGGTCATAAGGGTTTTTGAAAAATATCTCTTTTTCAGTTATAACCCCCGTCGCATCCTTCAATGAACCTCACGCGCCACGTTGTTCCTCCGCCCGTGCCGATGCTAAATCACTCTTTGTCTCTCCCCGCGCGAGTCCGATCTGCATCGCCTTAATAGGTATATTTTTCGAATCTTTTGGCCTGTCCGATCTACGTCACTGGGGTAACAATCGGCCTCCACGCACGCACTGCCCCGCGCCTACCCAAGCGTCTGCCTGCCCCCCCCACACTTCCCGTCGTCGTGTGTTTCCCTCCTGTCGCGCCGCCGCGCTGGTTCCAGAATCCAACGAGACCCCTTCAACGACGAGCCCTTTACACACAGCTCTGGTCCCGCCCTTCTTTCTCTGCGGGGTTTTCTCTAATCGGGCTTTTATCTAGTGGGCTTCTCTATACAAGTGTCTCCGAAGCACAACCTGTAAGTACGATTAATACGTTATGTGTACATTTTCAATTGAACGCTCTAAATATCAAGTTTTTGTGCTAATATGCGATGTACACCTAGTGCAGGAGCTTTTAGGTTTCCAGCAGGACGATATTTACCCTGTCTTAACGGAAGTAGTTCTGATAATATCGTGGGACCCAATATTCATATGAATTGTTCCCTTAATGTTGACTGACGTGTTCTAATTACTTCGGTTAATATGAAAAAAGACTCGAATTGGCAAATGACTCTAATATTAAGTGTATATTCTGAGAAAATTACAATGTTTTTTGACCTTAGATGCATTTAAACCTGTTGGAGGGGACTCCAACACAATATTAGGACAATTTAAAATACCATATGACCTGCTCTTAACCAAACATGCAGTTTAGTTTAGTTTTGGAATAAATAATTTGTATTTTTACAGTTTCCTCAGGTAATTTTTGTAAAATGTGGTATTTTTTGTTGTTAAATTGTTTTAATTTCTATTTATTTTTGTCACATAGTTCTCTAATTTTTTATTTTAAGTTTTCGCCATCATGCTAAACTAACAAATCACTAACAGTACAGCAGTATTATTTATTAATGTTTTTATATTTTCCATTTTCATTTAAATTTTTGTTACAATTTTAGTAATTTTGTTGTTTTTTATTATTTTTCTAATTATTTGTTGTAGAGAGATATTCTGTGTGTGTTAAAAAAATGGTGGAAAAAGTTGTTAGTTTATTTCAGTTTAGTTATTTTAGACATCAATATAAAATAAATGAAAAGGAGAAATGTTGGCAGCTATGCTTGTTTTTAGTTATTTTTTTTACTTTTTTATTTGAAATTTTTTTTAATGGTTGTAGTTTTAGTTAAATGGAATAATTCGGCCTTACAGGATATATTTATAGAAAGTGCTGTGCTAACTCATCCTCCAGACATGAATGACACCACAAATAATGGGATTTGTTGAAGTGTGTGCCGTTACTTTTCCTAGCAACCAAGGTTAGCTTAAGATAAAATGGGACAACACTTACAGTATGAGCCATATCTAGGGAGCAGAATATCAGTTTTTATTGTTTTATTTTAAACTCACTTGAATATATACTAGGTCAAGCCTTATTTTGGTCCTCAAAAGTGTCCCATGTATAAGGTACAAAAAAGGGCAAAAAGCTGTCAATGGGCCAGAATCCCTTAAAAGGGTACACATTTACCTTATTTACCCCTAAAAGACAAATATTGATATCTTAAAGGTTCATATTAGTACCTATAACGTACCTGCATGGCATATATTAGTACTTTTTAAAAGGTTAACACCACAGTGACAGCTTTTGTACTTTTTTTTCTGAGAGTGTACCTAAGAATGATTGAAACTGAGAATAAATGAAGTCTTATCTGACAGTGATATTGTGTTTGTTTATGTATCGAACACTTTTGTTGTCTCTTTTCTTTCATCTGTCCCTTTTTTTTGACTCTCATCATTCTGCCGGTCTGAATTGGGTCACATCTGCATGAGACTAAAGCTCTGTTCTCAACCCTGGTGAGCAACCTACACAGACAGCACTTGCGCCATCGTATCTGAAAAGAACAGCTAAAATCAACTTAAGGTCTCCTGGCCTGACCAGCTGACATGTGCCCAAAACCCCTTTAAAACCAGCAAACCAGATCAGCCTTACCAGGGACCAGCTAAAACATGTAAGCTGTGCTTTTACATTTTTAGCACACTTTATTAGCCACAGGCATCCTATATAATTTATTTTCTCTCATTGATATATATATGGGATATATTCCTTTACTGGATATGCAATCCCACAATGCATTGCAAAATAAATAAATTAATATATATAGTTTATATTTGTATATTTATGTATTATATTTGATAATCAATTAAAAATGAATCAGATACACCATTTTTAAATAATTAATTGTATATATTCAATTGTTATATACATTGGAAAAATAATTATATTTAATCGAAATAAATAAATATTAATTTATAATCAGAATCAGAAAGAGATTTATTGCCAGGTATGTTTACACATAACGAGGAATTTGTTTTCGTGACAGAAACTTCCACAATGCAACAGAATGACAGTGACAAGACACAGATAGTAAAAATAGAAGTAAACAAAATAATAATATACAACCAATATTTTAAAAATACAGAATATACAAAATAGACAATAGATGGTATTTGTGTGATTTATTAGTATGACATACTGCTTATGCTACTTATGAATGAATGACTGAATGAATTAATGAATGAATGGAGACACTGCCTAATGCTATATGTAAAGCATATCTAATATGTCACTTATGATAGTGAATTATTGAATACTGAAGGCTGAAATTACATGTTTGGAAAACATCCACCGATCTCTGGGTGTTTCGTGGGGGAATCATCATCATATCACCACAACCTGACCAACATTTGCCTTTCATTGCGGCCGGATGCATAAACTGCTTAGACTAAGTCTTAAAAAGTTAGTCATCTATTTTTTTTTTCTTCAAGACTGGTCATAACATTTTAAAATTCAATTACAAAAAGGTTGTATTGGTCTAATTTGAATCTCAGAAGTACGACCAATTACCCCTTGTCCACTGCTAGTAGGTGAAACTAGTTCTTAAGTCTTAAAGGGGACATCGGATGCCCATTTTCCACAAGTTGATATGATTCTTTAGTGTCTTAATGAAAAGTCTATAAGAGGAGACATAATATACCATTGGTTAAAAATTTCTCAATGGTAGTGTAAAAAACACCCTTTTTACCCTGTCAAAATTAGCTCTGTTTTCAGCAAGCCATTCTAGTCCAGGTCGCTTTAAATGCTAATGAGCTCTGCTGACCCCGCCCCTCTCTTCCATGAGATGATGAGCAGACTGTAAACTTCAGCTGCAAAACTTGCTAACTAGCACATATTAGGAAAAGCGATTTGCATTTCGCGTTTAGGCCAGATCGGTGTTACTTCCCGTCAAAAATGAAAGTATTGTAATCCACTGCGAGTTCAGCGGCTCAGATGTCGGGAGTAAATGACGACTGCTATATTCATTATTACATCCAACAACAAAACACCTCAATCGCTTACAAATTTCGGGACATTCTTGTCTACATCAATGGCGGACTGATGACAGCTCACTCAGGGCGGGTCTTAAGGTAAGACAGCCTTGTCAATCAACTATCGTGGGAGGGGCCTGTGCAGAAATACGTCACTCTGACAGGAATAAAAGAAAGACAGGTTTTTTAAAAAACACCGGGTGGATTTTTATCATTATAGAACGGATGTATACACACACTTCCAACACACATTTATGTTCAAACAACAACAAAAGTGAATTTTGCATTAATGACCCTTTTAAAAGTCTTAACTAGTTCCCGGTCTTAAAATAGTGGCTATGTTTATGCAACTAGCCCCAGGTCTTTTTTGGATATATATTCTTCATTTGCTTATTATCTTTATTTGGTTCCCCTACTTCATGGGAGATAGTTCCATTTGACCCAAAGCTCAGAGGAACGGCTCTAACCACCCGCAGCGGCCGCGAGAGCCCAGCCTTTCTTCCATTCCAGCAAACCAGCAGGGAGAAAGTGAGGGAGGATGAATAGGCATGGGGTCACGTCCCCCGATTGGACCCTCCATTCATCACGGGTGTCAGGATTGGCTGGCACGGACGTCGAGAGCTGCCCGTCAATCTGGAGAGAGAGCGTCTGAAAGGGCAGATTTCTATCTCCTTTCATGCGTTAAAAATTTACTGCGGTTATCCTCAGGAGATACAGCCAAAGACACAGACTAGATGCGATCGATGCGGCCATTTAAAGAGAGAGTGTCAGTTTCCCTGAAGGAGGAGGACGACATATACAAACACTGACAAATGATGCCAGCCGCTCCATTTAGGCTACACACAACAGCCAAAACGATCAGGAAGCACTCTCGCTAATTACGCCTAATTGGGTTTTAATTGGGAAATGCTGAATTACTTGCTTCAGATTTTAAATGCTCTCTGGATTTAAAAGCCCACAAGGGTTTTGTAACAACAATATGGTTTACTGAATCACACAGTCTCACAAGACAAACATACCTTAATTTTCAAGTGCACCACCAAAATATCATTAAATGGGTCCTATTATGCACTTTTACAAAGTCTTGATTTTGTTTTGGGGGTGTACTAGAACAGGCTCTCATACTAGGTTGTTCGAAAAACACATTATTTTCCACATATTTTACATTATTACAACACCTCTCTCTCCAGTCTGGATTGAATGACTCGAATAGTTCCTGTATCAAATGAAGGCCGCCTTCTGAAATACGAAATGTGCTGTGATTGGTTAGCTGGGCCAGTGTGTGCTGTGAGTGGTTAGCTGGGCCAGTGTGTGCTGTGATTGGTTAGCTGGGCCAGTGTGTGTTGTGATTGGTTAGCTGGGCCAGTGTGTGTTGTGATTGATTAGCTGGGCCAGTGTGTGTTGTGATTGGTTAGCTGGGCCAGTGTGTGTTGTGATTGGTTAGCTGGGCGCAGTGGTGTTGTGATTGGGCTAGCACTCGGTGAATGGTTGGAAATGTCAGGGCACACTTACCATAGTCACGGCGAGTTCCGGTGTAAATATTCGCGTCCGATCAATCAATTGAGACGATTTAAACCCGGATGATTGTAACCCTTAAGTTTGTCTGCCTTGGGAAAGCTAGCGTGTCTAAGGACATAGTAGTGATAACATCATTGCCTTCCTAGTGCAGCTCAACCAGGGTCTCATCCCATTGTCGATGTATTCCAAACGAGTCGTTCTTTGTAGTTTTTGAAAAGTGATTTCTGTTAAATAAAATAACTCATTTTGAAGTGGACTTTGAGCTTTGTAAATTTGCAGATCTTTTTTATGCTCAAACAACAACATTACAGACTAACTAAAGTTGAAAAAGTGAAAAAGCATAATAGCACCCCTTTAAGTGGCCATTTTAACCTTCGTTCAATGGATTTCTTGAAGTCCCTGATATTTTAGGGATGTTGTGATATTTTTGAAGGATGCAGAAGATGGAAGTACCTAGAATATAATCAGATATAGTCAAAAATAAATGCACTTGATTATTTTGTTCATAAGCAAAATTGTAAAAATCCAACCCAGATCTTGTAAAAAAAAAATAATAAAAATAAATAAATAATCCAGCTTAGTGCTATGTGAAACAAACTGTTAAGGATGCACATTAAGCAATAATGATGGCTTAATTTTTGTATTTGTGCTTTCGTACCCTATTTATTATATAATAATGGACAGTTAATACACTCTAAAAATACTGGGTTGTTTCAACCCAAGGTTGGGTCAAATATCGACTAACCCAGCTGTTGGGTTAAAAAGTTCATTTAAAAAGGAACAAAATTTAACCCAACAGTTGAGTTGGTCCATATTTGACCCAAAGTTGGGGTGAAACAACCCAGCATTTTTTAGAGTGTAGAATAGTAAAATGCACAAGGCTAATAAATTTACTAAACTTCCTGAAAACTACAATGAAAATCAATACTGACCATATAAAATCTGGTCTACCACTAAAAAAAATATGAATAAACAAATAATAAACAGTTAAAACATTGACAATTTAAAGCTAAAAGGATTTTCACTAAAAAATAAATTTCTGTCATCATTTTCATCCTACGTGTTACAAACCTGTATGGTGTGTTCTTCTGTTGCACATAAAGATGGACAATTTGACGAAATTATCCACCAAAATAGTTGATGGAAGCCATTGTCTTCCATAGTATGGGGGAAAAAATAGTATGGAAGTCAATGGGGACCAGCAAGTGTTTGGTTACCAACATTTGGTTCCTAATTCCAACTGACACACAGAAAGTTGGGCGCTCAAAAGAAAATCAGAGACAAATATGGAGAGAGAGAGAGAGGAGAGAAGAGAGAGAGAGACAGAGGAGAGAAGAGCACAGGAGAGAGAGAGATGGGGAGGGAAGGAGAGTGAGAGGAGGGAGGGGAGACTGGAGAGAGAGAGAGAGAGAAATGAGAGTTCTTTGTATTTTGTGAAATAAATAGATTTAGGAATGCCAAGGCCAGCAAAATATAAGACTCACCTGTGATGTCTTTTAGCTACACTTACACCAGCACAGTTAAAAAATAAAAAACAAGCTGTTCTAAAAAATATATATATTTTTTTTTTTACATCAGTTAGTCTTCCCAGCAGGGTCATGCAAATTTCAAAACTCCTGAAGTATTCATGAGCCTATCCATCCATCCATTTATCCATCTATGTATCTAACCATCCATCCATCCATCCTTAAAACAAAGTCCCTACATTTTGAAATTTCGCAAATTCAACACACTTTTATTTTCTAGCTAAAACTGACACTTATTGCAGTTACATACATTTCAGTCCATTATTTCTGATTCAATTGAATTTGGAATTTAAAAGACATTCAATCAATTCTGAATTGAGTGCAATCCTGTCACCCAGATACATTCTGCCTGCCATACATCAATAATTGTGCTCCACACCAGCAGCCTAGAAGATTGGGAAATATAATGCGCACGTGTGGAAAAGAACCATGATGAGATCAGGACTTTTATCTGTTTCCTCGTGCTTTGGCAGCTTGCATCAGACATCCTGACACAGCTGCTCTGGATCATGACAGTCCAATCACATCACTGACCCGGCTTCACTTCATCTCTCCTGCTCTCTTTTGTCTTCCTTTCTGCTCTCTCACCCCTTTGGAATCACTTTCATTTCAGAAAACCCAAGGAAACGCTCAGTGTGAATGAGGTGTGTAATATAAGGTCATAAGTCAGTAATGATGGAACAGCATTCATCTCAACAGTCCTTGAGCGGTTGTTGTTTTCAGTCACGTTTGCATTCCAGACCCGAAAGGGTTTTGTGCAAATCAAGGGAGGAATATTCAATGGAAGTGAAGTCAAACGTATTTGTAAATTAACGATGCAGCTATTAAACGCTGCTTGAGATCAAACATTTGATTTCTTTTTTCTCACAATATGCACAAAGTGTTTGTGTGTTTGAAGGGAAAGAAAGAAAGATGTCAGACTACTTACAGGTAAACTAGACAGATGAAGTAGCAGTTTTAACCGAGATAAACATCTTCAAGAGGCTTTCTCAGTGTCCACAGATCAGTATCTGATGTGGAAGTTCAGTCTCAGGTAAGCTGTCATGGGTCGTCTGATGAACAGCACACAGAAACAGCAAGAGGCTCCCCGAAACGGCACGCTGAAACCTGATTTACCGACGTTACACAATATTTGGTAAGTTTACACATTCTGAGCATTTCTGAGGAGGAACTAGTCACTGCATTTGACAAAGTTTGCAAGGCTGAGTCTCCGAAAGCTATTTGAGTTCTGCTTGAGACACGCTGAGACTTTGCAGCATGTAAATGAGATATTCATGAGCCAAGGTTGGGTCCAATTCAGAATTTAAAGGGGTCATGAACTGAGAAATCAAAATTCCCTTGATCTTTTGACATGTAAGAGGTCACTGTGCTATAAAAACATCCTGTAAGTTTCAGAACTCAAAACTTTCCCATTAGTCTAAAAACAGCTTATATTGAAGCCACTCGGCCAAAACGACAGGTTGTGGAATGTGCCTCTCTATGACGTAATAGTGTTGATAAACCCCGCCTCCACAGGAGAATATCAACGCCTGCTTCTACATCACTGCCTCTTTAGCCACGCCCACAGATTCATGCATGTAGTGTAAATAACGAGAGAGACAAACACAGGTCTACACGGAAATCAAATGATAAAGATGCTCGAAGACAACAAGACACTGCAATGCCAGTCTTTGCATAGCCTTCCTTCTTATCCCAACATTAGGAAAGAGTGCATGAACTTTATTTTTAATGAAGTTTCAGACCACGTCAGTAAGAACTTGGTCCTTTGTTCACTTAATTTTACCGTGGAATAGTTTACAAAGAAGGCTATCTATATATCTATAATTTACTATATACACTGTAAATAACACAACAGATTAATTTTAACAGTAAAAATGCTGCGTTAAAAGCCTTAATTAATTAGTTAATTGGCTAATGGTAAATTATCTTACTATATATGGTCAAAACTGTAATAGTTACAGTAAAATTTACAATACAATTTGAAAACTCACATTTGGAATTGAAAAATAACATGTCATCTTATGATTTACAGTAAAAAAAAAGTGAAATGTGAAACAGATTTATTCTTTTTATAATTCTTTTTTTATATTGCTGCCATATGCTACCATGGTTTTTTACGGTAAAGTCCTGTGCCATTTGACTGCAAATTCCACAGTTTTGTTTGTTTATAGTATATCTTTGCTATTGAAAAGCTTCATATCATTGCTTTAAAAGGGTTTCATAAAGTGATGAAACTTCCCCTATTCTGCATCATGTGATGGGCCAGACATTCACAGCACCTTTCTCAGATCCTCCAACGTTCCTCCTCCAGTTGAGAACTCACAGGTTAGTGAGAATAAAACACCCTTAGCGCAGCACTAGTACCTTTCTTCATCTGGCTATTACCTCCAATTTACAGAAACAGACCTCATGCACCATCTAGCTGAACTGATTTCATCCCCTCCTGTCTTTTACACTTAGTGCTTAATTGCTCCGCTCATGAGCTCCTGACTCAAGCCAACCTGCAGTTAGCATAGCTGTCCAGCCAATAACACCGCAGCCCGCCTCTCATTAATACAGAGTCCACGGAGAGGTGCACGACCACGCTAAAACTTCCACTTTCCACATCTTTCAGTGGTCCGTAGGCAAGGGAAAAACAACTTAATGAGTCTTAACCGAGCACCCAGCAGGACCATTTATAACCATTATACAAGACGCTGCTTTCTGCTGTTAGCGATCGCGTTCTCGCTAATTTACTGCAGACGAGGAGAGGTCATTCATCTACTTTTAAGTCTCTGCAAATATGAATCAGCCCACCTTTTATACTCCCATCTGAGGGTTGGTATCTTGTGTGGGCTGATTTACGCGCCGAGAAATAAGCTTAAAATTAGTTCTGTGAATCAATCAGCATAGCCTTTGTTTTCTTTGAAAAGTGGTGTGGTGGCAATTTGAAAAAATAAATAAAAAGGGCTTGTGTGCAGAAAAAGAGTGCTTACTGTTAAGCTACAAGAAAAAAAGAGAAGAATAATATCCAACAAGACTTTGTGCAACAAACACTTTGCCACTTTCTTGTTGCACGGAGAGCAAGAAAGCGAAGAACTGCAAAAGTCGTGACAGCTGATTCTTTTCATCAAGTCGGATGATTCTTGTCTTATTGTATTTGCGTTAGTGTTTTTCCGGGGGTAGTGGATCACATCCATGTTGTAGTTTTTTTTGAATGATGAATTCAGTTAAAAAATCCAGAATCATTGATTAAATCATTGATCACTGATTCATTGAGACAACACTCAAAAAATGAAGTGAGGGATACTGCCTATATACCCTAAGCGAAAATAAATACCAGTGGGCTGTTGTTGGTTACAACGTGGGTCTCAAACACCAGGTCTTAAGGTTGGGTCTCAATAAATGCATGGACAGTAAGTAAACATCAGACCCGAGAAATCGATGTCAAATCTTAAGACAAGGAAGCCCGGAAGCGTGGGGTTACAGTGAATTTATAACAGTTAAGGGGCATTGTTAGGCATGACGTGGAGTGCCTACAACCCCCTTAGCGGTAGTATCTTCAAGCTGTAAAATCACGGCTTCACGAGGGTGGGCTTATTGCTTTTATAAAACAGTTATTTCATATATGTAGTAAGGTTTCACAAAATGAAACAGAGCAAATAAAATGTAAAGCTTGTACACAATGTAGACCAGGAAGAAAATCAAATTGTGGTTCAACAACAGGTGGTCTGCCGGCGCATATTAGCACAATTGTGTTAACAATAAGGTGGTACTGTGTTGTGGAAGTAATTTACCACCAGCTTCAACTATGGCCTCAACCAATCAGAGACATTTTAAGGCCCGGATCACAACTCGGTTTGTTATAAATTCCATTCCAGTGTCAATAGTACAGAAACACTTTGACCTAGGGTGTATTGTGGCGAGATATGCTCGAGTCATCCTGCACCCTGTGGTGAGTCAGAACGAGACCTTGTACTGAAACATGGGAGCTATGTGTATTTGAACTAGTAAAATTGAATCACGTTATTGTAATGGTTTGAAAATATTTGAAATCACCGGGAATTAAGTAAATTGCCATTCGATGGCAGAGATCGATTCACTTCAAAAATAACCGGCAACAGAACTTACCCTGAGGGAAAAACAGGACCAGTTGTTGCTGGTCAAACATGGGTATTACAGGCGGGTCTGTGAGGTAGAAATCACCTTTTTCTAGGTATTTCTCAGAACTCTTCTAAGAACTAAAAAAGGACACAAGAGTCAATAGTTGTCATACAGTAAACAGAGTAATTTTGGCATCATTGAGTCTGATAGCCTCGTCGTTTTCTTCTTCTTCTTCTTCTTCTTCTGCTTCTTTTTCTTCTAGGTACCGTGCTCTGTCCTGGCGCATAGGTCATCGAGACTCCCCTACAGCGTCATCATTGCGATATTTAATCAATTATTAATTAAGTTTTTTTAATAAAAAACTTATTTTTTTATTTTATTTTTAGTTAAAGTTTTAGTAATTCATTTCAGTAATTTAGCTTTTGTAATTCTGTATTATCAAAGTTTTTTTTTTATATAAATATATATATATATAGGGGGAAGTCGTGGCCTAATGGTTAGAGAGTCGGACTCAACCCAAAGGTTGCGAGTTTGAGTCTCAGGTCTGGCAGGAATTGTGGTGGGGGGAGTGAATGTACAGCGCCACCTTCAATACCACGACTGAGGTGAAACCCTTGAGCAATGCACCGAACCCTCAACTGCTCCTCGGGCGCCACAGCAAAAATGGCTGCCCACTGCTCCGGGGGTGTGTTCACGGTTTGTGTGTGTTCACTCACTGCTGTGTGTGTGCACTTTGGATGGGTCAAATGCAGAGCACTAATTCCAAGTACGGGTCAACTACTTGGCCACATGTCACGTCACTTTACACTGTCATATATGGAAATAAAATTATTTTAGATATATATATATATAGTATATTATATATATTATAGATTATATATATAAAATTATATATATATTATTAATATATATTAATCTAATATATATAATTAATGTTATTTCCATTTTAGATTTGTAATTTATTTGAAGAAAAATAAATGACAAATAGGAGGTTTCCTTGGCTACTAGCTGACAATAAAACATATTTATTGTAATATTATAAAATGAAATAGTTTTGTTAAAGTATTTTTTTTCAGTTATTTATTTTTATTTATTTTATGGTTTGTTTGTTTTAGTTTTACTTAATCAAAATAACCCTGTACAGAGCTGTATAATTATTGTGGGTACTAGCTCAGGTCATTTGATTTTCAGAAAATGTGATGATAATTTTATAATTTTATCATATTGAGATCATATCAAACGTTGTGACATCTGATTCATTGATTTGGGAGAGATCTAAAAAATGTTCACATACTGAAATTAATAGTTGATATTTATTTCTCTGTTTCTGTATAATTTGAATTTGAATCAGTACAAACAAATAAAGAGCACTTTCAAACGCATCACTTAAATATAAACACATGAAATACTACTACTACTTTGTGTGGGGTTGTCAAGTTTATTCTCATCTCACAAATCATTCTCACCCATAAACTGCATTCTCTCCATTCATGACTAACCAACCAAGACACAGAGAGAGAACGAGAGAAAGCAGCAGATTTAAAAGCAGTTCTTTTTGTTTCCTTATGTCTTCAATTCCCTCTTTCCATCTCTCTCCACCTTCACTTCACTGTTCGATTTCCCTAAGCATCTCTTCAGCATCATTATCTGCTTTTGGCATCTCTTTTCTCTCACCCTCACTCTCTCTCTCCATCTGTCTGTCTCTCTCTCTCTCTAAGAGAGAAGTCACAGTTGTGATGTGTGCCGTCTGGATCGATATGGAATCAGTGCTGTCAGCTCTTTAGTGTGCGAACAGTGACTGCCGGTTGTCCACAGCTGTGACACACAGTCTTATCAGTATCGTCACCATCACTCCATTCAGACAACATTCACACTCTTACCAATATAAGAGCACATCTCAAACGTCACAAAACCTGGCATGTGCAGAGCTGTCAGAAATTCAGCGTAAGATGTTCTGAATGGAGATTGTTACCCTGATGGAAAAACCAGGTCAGTTTGGTTTTGCAACAGGGGAGATAGTTTGATGCTGGTCCATTGTGGTCTAACAGCTATTACCAGCTTAACAAAGGCAGTCTGCTGGGTAGAAACCAACTTATTCTCAGGTGTTTCTCCAGAAACTCTTTAAAAGAAACCACAGTAGAAACAAAGTAGGCAGTTGTTGATATATTGTAGTACTATAGACTGCCTAGCAACTGCATAGCAATGTTCTGGCAAAAACATAGAACACTCAAACAACAGCATAGCAACAACAGAGCAACCATTCAAAATAAAATAAAATCTGAGGCGAGAGTAACATTTATTCTACTTACACAATTCATTCTGTACTAAAAATCTACTAGCATTCAAAAGTTTGGGGTCAGTAACATGTTTAAATGTTTTAGAACAAGTCGTTTATTTCATCAAAAAATATAGTAAACATTGTAATACTGTGAAACATTACTATTTCAAACAAGCATATTTTGATTTATGATGTTTCTTGGTGTACAATATATTGGTCCTCTCTGCGTCCATCAAACAATCAGTCAGAACAGCTTGCAAATGCAAGGTGCAACTGCATAGTAACATCCTGGGAATCACCTAAATAAACTTAGCAACAGCAGAGCAACATTTAAAAACCATTCAAAATACTCAATCAACTGCATAGCAACCCAGCAACATGCTTTAGCTGCAACATGCTAAAACCATTCAAAATACTACTAAAGATTACTCCAAAGGCACTAGAACCACATAGCAACATGCTGGCAAAAACCTGGAACACTCTAGCAATGGCATAGTAGGCCTACCCATGCTAAAAGTCACTCAAAACACCTTAGCAACTGCATAACAACGCCTTAGCAACAGCACCGCAACCATTCAAAATACCCTATCGACTGCATAACACTATGTTAAAAATGACATATCAACATGTTGAAAGTCACTCTCAACACCTTAGCAACCACACAGCAACCATTCAAAATACTCAATCAACTGCATAGCAGCATGACACAGAAAACCCTAACAACTGCACAGCAACGCACTGGCAAAAACCTGGAATACTCTAGCAACAGCATAGCAACATGCTAAAAGTCACTCAAAACACCCTAGCAACTGCATAGGAACACCCTAGAAAATCACACAACACTAGGGTAACCATACGTGCCATTTTCCCAGGACGCGTCGTCAATTTTGATGTCAAACACCGATCGGTCTGCACATGCAAACAAAGCCAAAACCTAGATATTTTAGGCAATATAGAAATCCTGGCCAGGACGCGTCCTGGGAAAATGGCACGTATGGTCACCCTACACAACACCCTAGCAACAGCACAGCAACTATTGAAAATACTCAATCAACTGCATAGCAACATGCTAAAAATCACTCAATTACAAAAAAAAAAAAAAAAAAAAACAGAACTGTGAAACAGGCGTTACCATCCACAATAACCTAGTAACAGAAAGTAGCACTTTTAATCGGAAAGGACGGTAAAGTAAAAGTGAACTACATGTTGTGGATTTATCTATCTAGCATCTAGATTTTCCAACAGGAAATGAATGTAGAGTTGAACTATATCAAACTAAATGCTTTCATAAGAAGAGAGTGAAACATCCAGAAGGCTGAGAGATGGAGGGCCGTACAATACTGAGCTGGAGCGGGTTTGAAGGAGAGAGAGGTAATAAGTGGATCAGGGTATTCCTGTCTGGGGCGGCAGCGCTTTAGCTAATTTTGGGGAGCTGAAGTTCTCCTCTTGCGTCTGTTAGACAGACCTGATTAATGCTGCTTTTCATCATTAAAGCCAGCGACAGATCCAGGACAGACACACTCAGCTCTCTTTCCCTTTCTACTCCACTTACTCCTCTTCTTCTGTGCTGTCTTTAATTAGCCGTGTCTGCTAAAGCCTGCATGACTATTACAGTTAGAAAACCACTAACCTTACGTTTCCAACTTGGAAAAATTCCCCAGACGCACACTGGCATAGGAACTCCAGTCACATAGGCTATGTACACACTGCAGCTAAATTCGGTTGTTAATGCACCTTTTAATGCTTCTTAATGTTCTGTTGAAAGACTTTTGATCCCATCCACCTTCCATATTAAGGACATATTTAAACACACATCAAATGGTACATTTTGACTCCTTAGTTGCCAGATGTTCCTAGAAATACCAACAACAAATAACAGAAAACCCAAAATTAACTCAAATCCAAACACATTATCTTGGAAATAAGCCACAATCCTAAAATATAGCCACTTGCACCGCACTACTTTATTAACTGGATCGACCCAAAGACGCTTGATAAGTTTCGCTTATAAAAAGTGGACATGGCAACCATTCAACAGCATGCTCTGCAAAGCAGCCTTCTAAACATAAAACACAACGGCTCTATCGACGTTGGTTTAGTTAAAATCGCTGAACATAACAGCTGTAACATTACTTTGGATATAAAAAAGCGGATACCAAATGTGCAAGATGCCAGAACATTGCTATGGTTACCATGGTGTCAAACATCACAATTTCGAGAGCAAGTTCTGTTTCATACACACACAAAATTATAATTTAGGGGATTCACTCCTGTATTTAAATGCATTTGTCACTCCTAAAACTTTACAGTGTGTACATGGCCATAGATAGACTAGAAGTGGCTTAGGCTGGTCAGCAGCCACCCTAGCAACCGCATAGCAACATGCTAAAATCACACTAAACACCCTAGCAACTAGCCACATCAGGATAATGTGTCTGTGTGCTTGACTTATGATTATTAATCTGTGGTGTCTCATACTCAGTCTGCCCTTATACCGCATAGCACAAACAAAACCTCCTGTTAATGTTGTTGAATTAACCCATAGTCCCTAATTAACATCCCACTCTCTCCCTCTCGCCTTTATGTGTATAAAATCCTCTAACGATTATTCTGCTCCTGCGCTGGGTTCAGGAATCTCTGAATGGAAATTACATACTTTCAAGAATCTAATGATAATGAATTTGCATTTCACAGCTGGTTATTAGAGCAGTTTGTTAAGTCAAGGATCGCTATTACCGTTGCTCACACTTGAGGTTAGTGACCTGAACAAACCTGGAAGTGTAAATATCAAACTTTAACGCAAAACTTTCACTCATCCGGCAACATTTGTGCTTCAGACGTGATGTTGAGTAGAGCTGTGTTACTAGACGATTATGATGTTGCCCAGTGTACAATATATCAGAGTTTTGGGCCTGTCTGTATTCAAACAACCAATTAGAACACCTTAGCAACAGCATAGCAACGTCCTGGGAATCATCCCATTAAAATGCTGAATAGCAACATGCAAAAAGTCACTCAAAACACCTGCATAGTAATAACGCCCTGGCAACCTCCCACAACACCTTGCCATCAGTGAGTTTTGCACCACTCAGTTTTCTTCAGACCCAAAATTTACAATCTAGGTTGAGTGGGTATGTGTGTGTGTGGGTGTGTGTGTGTCGTGTACGCAGAGAGCAACTCTTAATGACTAAAGCTGATTATATGAACATTAATTACAGTCACAACACTCCTAACAGTCATTCAGTCTGTCTGAACACACAACAGAAAACGGCGACACACAGATGGGAGCATCTGGACCATCTGCTGCTGCCTGTGTTATCAACTGCTTTCCATGGGTTTTCACACCCAAATCAAACCTTGACCTCCTAGACAAAACCAAAACCATTTTCAAGCTCAAAATAATTATATATTAAAGGGGTCATATGATGCGATTACACATTGTCCTTTCTCTTTGGAGTGTTACAAGCTATTGGTGCATAAAGAAGATCTGTAAAGTTGCAAAGACTAAAGTCTCAAATCAAAGAGATATTCTTTATAAAAATTAAGAATCAGCCACACCTACCTAAAAGGCTCGTTCTAACACGCCCCCACATGTCTATGTCACTATGTGGGAAGATTTGCATAACGCCACCCAAATGTTCACGCAAAGAAAGAAGGCGTAACTTTTATTCTCGCTGTAGTATTGTTGCTGCCACCATGTCGTGAAGGCGCTGTGCTTCGTTGTGAAAGCGAAACTAGGTCTTCCAAAAGAGGACAATATCTGGTTCGTCATACCTAGAGCTGATCCGTGCTAGTCACTGAGGAAATACAACAATTTCGAGCTGTCGATCGCTGGATCGGCTTTCAACTTGGACGAAGCAGAGTCCAGCCCGGGGTCATCACATGTGGTTGCCGCAGGCATCACAATATGGTAAGGGACGTAACATTTCCGTCACACGCTTGAGGTATTCGGCCAATCACAACGCACTGGATAGCTGGCCAATCACAGCACACCTCACTTATCAGACCGATGAGCTTTGTAAAAAATAAGCGCGTTTCAAAAAGGCGGGGCATAGAAAAGAAACAACAATGTACAGTATGTGGAAAACAATGTGTTTTTCAACCTTAAACCGCATAAACACATTTCATTACACCAAATACACCAAATAATGTTCTTTTTAGAACATCATATGACCCCTTTAAGGCGGTCCTTTTGACAAAAAAAAAAAAACAAAACTTTGTATAGAATAAATATGATGTATGATAGAAGTTTACTGAATTTATGCTACATAACAGACCAATTACAAAACACATTTAGTGGTGTGAATTAGCTATGCATGAAAAAACAAACATGAGCATCAATCTGTGATACAATATAATAATGACAATCAAAAACGTATAAAAAGTGCATGTTTTGTTCACCCTTTTGCTTTGGGTGAAATGTGTGATGTCATACACTCTTAAAAATAAGGTGCTTCAAAAGGTTCTTCAAGAAGAACCATTTTTGGTTCCACAAAAAAACATTCAGTCAAAGGTTCTTTAAAGAACCATCTCTTTCTAACCTTTTGTAATCTGAAGAACCTTCTTTCACCACAAAAAAACTTTTGTGAAACAGAAAGGCTCTTCAGATATTAAAGGTTCTTTATGAAACCATTTAGACAAAAAAAGTTCTTCTATGGCATCGTGAAGCACCTTTATTTTTAAGAGTGTAGGTATTTTTTTGACTGTACTAAAGCATAAAAAAAACATAATATTTGGAGATATTTAGGAAACATGCAAAGTTCACATACTTGTTTCTCCGAAAAAACAATGCTACAGCCAATGTCCCTCGAATATGTTTTCTTGCTGAGCAAAACTTTTCTCTATTGGGCGGACATTTCGGCCACCTGAGCAGAAACATTCTTTATACCAGACTTGTACAGCGCGCGCACAAAAAAAGTGTGTAACTTTTAACTTTAAAGTCTGCATGAAAATCAAAATGACTTTATTACTTTTCCGAGCGAACCGCTAGTCTTGATGTGAAAATTAATCTTTTTTTGTTGACATTGAAAAAATCATCAAAATATGAAAAATTACTCCGCTCTGGACAATGGCATTCCTTCTCGGATGACGTCAGTTTGATGGCTTGGGCAGAACATCCTTAAACACACCCCTCCAACCGTTAGACTGCTATGAGTGAGAGACTGAGAGGAGGTGCACAAACATAAAACCATGCCCTCTATTCAATATTCAGTTTCAGCTGGAAATACATCACTACACTGAAATAAAGCAACTTCCAGTTCACGCGGACTTTAATGTGCTATTTGTATTTAATTTGAGCCGTGACAACCAGATGTACATTTTATGTACCTGAGAAAACAATGCCATTCAAAAGTTGGGATCAATAATGTTTTTGAAAGAAGTGTCTTATGATCATCAAGGCTGCATCTATAGATAAAAATACTGAATAGTATTTCTCAAAATAATATTGTGAAATATTATTGCAATTTAAAATAGCTGTTTTCTATGTGAATATACTTTAAAATATAATTTATTCCTATGAACGACAAGTGTATTTTCAGCATCATACTCCAGTCTCAGCGTCACCGTGATCTCTCAGAAAATCTTCTTAATTGTGATTTATAATCAAGGTTGGAAACAGTGTGCTGTTAATATTTTTTGGGACCGTGCTATTTTTTCCGGATTCTTTGATAAATTAAAAAGTTAAAAAGACCAGTGTTATCAAAATAGGAAATTTCTTGCTTACAAGAACACTACCTATTCAAAAGATCAGTAATTTTTTTTTTTTTTTAAGAAAATTAATACTTTTATTCAGCAGGATGTGTTATATGGATAAAAATAGATAGTAAAGACTTACTACCAAATATTAAGCAGCACAACAGTTTCAACACTGATAATAAATCAGCATATTAGAATGATTTCTGAAGGATCATATGACACTGAAATCTGGAGTAATGATGCTGAAAATTCAGCTTTGTATCACAGAAATAAATGAGATTTTAAAGTATATTAAAATGGGGAACCAATATTAGAAATTGCAAAAATGTTTCACAATATTACAGTTTTTTCGGTATCTTTGATCAAATAAATAATTAAAAATATAAAAAATCATTAAAAAACAAGGTTAATTATTTATTAGGTTTATAATATAGGCCTAACATAATATAATATCAAAACAAACTGAAGCATTTAAACTGAGATCTGTAAGTTAAACACTTAAAAAAAAACGTGAATGTTAATTCTTCTATAGCCATCTAAACATCCCTATGAAGTACAGTTTGCACAATACACCTGTGTGACTGTAAATGTCTCTGAGTTTTGTTACCGTTCTGTGCCCATCATCCGCTATTTCCAGCACTTAATCAAGCCACTCTTCTTTAAAACACGATGAAGTTTCACGTCATTGCGTTTGCGCTGGCTCTCGTGTTGACCTATTTCGTCCTCAACCATTAAAGTATTCGATTTCTACAGCAACTCATTTGCCGCACATCATTCTCTTTCTATGAAACCTGTAAACCACATTCACCGGTTCTAACTCTATAGCAATATAAACTCTATAGCGGTTTACCCGAGCATTGCAATTCATTCGCTTTCACAAATGGCTTTCCCAACTCATTTATGCTGGTCTTGGGGGGGGCGGTGGGAGGGGATTGTGCGCGGCGCAGCTTAGAGGGAATATTGGTTACAGCCAGTTATTCTACTTTAAAATGTGTGTTCAGTGTCAGAATGTCTGTTTTTGGTCTATATGAATCCACCCCCTTACAGTTTACCCAATAGTATTTCAACATTTTGCCATTGGGTGGAAAACACAGCATATTGCAGCCATGGAAGCCAGCAAATAAACTGGGTCAGACATAGTAGATTCTACCTGACCTAAAAAGCCCCAGCATCCATCTTAAAAGCTCTAAGACCAGAAGCATATTAAAACATTGATAAATCAACTTTTCAACTTACAGTGGCTCGCCACCTTCCATTGTCAGTTGTGCTCATTCCTGTTTCATGTCCTCAATCTGGCAACCTGTGTGAGCATCGAGTCTGAGGAGGAGGGGGCAAGAGAAACAACCCTCTCCAATATTTTGAATTTGGACTGCAATACTAATTTCAACCACTTGCTGTCAATATTACTTACTGCACCTTTAAGGCATTTTGGTAGCACTTTACTTTAGGGACCAATTCTCACTATTAACTAGCTACTTATTAGCATGCCTCTAGCATAGTAACTGTTTATTGGTACTATAAAGCATATATTAAAGCCTTATTGTGCATGACCATATTTTAGATCCTTTAACCTGATCCCATACCTAGACTTAACAATGTACTAAGCACAAATTAGGAGTTTGAGGCAAAAGTCATGCTCCCCAAACTAAAGTGTGATCAGCATTTTTAGATCTTTGCTTTCACAGGAACAAGCTGTAAAAACTTTACTGAAATGGCCAATTTGGACAGGATTAAAATCAGAGTAAAGCTCTGGCAATTATTGCATGTCCGCACCTCGCCATGTAAAACTAATCCTGTCCCAATAAAGTTGAAGTTTTACCTCAGTCAAAGAGGAAACGGAGAAGTGCATTTAATTCAGACGTTGCATGCATGAGCCGTCCAGCAAAGTTAAGCAAAGTCAAACACTTCCTACATGCAATAAATCCAGAAATACATCAGGCAGCTCACTAACTGTATTCAGCATTAATTAATTCGGCCAATAATGACTGCATGGAAATAATGTCAGAAACGTCCACGTAGCTGGAAAGAGTATGACCTTTCCCCTCCGACGGGAAATCTCTGCCCGAGAAATCTCTGGCCTTTAAACTCACACCGCAGCTTCTGAACTTCACATCAGGAGGATTCATATAGTTCAAACCCAGAGGAGGAAGTGACCTGGTTGAAATTTAATTAGATTCATGATGACTCGTCTGACGCTCTGTTTGAGATTAATCCACGGATTTTTAGATGGATGGAGTTCGGAGGAATATAAGTGGGGAAAAAAGTATTTAGTCAGCCACCAATTGTGCAAGTTCTCCCACTTAAAAAGATGAGAGAGGCCTGTAATTTTCATCATAGGTATACCTCAACTATGAGAGACAAAATGAGAAAAAAAAATCCAGAAAATCACATTGTAGAATTTTTAAAGAATTTATTTGCAAATTATGGTGGAAAATAAGTATTTGGGCAATAACAAAATTTCATCTCAATACTTTGTATATACCCTTTGTTGGCAATGACAGAGGTCAAACAATTTCTGTAAGTCTTCACAAGGTTTTCGCACACTGTTGCTGGTATTTTGGCCCAGTCCTCCATGCAGATTTCCTCTAGAGCAGTAATGTTTTGGGGCTGTCGCTGGGCAACACGGATTTTCAACTCCCTCCAAAGATTTTCTATGGGGTTGAGATGTGGAGACTGGCTAGGCCACTCCAGGACCTTGAAATGCTTCTTACGAAGCTACTCCTTCGTTGCCCGGGCGGTGTGTTGGGGATCATTGTCATGCTGAAAAGACCCAGCCACGTTTCATCTTCAAATGCCCTTGCTGATGGAAGGAGGTTTTAACTCAAAATCTCACGATACATGGCCCTATTCATTCTTTCGTTTACACGGATCAGTGGTCCTGGTCCCTTTGCAGAAAACAGCCCCAAAGCATGATGTTTCCACACCCATGCTTCACAATAGGTATGGTGTTATTTGGATGCAACTCAGCATTCTTCCTCCAACAAACACGACAAGTTGAGTTTTTACCAAAAAGTTCTATTTTGGTTTCATCTGACCATATGACATTCTCCCAATCCTCTTCTGGATCATCCAAATGCTCTCTAGCAAACTTCAGAAGGGCCTGGACATGTACTGGCTTAAGCAGGGGACACGTCTGGCACTGCAGGATTTGAGGCCCTGGCGGCGCAGTGTGTTACTGATGGTAGCCTTTGTTCCTTTGGTCCCAGCTCTCTGCAGGTCATTAACTAGGTCCCCCCGTGTGGTTCTGGGAATTTTGCTCACAGTTCTTGTGATCATTTTGACCCCACGGGGTGAGATCTTGCGTGGAGCCCCAGATCGAGGGAGATTATCAGTGGTCTTGTATGTCTTCCATTTTCTAATAATTGCTCCCACAGTTGATTTCTTCACACCAAGCTGCTTACCAATTGCAGATTCAGCCTTCCCAGCCTGGTGCAGGTCTACAAATTTGTTTCTGGTGTCCTTTGACAGCTCTTTGGTATTGGCCATGGTGGAGTTTGGAGTGTGACGGTTTGAGGTTGTGGACAGGTGTCTTTATACTGATAACGAGTTCAAACAGATGCCATTAAAACAGGTAACCAGTGGAGGACAGAGGAACCTCTTAAAGAAGAAGTTACAGGTCTATGAGAGCCAGAAATCTTGCTTGTTTGAAGGCGACCAAATACTTATTTTACCGAGGAAATTACCAATTAATTCTTTAAAAATCCTACAATGTGATTTTCTGGATTTTTTTCTCTCTCATTTTGTCTCTCATATTTGAGGTATACCCATGATGAAAATTACAGGCCTCTCTCAATCTTTTTAAGTGGGAGAACTTGCACAATTGGTGCCTGACCAAATACTTTTTTGCCCCACGAGTTTGAAACAGCAGCTGAAGGGGAGGAATTTGTCAAAAGTTGCCTGGAGTGACTGGAGAACCACAGGTATTAAAGGGGTCATATGATGCTTTTTAAAGAACATTATTTTGTGTATTGGTGTAACAGAATCGTGACATGCTTATGTTCAAAAAACAAATATTTCAAATACTGTATATTGGAGGTCCTCTATGCCCGCCTCTCTCCAACGCTTTGTTTTAATACAAAGTCCCTCTTCCGACAGAGCGCAGTGCTCTGATTGGCGAGCTATTCAGTGCATTGTGATTGGCCGAACACCCCAAGCACGCGTCGGAAATGTAACCCCCTTTACCATAATCGTGAGCTTCAGCTGTCAAAGTAAATATCAAGACAGTTAATAAAGCCGTTAGTTTTACCATCAGTTCAAGCCAAAAAGGGCAACAGAGTCACATGACAGACACAGTGATCATGCAGTACACAAGCCGCGGTTAAGACAGCTGACTTGCTAGATACTTCTGACAAGACAGTTCACTTCCTGTGATGTGACTCTGTTACCCTCACACACACACAAACAAACACATGACGCGTTACCTGCGCTGCGAAAAACTCTGCATTTGAACAGTCAATAGCAAGTACTTAAACTAGTAACAAAAACATACTTACAGTTGTTGATTCGGAAGCGCCAGATTGTCATAGCAAAGTCGGAATTGACCCTTTTTTTTTTTTTTAAATAGCCTTTGTGCACAGCCAGCCTTGTACTCTTCTAGGTTCAAAAAACTGTCGTCCATAAAATGCGTTGCACAAATTCGAACATCTGGGTTGTGCTGTTCTGTTGTAAATAAATCTTACCCAATGATTCCTAAATGCATCTACTTCCAGAACGCCAAATAAAGTGCTTTTGCTTTCACAACGAAAAAAACACAGCTCATGACATGCTGCTTCCACCTTACATGCGGTACTGAAAACCACGCCTTATTTCTTTGCGTTGCACATTTGGCGGGCATATGAATCTTCCACATAGTGATGTAGACATGTGGGGGCGTGTTAGAACGAGCCGTTTTAGGTAGGTGTGGTTGATTCTTAACTTTTATAAAGAATATCTCTTTGGATTTGAGACTTTAGTCTTTGCAAACTTTACAGATCTTCTTTATGCACCAAGAGCTTGTAACACTCCAAAGAGAAAGGAAAAATTGAAATCGTATCTTATGACCCCTTTAAATCCCTTTAAATGCAGTGTGCTGGCAGCTAGCATGGGAACATTCTCAGAACGTAATAAACACACTTTCCCAGTAACATTAACAGAATGTATATGTTCAAGTTATTTGGTCTTGAATAATGTTCTCAAAACATTATCACAAAAACGTTATTTATACATTGTTCATGGAATGGTTTTTTTTTTTTACATTTAAACTGGACATTCATTCACAACTTTTTTTAAATGTTACTACTCGTTACAGAATGTTCAGAGAACATGCACAAGTAACGTTCCCATAATGTTAGTGACATGACAAAATTGAATGTTTCCTTAATGGTAATGCACAACCAAGAAAAAAAAAAGTTTTTAAAACATTTAAAAACTGCTCATTTTGAAAGGTATATTGCGACTTTTTGTTTCACAATTTGGACATTTTCTCACAAAAAAAATTTTAAAATCTAAACTCAGAATCATGAGGAAAAAAGATCAGAATTGTGTGATAAAGTCAGAATTGCGAGGGGGAAAAATCTGGATTGTGTTAAAAAAAAAGTCAGAATTGCAAGATGTGAACTCTTTATCTTTGCATTTCTTTTTTCAGAATCCTGACATCTTGCAATTCTGACTTTTATTTCCTCTAAACTCTTAATTTATATCTTGCAATTCTGACTTTTTTTTTTTTTTGAATGCTCAGTTTACATGTTGCAGGTTTTTTTGTTTGTTTTTCCCTACCCAGGAATAATAATAATAAAAAAATCTTATTTTACAATTCTGACTTTTTTTATATCTCACAAGTTCGACTTTTCTTGTCAGAATTTTGAGTTGCTTCTCAGAATGTTTTCTTTTTTCTGACTTCATATCTCACAACTGCAAAAAAAAAATCAGAATTATGATTTATAAACTTTAAATTCTCCTACACATTGCCCACACCTTCTCAGTAAACACCAGCAGGGAGTGAGTGTATGTGTGAGTGTGTGTTTGTCGAGGGAGCTGTTCAGGATTACTGTTATCACTCTTTTGCTCTTCACTTGTGTTGAATAAGAAATTGTTACCATCTGCCATTGTGGATACCTTCCTATTTCAAGGGTACGCGTGCTGCAATTGTATATGTACAAGTATGCACAAGGTGTTGCTTTTCCTGCTAGCATATGCTGCTTCTGTGTGAGAATGTGTAAACTATGGTGAAAAAAAATTAAATATCTGGCAAGAATTTTGGCTGTTGTTGTTTCTTTATTCTTTATTCGTACTACGTACTCTGTAGTTTAAAAAGATAAATGTAAACTAGGTCCACTACTGTCACACTATGAGCTATGTAATGTCAAATTCATTAACAAATCAGATTGAAAGTACTCAAAATACGTTTACTTAATTGAATGGCAATTTCATGACAATTTTATCAACACACAATGGAATTTTCTAATTATGTAAAAACAGTTTTTGTCAGCGAAGAAATGCAAATTATTTGTCATATTATTTAATACAAGAGTAAAATATATTTAGGTTTTAAATGACTTGTTATGAGCTGAATCACAACTGCACTGAACTGGGACACATTTAAGTAAATTACAATAAAGACCTTTAATGTAATAAACAGCACAACTGTGCTTACATATGGATTTATTTGATCATGCAATATAATTTTTTATAAGAATGTGTCCAGCAACAACTCTTTTTTCATAAGGACAATAAAGTATGCTATACTCGGACTCTGAATAATATGACATTAGGGGATGTCGAAGATCACGTGATGATGTACAGTAAGTACGTGATGATAAAGAACCGCTGAATTGTTTTGATTAAATGGATTTAAATAAACTGTTTGAAAAAAAAAATTGATTTAAAGGGATAGTTTGCCCAAAAATGAAAAGTCATCATTTTCTCACCCTCAAGCTTTTCGAAACATTGCTGCTTGAGTTTCTTTCTTCTGTTGAGCACAAAAGTTGACGGCAGCCATTGACTTCCATAGTATAGAAAAAAAATACATATTATGAAAGTCAAAAAAAAAAAAATAATGGATCCGTCAACTATTTTGTTGCCAACATTCTTCATAATATCTTCTTTTGTGCTCAGCAGAAGAAAGAAACACAGGTTTTGAACAACTTGAGACTTTTTTTTGTTAGAAATCTCCACTTATAATTTTTTTCCCCCGCCACATAGTAAACAACTGTAAAAAAAAAATATATGTAACTGCGACTTTTTAATCTTCCAATTCAGTTTTTTTCTTGCAAATGCAAGTTTATATCAATTGTGAGAAAGTAGCAATTATATATATATATTTTTTTATTATTCAGTGGCAACAAGCTTCCATAAAAAAAGAGTAACAAGCAGCATCCAGAATTTTTTTTTTGATTTTACGAGGTTACAAAAAAGAGAGAAACAACAGCAAGCCGAAAAGAGCAAAATGAAAGCAAACAAAAACAAGGTGAAAGGGCCCGAAGGACTCTGGGGTCGCAACATCATGTGCTTACATATGGTATAGCAGTCTGAAAGTGTATTAATTTAACCCTGAATGCAAAACACTCTGAAATACGGATCAGATGCTAAAATATAACGGAGTAAAAATTATTTAATTAGCTGCATGTAAAATATTCTCTTTTTCATATCTGATTGGCATCAAATTAAGGTTGACTCATCCCGCCGTGTCTCTGCTCTCTAGGGCCGCCGAAGAAATTAAAGGCGGGGACTTAATTCTATCAGCGAGCTTATTTTCTCATTTTCTCTGCTGTGTGCAGCTGCATATATATCTTGTTAAATATTAACCTACGCACTGTGCTCTTGTGCATTTCAATGAGCTGCATTTATCCATAGTGACGCAGCACATACAACCAAACTAACATGCTGCAAATCCATTATGATAGACGAGTCCGTGAAGATGGGGTTTTATAGAGGCTATTCATATGCTAGCTGAGACGTGGCTCGGACTGAGTTTAGTTCATTAGCACAATAATGAGTAAAGCTGGGCCGCATGAATGAGCGCGAAGGTTTATGGGAAGGGATTTACGTCGGCTTCTCAGCAAATGTTTTCTCAATGTTGCAGCCTGATGGAAGTTAGGTTCTGTTGTGGTACAATGTCCGAAAATAAATAAAAGATAAATAAATAAATAAAAAACATACAATAATGAATGAATAAAAAGATCATACAAATAAAAAGTTAAATAAAATAAATAACAAATAAATAAAGATAAAAAAAGATTATAAATAAAAACATTGCAAACATAAATAGATAAATGAATAAAAATAATATAAATAAATAAAGTAATATCAAAACAAATTAAGCAAATAAAATAACTAAAAAAATGCATAACATACAACAATATAATTAAGAAAAAAATGTTATTAACAGAGACAATAAAATGAAAAATAAATAAAAACTAACTGTTTAAAATATTACAGAATTGTATAATGATAAAAGCTCATTAAATAAAAATAAAGATTAAAAAAAGATGCAAACATAAATGAATAAAAATAAATATCCGTAAATAACGTAATATCAATAAACAAAGTAAGCAAATACAATAACTAAAAAATGCTACATACAAAAAATATAAATTAATAAAAAAATGATATAAAATAAATAAAAAATTAACTTTCTAACAATATAAGTCTTTACGATAACTTTTTATCAATTTAACATTCTTGATGAACATAAGTATGGATTAGTCTCGGTATATTGTCACAAAATATTTCTATTTTAAATCAATTCTATGCTTTTCAACTTTTTATTCAGCAGAGAATCCTGAAAATAAGTATTGCAAACAGGTTCCAAAATATATTAAGCAGCAAAAACTGTTTCCAACATAGATAATAAATCAGCATATTAGAATGATTTCTGAAGGATCATGTGACACTGAAGACTGGAGTAATGATGCTGAAAACTCAGCTTTGATCACAGGAAACGTATGTAATTAAATTACATTTAAAAGTACATTAAAAAAGAAAACCTTTATTTTAAATTGCAACAATATTTCACAATATTACTGTTTTTTTTACTGTATTTTTGAACAAATAAAAGCAGCCTTGGTGAGCATGAGAAACTTATTTAAAAAAAAAGAAACTTACTGGTCCCAAACTTCTGAATGACAGTGTATACACAGTATAACTGTTCATAGTTGTGGTAGATGGGCTGAAAGCAAACCTTAGAACTACCAAACCAGAAGCAAAGCAACTTGAAATAACAGTGATGAATAAATGCAGCTGGACGACTGGGCGAGCTGTATCTGAGGATCACTGCACTGCACAGCAAACAGCATCTTTCCCCGGAGCCAAACAGAGCGAGTGCTCTCATTGCAAAACATATGAGAAGCCAGAAATGTAGACAAGAAATAAAGCCACTTCACTGACATGTAAGTAAATAGCTTGGAATTATTTGAGAAATATCACGGCTAAAGGCAGAGATGATTTATGACTTGTTTATAGGATCACAGCGAGTGACTTCTGCAGAGAAACTTTAAAAGGGTTCACACTTGACCGAAATTCCACAGGGAAATCTTGAAATCGTGTTAAAGCAGTAATTCACCCCAAAATAAAAATACATCATTTACTCTCTTTTATGATGTTACAATCATGCATCTGACTTGTTTTATGCGATTTGGGGGCCAATAATACCCTAAAAAAAAAAAAAAAAGACTTAAAATTAAGATGTACGAATTTGAACTGCACCTAAACGAGTGAATGAATGAATGAATGAATGATGCATTTATATAGCGCTTTATTGTGTATTGCTGTACACCCAAAGCGCTTTACAATCATGTGTGGGGGAGTCTCTCCTCAACCACCACCAGTGTGCAGCATCCACTTGGATGATAGTAGTCTGTAATAGTAGCTACTAACAGTTTGAATGTGATTAAAATATACAATAAACAGATTTATATATTTATCATCAGCACATCCTTTTGTTTTAATCTCATTCATGAATTAATGTATTTTGAAAATTACAAAACTATTTAAATAAAATAAAATAGATGCAAATAGTTGATAAACGTTATACCTGATTTTTTTATGATATTATTTTTTTTCACATTGTATATACAACAGTTCTTTTCTGGTTCTCGAATCTGATTGGCTGAGAGGAGTGCAATATTCTAGTGATAAATAAAGTGTTTGTGTAATGGATTGTAAATTGAGAGTTCGTTTTTTATGTGAGAATGTACTTGTTTAGACTTCAAATATGCTGTTTGTTAATAAAGATAACATCTATTTAAAAATGTTCTTCAACGTTTATACAAACTTGCCTTTGTACTTTTGACTGAATTGCCTAGCAATTTTTATGATGGCTGTTGTTGTTGTTGTTTATCAAATATTATTCAATACATAATATTTTATATAAATAATAGTATTTAGTATTGGGAAACGGTGTGTGTGTGTTCGTGATGGTGATTTTAAGTTATTGTTCCACCGTTAGATGGCGACAAGAGACTGTTTTTGTTTTATTTTAACTTTCAACAACGCAGCCAACAAATGCAGTGATCAGCGCTGTCATCAGAAATCACCCTTAAAGGGAAGGACAGTCGCAAAGATACGCTTTCCTAAACGGACATTCAAAGTCATGTTTATGGGAATATTGAGATTGAGCGAAGAATGAATTGAGGTACCTTGTATTCAAATCTTTGCAAGTATCAAACTCGTCGCATTGTGAACTCTCTCTCATAATACTCTACATAATACAGTGATCTTTTAAATCAGTGATACAATAAGCTTTCAATGAAACAACTTAACATTCCTTCGTTACTAAAGTGAAATTTTTAAATTAGTAATGGATCTTGAGCTCAGCTGTTAAACTGTCACTGGGTACAGTACATGGTACCTGCTACTTTTTTTAGTACCACCTAGGTTGAGGTTCCAAGTGAACCATACCGTTACCAAAAACGTGAGGTGTAAACTCTGCTGATCACGGATTGGCCGGAGAGAATGGTCACTACCTGCGTCACTGAACTTGCGACACAAACAAAACAGAACCGCTACATTTAAATCAGCACAGCCAGCGAAGGATCAAACTCAACTGTTTTGAACGAGCGCACCTATTTTAACAACCAAAAAGTGGCTGTTTAGTTATCTGTTGAGGAAGTACAGACATTCCTCCATTGACAGCAGAGGAGTGGATCCAGCAAGAGCTTGATGGGGCGACGCGGAATGAAAAAGTGTTTTAGGAGTCGCGGCAATAGAGGCGGGGGCGGAGCAACCGATAAAGGCATGTGAATATCCCGACCACTCTAACGCCATACTAAAACTGCAGTCGGAACGCAAACCGGACGAGCCGTGACGTACGTACTGACCGTACCGAGCCTAGTCGTACACGCAGTGGAAAATCACACCATTAGTATACTTGGCTTGGGACATTACAAGCAAAACTCCCTAGCAACTCTTAGCAACTGCCTAGCAACACCTAGACACCCTTGAATGCCATAGCAACTGGATAGCAATGCCATGGCAACAGTTTACAACACTAACATAGAAGTTTAATGCAGGATTTTTATTAGTTTTGACTTGGACCGGTAAGCAAACTGCTTAGCAACTGACTAGGAAGAGTAGCTAGCAACTCCTAGTGACAATAGCAACCACGACAGCAGAAAACCTAGAAACCTCACACCTATTGGATCACCTAGTACGACCATAAACCATCTAAACAACAAAACTTCGGTTATTTATCTGTAAGATTTCGATTTTTTTAATAATAATAATAATAATAATCAATACTTCTCTTTAATTTAATTTCAATAATAATATAATAATTCAAATTAAGTATATTCTGCTGTTTATGCATTGTAAGAAAAAAAACGGTCACGGATGACATCAAAGCGGTGGTTAATTTGCATATTATTCTGACAGTAGACAGGCAGATAATATGATAAGATTTGAAATGTCCCAATTTCTGAGTTCATTAATGCACTAGAAAATTTAGAGATTTGGCCTTCATTTCTCTGAGTGTGCTTAAGCTGCTCCTGCTGACGCAGATACATGGATACAACAGCTGCGCACTGACACATCAGAAGATTTTAAACTCAGCTCTCACGCACTTCAAACAAACTAGAGACCGCCACGACTGAAAACACTGCTAAAAACATATTTTTCCATGACTGGAGCAGCCTGTATAGTGTGCTCATAATCGATGGGGCACTTCTAAACCTCTGCAGTCCAGAGTCAGAGCAAATGGCCCTGTGTTGACAGTTAAATTTAGCACTGTGTCAGAGATGACCGTTTAAAGGTCACATATTGTACACATTTCTGGAGTTTTATTTTAGGTTGATGTCTTAGAAGAATATATTTTGTGGTATAAGTACCAAAAACCATCTCGATATATTTTTATAGTTCCTTTCTCAGGAGCTCTGCTGAGAACTGGTCGATTTTGGCCTGTCTAATTAATGTTCTTGAGCCTCTCTTTTGATTGGCCTGTTGTGTTCTGAGTGACGCATGTTCAGGCCAACCACAGGTAACTAGGGTCAGTGACGTAACAGCGCTAGCTGGAGGCAGCAAAACAAAGAGGAAACTGGAGGCGGCCCATTCAAACCAGCGCAGATTCGGCTACATAAGGAGCTTAAAATATAATTTTGTTGTGATGTTGGGTGCCAGAATCGACGTAATACAGCCTCAAATTAGAAATTTGATCGCATATCTGCTGCCACTGCCAGACAAAAAACCGACGACAGCTGTGGTTAAACAAGATAAAACGAGCAGACTGGACAGAAACGATCGTCAAAAATGCTCGCGTTTGCAGTATTGACTAAAGTATTGTCTTTTGTTGTTATGGGCAGATTTCTACACATTTCTACAGATTTCTTGCCATATGTCTATGTTTCTTGCATCTCACGACTATGTCGTGTATGAAATCATGTCTGTGTGCATGTGTGTAAAACAACAAACTGACGATTTATGTATAATCATTTGTAATTGTATATACATTGTTGTGATTAATTGTGGCTGGAACAATAGTGTAGCTGTAAAAAATAGTTGCCTGCTGAAATTGAAATGTATAAACATCTTCATCATGACTAGATAGACACGGTGAGTTTGTCTTTACTATACAGGTTATGTGTGATCCACCTCATAGTAACAATCCTGTCAGATCGTCAATCCTTTGAGTGAGAGTGTACATTACAGGCGCCGAACCGATCTGGATTTAGTGGATTTAAAGTTTCGGCACTGGAAAGCAACCCCCTGACAATCACTTAGAAACAACCACTCAAACACCATAGCAACACACTAACAACCACTCAGAAATCCATATGAACTGCATATCAACACACCAACAACCACTCAGAAATTTCCATGAACTGCATAGCAACACACTAACAACCACTCACAAAACCCCAGCAACTGCATAGCAACTCACTAACAATCAAGTACAAGTTTATTTATAAAGCACAAAACAACAAATATTGTATCAACGTGCTGTACACTTACTCAGATCACCCCAGCAACTGCATAGCAACACATTAACTATTACTCAGAACACCCCAGCACCACCATCGCAAACACTGAAATCACTTAAGGGATAGTTCACCCAAAATGAAAATTAGCCCATAAATTACACACCCTCAAGTCATCCTAGGTGTATATAACTTTCTTCTTGAAGATGAATCCAATCGGAGTTATATTAAAAATTGTCTTTGATCTTCCAAACTGTTTAATGGCAGTCAGCGGGTGTTGCAGTTCACCAGTCCAAAATAAGTTAAATAAAGCGCATCCATCCATAATAAAAAGTGCCTCACACGGCTCCGAGGGGTGAACAAAGGCCTCCTGTAGCGAATCGATGCGTTTTTGTATGAAAAAAATCCATATTCAAAACGTAATAATCACAATAATGTAGCTTGCACCAACAGTTGAACACGGAAGCAGCTCCGGGAGGATGACGTAAGATGTCGGCGTTGCGCATGTACCGGTGAGTCTCGTGAAAACCAACGGTAGTTTACAGGAGCAAAGAACCAAGTTTCATTTACAGCAAAGGAAAACCAGTCTCCTCTTGGCTTATATCGAAATCCTCCGACATTCTTCTTTACAAATCATTTTGTATTTCTAATTCGTGACCGTTGTTTTGTTTTGATCTCTCCGCTCCGCATTTGTCACTCTTAGCGGGCATGTGCAACGCCGACGTCCTAAGTCTCTCCCCGGAACTGCTCTTCCGTTGTACAACAGTGAGCGCAAGCTCGATAAGTGATATTTACTTTGAAAAGTATATTTTCTTATAAAAATGAATCGATTCGCTACAGGAGGACTTTGGTCACCCCCCGGAGCCATGTGAGGCACTTTTTATTATGGATGGATGCGCTTTATTTAACTTCTTTTGGACTGATGCATGCAACACCTGCTGAGTGGTATTAAACAGCTTGAAATATCAAAGACAAGTTTTAATATAACTCCGACTGGAGTCGTTCATGCAAAGAAGAAATTCATATACACCTAGGATGCCTTGAGGGTGAGTAATTCATGGGCTAATTTTCATTTTTGGGTGAACTAACCCTAGCAACCACATTGCAACATGCTAACAATCACTTAGAACACCCTAGCAACAGCATAGCAACACAGTAACAATTATTCAGAACACCTTAGCAACAGCTCAACAACACCCTAAGAACCACTCAGATAGCGACTGCATAGCAACACACTAACGTCACTCAGAACACAATGAAAATAACATGCACTGATGAATTAAGTAGATATTAAGTTAATATGGTCTATTTTGATTTCATGTAGATTGTACTATCAGTATGAACTTCTAATAAACATGCATTTCTTTCCAGTTCTTTATATAATTATGATAATCTGCTATCTATTTTGATAGTCTCTTATTTATGTGCACATTAATGATGTCATACATGAAGTCATACAAAAGAAAACTGTCTGTCTAGAGACAATATGAAAAAAACCTCTGTCAAAGCTCATATCGTCTCTAGACAGACAGTTTTCTTTTTTCCTGTTTAAGAGACCTTTTGTCACAGCTATAATTAGGTCAGGCAATTAGCTCTAGCTGTTAGTGCTGCTCTGCTAAACTGACCCACACACACACACATTTAGAGCTCTGAGGGTGAAGGAAGGGAAGTGTGGTTTGAGTCAAGGTGATTTGAGTTCTAGGGCATCTGTTTCTTCTGTGAGTGGACATCTGCTCACTAAAGTCCTCGAAGATCCTTCACTCTTACAAACAACACCATGACATCTCTGAAACATTAGGTTCCATTAATGCTGAACTCAGTAAACAAACACCTAAAACTCCATAGTAACTTCCTAGTGACCCCTAGAAACCACTTAGAACTTCATATAACTGCCTAGCAACCACTTAAAACACCATAAAACAACCAGAACTCTATAGTAACAGCCTAGCAACCTCTAGCAGCACCTTAGAAAGAACTAGAACTCCATAGTAACTGCCTAGCAACCCCTTAGGACATCTTAGAAACACCTAGAAATCCATGGCAACTGCCTAGCGACCCCTAGCAACCATTTAGAACCCCTTAGGAACACATAGAACTCCATAGCAACTGCCTAGCGACCCCTAGCAACCACTTAGAACACCTTAGGAACTCATAGAACTCCACAGTAACTGCCTACTGTAGTGACCCCTAGAAACCACTTAAAACACCTAGAACTTCATAGTAACTGCCTAGCGACCATAGCAACCACACCTTAGAAACACCTAGATCTCCTTAGTAACTGCTTAACGACATATACCAACCACTTAGAACTTAAAAACACATAGAAGTCCCTACCTAGCAACCCTCCTAGAACAACCACTCTGAACACATTACCAACTATATAACAATGCCCTGGCAACCAGTCTATCTAGGAAGCTTAATAGCTTTTGAAATGCACCCATCAATTATCAATATGAATCAATTATCAAAGATATTAACTCAAATTAAAAAATTATTTAAAAATGTAAATAAAATGAAATTCATGTTTAAACATTTTAAAACAAAAATATGTACAGTATATTCATTTTTTATTTAATAATTGATTCCTTCATGTTTTTAAGTGATACTCCTTGATGCAACATGCTGAAAGTCATAAATTAAAGGTAGCAGACAGATAAACTGACAGTATCATTAATGACAATCTGTGTGAGATCGGATCTGATCTGATCTGCTGTGAATCTGTGTCTGCAGGTACAGTAGAATGATCTATATTGTGTCTGTATTTATGACCTTCACTATGTCCCTATTAAAGATTAAAGATAGATTTCTCTGCAGAGAACAATGTGACCTCATGCAGAGCAAAGAGAGAGAGAGAGTGTGTGTGTGTGTGTGTGTGTACGCGTTTTTGTGACAAATGAGGACATCAATTTGTATAATGACAAAGGTATGACAGGTATTACAAGGAGAAGGTGACTTTTCAGGACATTACCCCATGTCCCCACTTTTCAAAACACTTATAAATCACACAGAATGGAGTGTATTGAAAATCTGAAATAGCACAAAGTCTCCTGTAAGGGGTAGGTTTAGGGGTAGGGTTGGTGTAGGGCAATAGAATATACGGTCTGTACAGTATAAAAACCATTACGCCTATGTCCCCACTTTTCACAAATGTAAACCTGTGTGTGTGTGTGTGTACATTTTCAAAGATGAATTGGCCACTTATGATAATTAAAATAAAAAAGAATTTCACAAGTGAAAGTCATGCAAGCACATTAAACATGAATTTACACTCATATACATGTACACACACACACACACGGGTGAATCTGGGCTAGTGCGGTGCATGTCTGTGCCTCTGAGGAGCAAACCTACATATCAACTCTTAAACTGCCATACGCTAAACACACACACACACACACACACACTCAGCTCCTTATCACACTCCACACATGGCAGATAAATGAAGCAGAGAAAGAAAGAAAGAGTTGGAGACTCAGGCAGAAAAGGACAAGAAAGGAAAGAGAGAGAGAGAGACCATTACTGAGAAAGAGGAAGAGAAAGAGAGCGATATCAGGTGTCTTCCTGAACTTCTAGAGGAGAATTCAGTCTGCCGTTAAAGTGGGGCACATTACTAAACCAAGAGAGACACGCAAAAAACTCACAGTCCTCGATCAACCTCAAACACTCACACTGTATAGTGTACAAACACAGAGAGATCCTCATAAAAACATACGATGGCATCACCAGCGTGCTGTGTGTAATTGCTTCAGATTACAATTATTGGCTGTAAAGTCAACATCACATAAAAACTGACCCTGACCTCTTCTTAACCCTTATGGTGAAATGTACCCTAAATTATTAGATGAATCACACACACAATCCACCCTTAAAGGGGACCTATTATGCAAAAAAAAATCACTTTTATAAGGTGTTCGAACACAGTTGTGTGACCGCAGTGTGTGAAAAAAACCAGCCTATAATGGTAAAAATCCACCCACTCCTTTTTTTTAATCCCCATAAATAATAAGCAGTGTCTCCCAATGGCCTATTTTTAGCATTGGTGCTAATGTGACGTCACATTAGCCACACGCCCCACCCACAAATGTTGACAGACACTACCGTTTTAACATAGAACCTCCCTGAGTGAGTTCACAACGAGTTGTACACAGTCCGCCATTGCTGCACTGACGAGAATGTCTCCCAAGTATGTTAGGTGTTCTGTTGCTGGATGTATTAATCCACATAGCTCTCTCCATTTACTCCCGAAATCTGTGCCGCTGAAGACGAGGTGGATTAATTTAGTTTTTGAAGAAAATGCTCCCTCAACACAAATTAGTTTATGTCTGCGCGAATCATTTTACACAGGACTGCTTTGTGAATGAGGGTCAGTATAAAACAGGTTTTGCACAAAAGTTGCTCCTGAAGGATGGAGCAGTGCCAACCGTTCGTGATCCAGCTAACGTTACGCCATCTAGAAGAAGTAAGTATCACGCGTTTGTTTTCCAAATTGCCTTTCTGAAAGAGCTTCTTGGCACTCTGTAAGGCTAATGTTGCTAAAGCTACCATAGTCTGTCTGTTTTCACTGATGCTGCCTTCACGTGCTACCAGAATGATCGTGAATAGGAATGTGGGAGTTAAAATTGCATATGAAAGCAATGTGAAGTTGACTGCTTGAATTTGTCAAGCTCATAATCATATGTGGGACTTATAAAGTTTGTGTTAGCACGTGATGGCACCATGAGACCAGCTATGTTGTTATTTTATAGTGCCGTGCTCCCCGTCTGTGTAATTCATAAATAATCTGGCAGGGTGGCGATTTCGGCGCGACACTGGTTCGAGCATATATAGCTGAACACCGCTACTTGCAGTTTCTGACATCTTCAGTGCGTGAGAGAGTGTTTTGTTATTGCTGGCATGCTGGTGCACAAGCTCTAGAAACTCCACCCTCTTCTGAAAAGGGAGCTGGAGCACCAGCTCGTTTTCATTTAAAAGGACAAACACAAAAAAACAGCGCGTTTTGGCTCATACCCTAAAACTGGCAATTTCAAGCTATAAAAAATTAGCTGTAGGGTATTTTGAGCTAAAACTTCACATACACATTCTTGGGACATCAGAGACTTATTTTACATCTTGTAAAAAGGGGCATAATAGGTCACCTTAAATATCTTTTTATTATTGTTTATGCTATTTAATGTTATAAAAACGAATGATGTTACAATAATACAATTTTATTGTGTAATATACACACATACATACATATTATAACATAAAATTACATTATTAAAATATTATTAAATAGCTTCAGAAGTAATAAAAGGTATCGGTGGATTTGAGGACGTTTTGCCATATGTAAATGTATGTATTTTTATGAATTGATGCATTTATACCTTTGAAATGCCTACAAAATAAAAGTTGCTCGGTAAACAAAACAGCACTTATGCATGTCAATATCATGTGGCTTAACAGCATTTTATTGGTTTGCCCTTTTAATTCAAATGCAATTTGTTGTAGTTTTTCTGAATAGTGGGAAATTAAAGAAGAAAAATTAAATATACTGGCATATGGCAGAACTGTACCACAGAGAGCTGAAATATTGTCTTTTTGTGCATGATTAGTCAGTGCATGTTATTTCAAATAATAAAAGAAAAGAAACTGTGCACGTAAAATGGCAAATTGCAAAGTGTTTCATGACTTTAAGGCATTCAGAAGATGCTTGTATCCTATATTTACAGTATTATCTGCTGGGAATATACAAATAACTTGGATTAGTACAAATATAGATACTTAGAGATACAATAAAGCATAGCGCAATCAAGAAAGACAATCCAAGAATTTATTTATTCAGATGAATCCACATATTAATGAATTGATTTGAGATAATTATACAATTAGACTGACAAATCTAAATCCACTACAGGACAGGGTTTTTATTGTTAACTAAAACCATAAAAACATTATGAAATATGAAATCAGATAAATATTTACTGAAATAAAATAAATATAAAAAACCTTAAACATTTTGTTTCGGCTTGTTGCCAAGACAACATTTGTCATTTTTATAATAACTAAAATAATAATAAATAACTAAATAACACAATAATAAAGATATAATATAAATAGACTATTAAAAATAAACAAATAAAATCACTAAAACCAAGGCATTTTATTTTCTCATTTTTATGAAAAGATACAAAAATAATGATAAAAACAAACAAACAAATTAATAAATAAATAAAACCAAAAAAGACATTTCTAAATTTACACATTATTTTTTTTTCTGAAAATGGCAAAAACAGAATAAAACTTTAAAATTGAAATGAAAGCAAGCTATATATTTTTTAAGAATCTAATCTAATAATTACAATAATGACAAAAACTAGTTTATCTGTGATAAAAAATAATGCTTCTAGAGATTAATCTTGTGAATTATTCCACTGATTTTTTTTTTCATTATCTATTTTTTATTTTTCTTCTTGCTTTTCATACAGTGAATGTGTTTCATTATAAACTTTCTATCCTAAATGTGTGTGTGTGTGTGTTCGATGTGTGATGTAATTCGGATGGCTGACATTCTGGCTCTCTCCTTTCATTTCTTTCTAATAGTTTAGAGAGTCTATTTCTGCACTCTGCTCAGCGGCTTTTGTGAACCCTTCACGTAATTAGAGAATCAACCCATGCCAGTCGGCCCGCCGCCCCCAAAGGTCCCTCTCCACCAGTCTGAGAGAGTACCAGCACTTTGTTCTTATTAATGCAGGCCTAGCCAACACTTGCCTGATACTTTCATAAGTGAAAGACTATATGTCATATATATAGAATATGTCATTAATGGAACTTGACGAAGACAAAAAAACAATAAATCACAATTCCAAAATGTCCAAATGACATCTTCATATGCACATGCTCATTTGACATGCAAAGTGGCTTGCAAGATGTGCTAAACTTTTTAATGAATAGACTGAAATCCTTGAGCTCTAGGACTCATTTACACCTGGTATTAAAGGAATTCATCAAACGAGTGTGAAAATTACATTTATTCACCCTCATGTCATTCCAAACCTGTATGACTTTGTTTATTCCGCAGAGCATGGAACATCTGTTTAGCAGAATTAAATGATCGCAACCAGTGACCAGAGGCTGCCAAACTACAAAAAAGAAGGTAGCACCATGAAAAAAATCATAAAAGTTCATACAACTCATGCACTTTATGTCTTCTGAAGTCATGATAACTTCATCTGAGTTAATTTAATCTTCCCCTCCGTTTTACACACACAACTCTAAAACACAAAAAGTTCAGACTCTTAAAGGAATAGTTCATCCAAAATTAGCTGAAAATGTACTCACCGTCAGGCCATACAAGATGTAGATGAGTTCGTTTCTTCATCAGATTTGGAGAAATGTAGCATTACACCACTTGCTCACCAATGGGTCCTCAGCAGTGAATGGGTGCCGTCAGAATGAGAGTCCAAACAGCTAATAAAAACATCACAATAATCCACAAGTAATCCACACCACTCCAGTCCATCAATTAACATCTTATGAAGCAAAACACTTTGTTTATAAGAGACAAATCCATCAAGATGTCTTTAACTTCAAACCGCTGTTCCCAGCTAAAACACTAAGTAATATTGTAAAATCATATAATAAAATAATATTTTTTCAAAGTATGATCATTTTAAGGAACATTTGTTTTTAGGAATTCTAATTACTGAACAACCTTAAGAAAAAAAAAGATCTAAGAAATGTTCTTGTTGGATTGATTCTAGATCAGTTCTGCAGTGTTCAGCACAGTCAGAGCCGCGAGCCATTTACAGTGACCCTGAATCCTAAATAGGACACCCTGCCTGCATGTGCGCTCCGGTGCCGTTGATTTGGAGGTGCTTTTCCTCTCAGTCTTGAGTTTTAGTGAAGCTCCTGAGGGACATGAGAGGGGGGGGGGGGGGGGGGGCACAAACTATGCAATCAAACTCTTGAGATTGTCCTTTACCCACTTTCACACCCCACAGGGTTGTGCTGGTGAATTTCAATTGTCACCAACAATGTAGTACTTATAAAGCACATATTAATGCTTTATTCTTCATGACCATATTTTAGATCCCTTAATCCTAAACGTAACAACTACCTTACTATTACTAATACGCAAATTAGTAGTTTGAGGCAAAGTTGTAGTTAATAGTGAGAATTGGACCCTAAATAAAGTGTGCCATCTACTGTATTGTATGTGTGTGGTGTGTAATAATTTTACCATTCACTGTAGAGCTCTTTCCTGAAATCGGTATATGGAAAGTGTAGTATGGGTGTATACTACTTTATATATATATATTATATTATATATACAGTGGGGGTGGAGGGGTACGGAAAGTATTCAGACCCTTAAATTTTTCACTCTTTGTTATCTTGCAGCCATTTGCTAAAATCATTTAAGTTACATTTTTTTTCCTCATTAATGTACACAAATCACCCCATATTGACAGAAAAACACAGAACTGTTGACATTTTTGCAGATTATTAAAAAGGAAAACTGAAATATCACATGGTCCTAAGATTTTATTCAGACCCTTTGCTCAGTATTTAGGAGAAGCACCCTTTTGATCTAATACAGCCTGAGTCTTTTTGGGAAAGGGCAACAAGTTTTTCCACCAACGGGATTGGCGCATCCTCTTCCGATCTCCTCCTTGCAGATCCTCTCCAGTTCTGTCAGGTTGGATGGTAAACGTTGGTTGGTGGACAGCCATTTTTAGGTCCTCTCCGAGATGATCAATGGGTTTACAGGTCAGGGCTGGCTGGGCAATTCAAGGGAACAGTACAGAGGTTTTTTTGTTGATGAAGGTTGTAGCAACCTCCTCGACTATTTTCGCGTAGTGCTAGGGTCATTGTCTTCGTTGCGCAAGGTAAACCTTGGCCAGTATGAGGTCCTGAGCCAAACTGGAGAGGTTTTCGCCCAGAATATCCCTGTACTGCAGCATTCATCTTTCACTCGATTGCAACCAGTCGTACTGTCCCTGCAGCTGAAAAACACCCCCACAGCATGATGCTGCTACCACCATGCTTCACTGTTGGGACAGGTGATGTATTGGACAGGTGATGAGCAGTGCAATGGTTTTCTCCACACATACTGCTTAGAATAAAGGCCAAAAAGTTCTATCTTGGCCTCACTCGACCAGAGAATTTTATTTCTCACCATCTTGGAGTCCTTCGGGTGTTTTTTCATGTGTCTTGCACTGACGAGAGGCTTCCGTCGGGCCACTCTGCCATAAGCCCCGACTGGTGGAGGGCTGCAGAGATGGTTGACTTTCTACAACTTTCTCACATCTCCCGACTGCATCTCTGGAGCTCAGCCACAGTGATCTTTGGGTCCTTCTTTACCTCTCTCACCAAGGCTCTTCTCCCCCGATAGCTCAGTTGGCCGGACGGCCAGCTCTAGGAAGGGTTCTGGTCGTCCCAAACGTCTTCAATTTAAGGATTATGGAGGCCACTCTGCTCTTAGGAACCTAAAGTGCAGCAGAAATATTTTTGTAACATTGGCCAGATCTGTACCTTGCCACAATTCTGTCTCTGAGCTATTCAGGCAGTTCCTTTGACCTCATGATTCTCATTGCTCTGACATGCACTGTGAGCTGTAAAGGTCTTATATAGACAGGTGTGTGGATTCCTAATCAAGTCCAATCAGTATAATCATACACAGCTGGACTCAAATGAAGGTGTCGAACCATCTCAAGGATTATCAGAAGAAATAGACAGCACCTGAGTAAATATATGAGTGTCACAGCAAAAGGTCTAAATACTTAGGACCATGTGATATTTCAGTTTCTTTTTTAATAAATCTGCAAAAAATGTCAACAATTCTTTGTTTTTATGTCAATATGGGGTGCTGTTTGTACATTAATGAGGCCAAACCACAACCGTCCGTCCATGTGTTCTGATACTTTAGCAATATGGCGGCAATATAACAAAGAGTGAAGAAAAATTTTGGGGGGACTGACTACTTTCCTACACGATATATATAATCTATCTATATATATATATATATGAGGGCGTGGTGTGTGTGTGTGTGTCGCTTAGCAATTTTACCCTATTCACCTGTAGTGTCTCTCCTGAAATCGGCAATCCAGATATCATGCAACAAATAAGTGGTATTTTACATTTTTATTCCAATATTTGTGCACAATGTGCAGTATAAACCATACAACCTACTGTATAGTTTTTAAAATGGCATGAGATAGTATGCAAATATGCAGTTATTAATTATGTAAATAGTATATCACGACAACGGAGAAAAAATGCAAGTCAACCGAATTTGTTTGTGTTAAATGTTTCAAATAAATTACCTTTGCGAAATAAAAGTCTGCACTATGTTAATTAGTACTTAATTATTAAAAAGTCTGACAAAAGAACAAAGAAACAACTTGATTAAATGAGGATTTCACAACAACCAAAACAGACAGAGGGGTTTTGCAATCACTTCACAGATCCTGAATGAAACAAAATGTTCTCAATTAACATGCTTGTTGTCTGCATATCTGCATATCATTATATATTTATGAGGCTCTCATCATGTGGCATGAACAGAGATTCTACACTGATTCACAATAGAATAGTGAATAGCAGATGCAGTATATATCTTCAGCACATGTTGAAAGCCAAAAATAAATGAGTGAAAGGTAAAGGTGTTGGCATGTCAATTAGTTGTCATGAGGAAATTACCTCAGTGACACAAATCACACACAAACAAGTGCTTTATCAAAGCGCCACAGGTGATTACTGAAGAACAGAAAACACTGATGATCTGATCGGCTGTTGATTGTGTGTGTGTGTTATTGCCTCCGGGTGTTTGGTTCCCATCCATAAGGATCAAGGACAGGAAAGCTGAAGGAAAGCTTGGGAATGTGTTTGTATTGCTGGTATGTTGTACTTCTATGTTTACATCTAACATTTAAAAAAAAAAAAAAATCCCTAGAGACCTTCATGATTGTTGTTGGTTCACAAAACTGTACTTACTTCATGTTATGTGGGTAATTCGTGTATTGATTTTATGATCAAATCTACAAGTTTAAAGAGCTGTGCGGTGGCCAAATGTGATTTCTAACCAGAATAATCATCTTCATTAGCGGTAATGAACCTGCTACTTCCCGTTGGGCTTAAATAGCGTGTGACTGATGTTTGCTGGTATCTGAACAAAGATTTCCGTGCATCATTGGTGATAAAGCATCATGAGATGAGTCTTACTGGTTCAGACTCTCTCTTGGCACACCTAAAATTCTCATAAACGCACCAATAATATACAATCAGTTTAAGGAAAAGTTCACCGTAAAATGAAAACCTTTGCATTTACTTGCCATTATGTCACTCCAAACATTTATGTCTTCAGTGGAACACAAAATAAGATGTTTAGCAGAATGTTCAGGCTGCAGTTTGTCATACAATGAAAGTGAAAGGCTATCGTTTAGGTTTAGCTGGTTAGCTGTTGTAGCGAATCAGCTCATGGGAAATATGAATAATTAATCATAACTAATTATGATAAATTATTAATATTTTAGATCCACTGTAAATATTTAGCTGACCACTCAGGGTCAAACGTCTTGTCAATTCTAAGAACGTTAAATTCCCGGTTAAGGGAAATAACTTTCTTACTGTACAATTCTACAAAAGCTTGTAGCATAAATCTGCATGATTAAGTGACTCCAGTTATGAGCAAACAATGAACAACGTCAAGTGTGATACAAGTCAGGTTTTATTAACTACATAAACACTTAAACTAGTCTAACTTACTACATAAACACATAAACTGGTCTACACCTAATACCCATAAACTGGCCTCTAACAGACACAACGCACACACACAAACACAGTTTGTATAGGAAAGGGTTAAAGCTTCAGCCTTTAAAGAGAAGAGAAATAAGAACATGAAGTTATGGAACCATTTGCATATTCAGCAGATCTACAGCCTGAAGGAAACTTCTTAGTTTTCTTAGTTCAAACACACCTTTGTAAAAGGTGAAAATGATACCTAATGTATAAATTAATAAGACGAAGTTTGGATACTTGCAAGTCTCGTCTATCTGAAAATAGATTCCTGATGCAATCTAACGCCAGTGACCTGGCTGAAGTCGGTCAATGAAAGAACCAGTTTGGAGTCAGAGGATGACAGATGATGAATGGAAAGGTCGAGCCGAAGACTGGCACGTAACTTAGATGTTCTGCGGAGAGTTGGAGCTCACATCTTATCGAACATAACACCAACTGACTGGGAGGCGTCACAGGAAGTCCGCTTTAAAGTCTGCAAATATTCACGCCTCTCAAGATGGGCTTGTCCAATGAGAAAGGCCGGTATCCCAAGTGGTAGTTTTGAGATACTGGGGAGTTTTTACGACCCTTTGTGTGGGGGCATGGTAATTTGCAAATGGAACTCTAATCAAATTACTAAAGATTCTTAGAACACTTATATGTTGCATAGGTATAAACATATACTTTACACTCTCAATTAGATCATCCGAATAGTAATTCATAGATACTAAACATGGAAGGGTTATATATATATGTAAGCTGACAGGAGTGAGTGTTTCGATCATAAGCCTGCATAAAACAGTATACAATCTCAAAGACAAAATACACGATGACAATAATATACACCATGACCTGAAGGCTATGTGTGTTCATTCAAATAAAAGTTTTCCTATGAATTAATTAGTAGAAAGTCCATTTCTACTGTGCATTTGTGGATTTTCCCTTATGGAAAAGACAGTGATTTTCTCCACCTAAATTCCAGGAGGTCGTAAATTTATCTGGTGTCAGGGTTGCCATGGTTGGTGTCATTTGCAGACATCCTGGCATCCAGTTATTGGGTGAGGGGACGGTGGCGATTTGTTAATCTAATGAAGAACTGATTTGTTAAATCAAATGAAAAATTGTGTGTTTGATTGGTCCAGACGCTACACTGTAGATGCTGTAACTCAACTATATGGATGCAAAAAGCATCTTTCTCCAATGGTGGCCAAAAGTTGTAGCATTTTCTTACTAACTCTATTATTTCAACAAAATAAAGGTATTTCAGGCTTCCATGATTAGTGACACAGGACATTCTGCCAATCATACCCAACCCCCCACCCTTAGTGGAATCTCATTGGTCCCCACAGCTATATACTGTATTATACATCAAATATGTTCTGATTGGCTGATTGTGTCACATTGTGCATTTTCACTTCAATAACAACTAAAAACAGGAAACTTTTGAGTTGTAGTTACTTGATAGATTTGATAGATTATAGTCACTTAAAAATAAATAAATAATACATACATAAATAATTCTGGAAGAATATGGCAAGGAAAATAAAATAAAGGAGTGAAAGAAGGAATAAATCAACTTAAATCCTTACAACATTTGCATTTGGAGACCTGACAGACAACTGTTTGAGAGAAAACTAAACACTACACACACTCAGACACACTATTATAGCAGCAGCACTTCAGACGCTGATTGATTATGTTGACTCTGATTGTGTGTGTGTGTGTGTGTGTGTGTTGTTGTTGTGGGAGAGATAAACAAAAAAGAAGATAATGAGTATTTTTCTTTCATGGACTGAGAATGTTTGAAAGGGTAATACACAACCTCATGAATTATTCATAAGTCATAAAGACCTGAGCACAAACCCCACCCACAGGCGGAAACCAAACACAAGAGTCAAATGATCATGATTGGAGAGCAAATCAACTGACATCATCACTGACATTCATCACCATGGAAACCATAGTTTCTACCAAAACAAATCAACTACACTATTATTATTATTATCATTATAGAACTGCAAATATATAAATACATTTTCAGCAGATTTGCACTGACTAGAATATCACAGACTTAAGGGTGGATTCTTAAACCCTTACCAACCATAGAGAGCACCCTAGCAACAGAAGAATGCACCCTAGCAACCATCAAGACCACCCTCACAACCACTGAGAACACCCTAGCAACAACCTAGCAACCACCAAGACCACCCTAGCAACCACAGAACACTCTAGCATTCACCAAGACCGCCCTAGCAACCACAGAGAACACCCTTGCAACCACCAAGGCCACCCTGGCAACCACAGAACACCCTAGCAAATACCAAGACCGCCCTAGCAACCACAGATAACACCCTTGCAACCACCAAGACCCCCCTAGCAACCACAGAACAATCTAGCAATCACCAAGACCATCCGAACAACCACAGAGAACACCCTAGCAACAACCTAGCAACCACCAAGACCACCCTAGCAACCACAGAACACTCTAGCAACCACCAAGACTACCCTAGCAACCACAGAAAACATCCTAGCAACTACAGAACACTCTAGCAACCACCAAGACCACCCTAACAACCACAGAGAACACCCTAGCAACCACCATTAAAAGTACCACAGCTTCTGCTCAGTCAAAAACACTCAAACATTTTTATTTATAAAAAGTAGAAATCTAGTTTCATATAAGGTCCTTGCACAGAAGGCTCAACAAAATACAATATCATGGTGCGCAAAACTATTTTAATTCAGAAGCAATTGAACTTCTGCTAGTCTGAATGGCTATGCATACCATTAAAGCATACCTGAGCGCCGCTTTATTTCCTTAATTAAAGTTTCGTAACAGCTTTACATTCAACACAATGACCGACCAGACCACCGTTCATTTAATGGAGAATTAATTACCTTTCCATATGAAAGAAAACGAGAAGTGGCCGACTATGAAAAGGTCCATCATGGTCGCCGAAGCATGGATTATCTGTCTGATGTTCATCCACCAACAAAATCAATTACTGAGGAGCCACTGATTGAAAAGCACAAGCTAGCAGATCATTAGCTGAGAACACATGATAGTCAACACCACTTAGTTGGACTAGAATGGAAATGAATGCTAAATGTGCCGAGGTTGCTAATCAGGATATGAGTGTAGGGCCAGAAGATGATGTTTCTTTATGAAAATGTCAGAAGCAGATGCGAGGGAAAACAATTTAGCCTTCAGAAAGGAAATCCGCATGCGACATCATAAGTGAGACTCTTTTGTATCCGACCGCAGGGGTGAAACACTGTTCTAGCATCACACACACACACGCATGTTTCATTCAGATGTGACTCACACACATGCCACATCTCTGAATGAATGGAGGATCTCAACAGCGTGAATGATAGCGCAGATCACTGTGACGTCACATTGTGATGTGTCTGTGTTTCTATTCACCATATGCACAATGAGGTTCAACAGTGACAGAAGTGGAGGGAATATATATAATAGAGCTCCGAGTTCCCATCCCAAGGTCATGGAAAACCTGGAAATAGCAGGGAAAATATATGAAATGGTAAAAGTCATGGACTTTTCTATAATAAATGAACATTTCTCTGGTTATGCTGCATGGAGGCTCAGAAAGACATTGAGCCACATTCAAATCTGCTGCTGTTTTGTCTTTTTGGACACAAATAAGTGTAATGGTTTAAATCCCTTGATTCGAAGGACTGGTACAAATAGAAATGTTCCAACTCTACTAAATATCCATGCAATGATCACAAATGTCTTCTGAGATCACATCTGGGATTTAAAAGCTGATTTTATTTTGTAATCTACAGCTGTTAGATCTTCTAACCTTGAATTAGGAACATACTAAAGTCTACTAAAAATGATTTGAAAGATTGCATATACACGTATGAGGTGGGTAGGTGAATATTTTACATCAGTTGCACATGTATGAAACTTCTAAATGTTTAGTATTGGTGTTGCTTACACTAGTGTTCAAAAGGCTGGAGTTTGCAGGATTTTTCAATGTTTTTGAAAGAAGTCTCTTAAGCTCACCAAGGCCGCATTTATTTGATCAGTAAAATTGTGAAATAATATTATCATTTAAAATAACTATTTTCTATGTGAATGTGTGTTCAAATGTAATTTATTCCTGTGATGTGCAGCTGAATTTTCAGCATCATTACTCCAGTCTTCAGTGTCACATGAACATTCAGAAACCATTCTAATATGCTGCTCAAGAAACAACAAAAGTCACCACCATGATGCTACTGTATTCTGACTGTTTGCTAGGATGGTAGCTAGTCTGTATAAATTTGCATCTTCTGCGATTTTTTTTTTTTACATATTTTATGGGGCGTTTGATCACTTAGTAAAATAACAGCACACTCTTCTCAACAACACGCAACATTTGAGGAATCATTCATGTCTGGAGCACAAATGGGGTGGAACTTCATTCCATCGGGAGTAACCACGTCTCGTCCTCCTTTGATTTTCTCATTTCTCCTGCTGTCCGTCTGAATGATTGCTCAGTATTTCTTGAGGAGATAACATGTTAATTACCTGCTGTCTTCAGTGCGTTTCATGTTGTGTGTGCTTCGTTACTCTTTACATGTGTTTATAGTTGAATTTGGGGGACGTCAGAGGAATCAATTCTGATATACTTTCAAATAAACCTGAAAATCATATACACACACACAAAGAAACACAGATAATTGAATTACAATACTGTATTTTAAACGGGTGGAAGTACACTAGCCAGGTTGACCTCACCTGATCATGATGATATCATGTTCAAAGTGCATCCAAAAATGTTATATTAAACAAATAATATAATAATATAATTTTATAACAATATATAAAAAAATGTATTTAAATAGTATTTATAATTTTTTTGCATGCACTTACACACAAATAGTACCTAAAAGCAAAAAATAAAAAAGGTACTTTTTTTTTGTATTTGACATTTGGTACCATGAATTTCAGTACCACGGTATTACCATCTGATACCATCACTGTTATGGTATAATGCTTTTTGGTACATGACCAAAAACCTAAAGCTGTACCATGGTAAATGTCCAAAAGCTTCATCAGGGGAAGCTGTTGCCTAGTGTAAAAAGCATGCGTGGACGCGAGAGATATGAATTAGTTAACACAGTCCCGGCTGGATACCTTTCATTCTGTGCGTGAACTTTCATGTGTTCCTGTGCTGTTTTGTGCTTCTCCTGAAGCCTGATGGATTGAGAGAGAGAGAGAGAGCGATGCCTGTTTTCTTCATTCATGAAACACCAACACACACAAAGGCTTTCATCATCTCTCGGGCTGTCAGTGGAGGTGGAGTACTACAGCATGAAGAAACAGGCTTCCCACAGGTCATCGGCGTGAGTCAGCAGAGCTGTGAATGAACAACCTGTTAGAGGAGGCAGAAACAACGCAGCACAATCACACTAAAAGCAAAGAAGAAAAGAGCTTGAAATGACAGCCTAGACTGTGATCTTTCATTAAGCACTACACCATACGAACACAAAAGACACCATTAAAGAATGAGTTCCACCAGAATGGTCCACGGTTCTCATGTTCAGTGGATTTTTAGCTGGGAAACTAGCTAAATCAGCCCACCTCTCCATTGACTTACTGTAGAGTCAGAAGTGCAGGATGATGCACACAAATTTGTTTACGAGATGCATGTTTTAAAAATACAAAAGCAATTTGTTTTTTCAGCATCTTTCTGATCTTACAATCTGCATTTGATGCAGTGTTCACTAGTTATAACCAATAAAACGAATCAAATCACACATTTACATTTTCATTTATGCTTTCTAGCTTTTATCCAAAGCAACTTACATCAGAGGAACAAAAGCACCTCATCTCACTTGATATTTGAACATTAAAATCTCTGATATTCCGGACTATAGATTTGCCTCAGGTCACTCATTTAATGTATGACTACTTGACTTTTTATTCTATTTTAGATATTTAAATGAATATAATTCAGGTCCATGGCACAAGTACATGAATTATGCAGCAAATTTGAATTATCATGGTAATAGCATAGGCGGAGCTGGCCACAGGGACTTGGGGCAAAAATGGCACTAAATTGGACAAAAATGCCCCTGCACAAATAAATGAAATCTATTACGTCTGTTGCTAACAAAGTGAATATGAACAGACAGTGTCGATTGTGGCATTAAATTAAGATCTGCTCATGTTGCACCGTATTTCATTTTAGGCGCTTTTACAGTGTTGCGCATTATAACCAATCACACACATATCTGTTGAGCTTAGGAATGCAATGGCCAATCAGAAGAACTTAAGATGAGTTTTGGTGGGAGTGCCAGGTTTTGCGACGTTACGCCCTGCTCTCTGACTGAATTCTGCTCTCTTGCAAATTTTCTCATCATAAACAACAAAGTGCAGATGTACATATGATGCAAGTAGTAGATTCATTCATCAAACAGTGTATAGACAGCTTTACTGATTATTATAACGATAGTTTTGATCTTTTTTTTGGAGAGTGCAGTGAGTTTTTGCTCTCTTAAACTCGCGGGAGCAAGATCAATATTAGTGATAAATAATGTCACTTTCTATATATAATTTATTGGCTGTTTGAATAGCTGTGGAAAGGAAACGTTATATAATTATCGATTTCTGAAGTTTTTATTAAATTGTAATCATGTTAAATACTAATTCAGTCCCATTAAACATTTTTTTTTTAGCCTACATGACACCCATGTCTGGTTCTTGCCTAAAAAGAATGGTTTTGGATGTTTAATACATTTGGCTGCTTTTAGACTTACCCTGGAGTTGGTTCACCCTCCGCCTTTGGGTAATAGATTTGTTCATATCCTTAAACACAAGCAATAATAATGCTGGTTGCAGTAAACACCCCTAAAATCTCTACAAACATTCGCCTTCATCTGTGTCGATTTTGTATCAGAGGGAGTGAGTCTAAAAACACTGTAAAAATGACCGTGAATTTAATGTTTTTAAGTACAAAGCCTGTTTAAATGGTTAATACAGTAAAATTCCACTACTATTACGGTTGAAAATCTGTATTGGACAACAAGAGGGACATAATTTACGGTAGCTCTACCGTTTGGAGGTGAAAAAGACCATTTTTCACGTATGAAAAAAAGACTGTATAATTTATAGTGAATAACCGTAAATTGACATTCCCAGAATTGCCTGCATTACATTTCAAATTTGATGTTTTTATGTTGAAATTATGTTTTTCTTATCAGTTTTGTATATTAGGGTTGTGTGTTACACCTAATGTTGTTAAATGAATGTTATTTCAGTGTCATGTGTGTTACCATGATGGTGTTTAGTGTTTGTGTGAATGACACTGTGCACCTTCTATATATGTTATTATTTAAAAGCTGCTTGTGATGGACTTTGGTTCATCATGTGACTTTCTCATCACCGCCTGTGGTTATCAGTGTATTACAAAGGTACAAAACAGATTTCAGTACTTCAACAGGTTGGTATATTAACATTATATCAGTTAATGAAATTACGGTATTTAACTGTAAATTTAAGTTAAAACCGTAAAGCCTAAAACATTGCTACCGTATTTTTTACGGTAAAATTCCGGCAACCAGAGCTTCCAGTTTTTTACCGTAAATTTTACGGAATAATTTTTTACAGTGCAGGGTTCATTAGTTGCACATGCAAGGATCTGTCTAACGTTACGTTTTTTCTGTGTTATATCTTTCACTTGGATGTTATAAGCTGCACTGAGTAAATACAGCTGGATAAATGTTGGACAGTTCATGCAATCAATTGTCACATCTTTAATTATGTAGAGGAGGAAGAGGAAAAGGCTATCAGACTCAGATGACAGCGTATAAAATCAATATGCAAGAGTTCATGGTGCATAGTGTATATTATGTCATCTGGGACACAACTTATGTCTCCAACACTACTACAAACATGACATTCAGAACACACTTACCATTTGAGGATGGACCAATCACAGGACATTTCATCAGTGCAGCTGTTCCCATGGCGATGGTCAGCGGATGGAGTTTGCTGAATGGCCAGTGACAGGAAACATCCAGAGGAATCGTGCCATTGTAAGTTTCACCAGCGAATGATGACAGAACAGACCGTTTACAATCTTAAAAAACTGAAAACTGAGAAAATGTCCAAATAAAATGCATAATTTATGACACAGAATATGAATGCATTCAGATGTTTAAACAGGTGAGGATAAAATCTCTGTCTACATTGATTCACTGAAAATAAATCTTTAGAATAAAATGATTAACTGCTATTTTGCTCTCATTTTCTAATAAATTTAAGAATACTTTGTATTTCAAATAAAAATTGAAATTTGACATTTGAAATCGTTCTGAAGACAAAACTTTCTCATTTAAGAACACGTTTAAAAAAATACTTTGCATTCCACAATTCTTTGAAATGTTCCTATTTTTTAAATGCCATTTACTTATTATTTTCAAATTAAGCATAGGCTAAGAAAATGTTGTATTCCCCAAAAAAAAAAATCCTTTATAATGTTTAAGATTTTTACAGCATCTTTTACACACTCGATGCTATTTTCAGAGAAACTGTAACCCACTTCCATGGGGCTATTTTTATTCTTCTCATGTTTAAAGGAATATCTCTCTTCACTTATCTGAACAAAACTTACTCGCTTCTGAAAACAGTTGCATCTCAGCAGGATAAGACAGACATACAGTACTGCACTGAGAGTTCAGCTCAGCTCCTTAAAAACAGATTTCTTTTATGTCTAACATTGTAAGTGAAGACTCATGTTGTAAATCTGCATCTCAAATGAAGTGCAGTGGCCTGTTTTATGCCTCGCTGATACCAAACCTGTGGGCTTCCCGCTCGGAAACAGAAATTCCCAAAGCTGTGATATCTGAGAGGTAAAGCGCGTGGCTCGGGTCACGCACGGCTTTCTCTGCTTGTCTCTGAGCGCAGGACTGAAGTGAAGTGCAGTGGACTGAATCAAGGACTGAGTTTGGATTAGCTGTGCTGAATGAGTCTGAGGAATTATGGGAACTGTTTGAGAAAAACCACAAGCAATACAAAACCACTTTCAATTTATAGGACATTTAATTCACAATGAATATGAACAAACATTACTTGTTGGATTTATATAGGCTACTCTATATATATATATTATAATATATATATATATAAAATTACTACATAATTTATATAGAACTGATAAAAGGACTAATTATGCTGTAGTGAGAAAAAATTTGTAAATATTTATTAATTACATTATTTAAAACATGATTAATTGTGTAATCTGTGGTACATCCTTTTCTACCAAATATTAAGAATACACATTCATCGAAGATAATCAGAAGTTAGTTTATAAAATGAATGTTAGATATATTAGATATTATTGTAAAAAAAAAAATTATATATATTAGATACTAATGACACATAAAAATAAAAATCACTCATAAGAAAATCCAAATAGCTTAAAACTAAAAATTCCATTTATTTTTGTAATCATAGGTTTATAGTTACTTTAAATAACAAAAACTCAATAAAATCTATCTGTAGCGCTATATAATAATAATAAAATATTGTAATACTCAACAACAATAACGTAAAGTGATAATAAAATATTGAAAATAATATAAAATAATTAAACAATACAAACACTGTTGCAACAAAAAAAATGAAATTTAATTATATATTTCAGAAAAAATATTGTAATTTGTTTTTGTTTTATTATTATGACAGACCTAGACATACCAACCACAGGCATATTTTATTTATTATTATTTTTTTTGTGTGTGTGGACCCCTTATACCCTTTATGCTATAGTTTTCAAAACCTCGGCTCAAAACCTCTGCAGAAAAGTTTAATTTTGCACACCTAGTACTGCACAGAATGCCGGATTGAACTATAAGACAGCATAATTTATGTAAGCACCATTAGTTTTACTTGGTTATCAATCAAAAACCTAGAGCATCTGGTGTCACTTTAGCTCGGCAGCTCTTCAGCTCTGATTCTGTGCTCGTCTCGCTCTCTCTCTGACACTCTCAGCAGTTGTTGCAGCAGATGGTTGTCCTTTGCTACAGGAGCAACAACAACAGAAGTTACTCTCCCTCTCTCACACACACACACACAAATACTTTCAGACTTGGGAAGAACTCAAGTTGTCACCGGTGACTTTCAGAGCAGCAGTTTACCTGCAGACAGAAAGATCTCATGCTTATTTAAACGCATATATCTGTGTTTGTCACAGCAGACTCAACCACGTATTAAATATTAAACTAAATAAGTGTTTCTCTCCTTTTCCTTCAGGGACCAAATTAAAAGAGTCATTTTAATGCATCCCACCAAAACCAGGATTCAATTCAAAGCCTTCATTTCTGAAAGTATTTCTCAATTATTTTATCTGTAGGGACTTCAAAACAATCTTTAATAAAGAGTGTTTTAAGCCTTGAACCAAACCAATCAGCTCGGACATGAATCACTATATTATAAACTTTAATTTTGAAGGGAAATATAAAAACTATTAGAAAATGCTATTTAAAATACAAAAGAACGTATCTTGTATTTCACAATATTTTTTTTGTGTGTGTATATATATATATATATTATTTATATATATATATATATAGATAGTTTTTTCTTCTGGTTTTTAAATGAATAGTTGATACTCTTGCATATCACCATAGACCGACTGCACTGCAAAACATTTTCTTAATCAGTATTTTTGTCTAGTTTTCCAGTACAAATATCTAAACACTCTTAAATAAAGTTACATTTACTTGAGATGCAAGTTTACTAAAAGTATTAAGTCTTGTTTTGTGAAAAATGTTTCAAAATTAAAACAAGAACAAATGAACTAAAAGTGAAAAAATAACGTTTTTAATTAACCCCTTTGGCAGATATTTATTCTTGTTTTAAGCAATAGCTTTTAAGGCTTAATATATATGTATATTTTTTCTTCCAGAAAACAAGACATTATATTTAATGTCATTTTGCGCCTCAAGAAAATGCATCTTGATTTAAGAATGTTGAGATGTTTTACTGAAAAACAAGACAAAATCACTGAATTAATTTTTTTTGTTGTTGCAGCGCACAGTCCATTGATTTGCCATCTAAAGAATATTATACACAAAAATAAGATTTTTTTCAAAAACAGCATACAACAATCTAACTGGTCAGTTTTACACTAACTTATGGGTGCCATCAAGATTCATAAGTCCACTTAGAAAAAAAATCACTGCTACAATGAACATTTGTGAGATAGAACTAACCACTGCAAGTTTGCAAGGTGTTTGCGAAAGCGTTGCATATTCTGCTTTGTGATCTGAATTATGACTGTAAAACAAATATAGATGTACAACTGTCATACAGCAGCACAACAGGGAACCTGAATCTGCCTGCGGATTCTGCAGTATAAAGCGATGTGTTTGCTAAATCTGTGTTGATTTATGACTGTTGATTATAACTCTGTGCTGCATCAATGTCTCAGAGCCAGACACATCAATAACTACTGACAAAATTCATCTTGCCAGTTTAAAGTGACAGACGGTCGGTGGGGGGCGGCGCCCCACGCATACAGTCCAGCCTATCAGAGACCTCATCTCATTACTCCCAAAAGCTTATTAAATATAAAACAGACACCATTTATCACGGCATACAGCTCCACAACAGGACGCATGCATCAGGAGAAATGTCAGCTAGGCTTTATTTACACTTTGTATACGCTGTCATGAATGCTTCCCGCTCACCTCTGGTGTCCCATCGATGCTATGGGGTCCACGGGAGCGTCATGCTGAAAAATGAGCTGCCAGGAGAAAAAGTGCATGAAGCCACAACAAATAAAGACTTTGGAAGGTTTTATTCTGGACATGATACGAGTAAAACGTAATTTTACACCAGAAACACAGACAAAAAAAGGCATTGTGTTAATGTAATACACTACAAAAAATGACTTTGTTTGCAGAATTTTTGTCATGTTTAATAGTACAAATATCTAAACATTCTTAAATCAGGATACTTTTACTTGAGATGTGAAATTACTTAAAGGGGTCATATGATGTTGCTAAAAAGAACATTATTTTGTGTATTTGGTGTAATGAAATGTGTTTATGCGGTTTAAGGTAAAAAAAACAACAACATTATTTTCCACATACTGTACATTATTGTTTCTCCTCTATGCCCCGCCTTTCTGAAACGCATCGGTTTTTACAAAGCTCATCGGTCTGAAAAAGCGAGGTGTGCTGTGATTGGCCAGCTATCTAGTGCATTGTGATTGGCCGAATACCTCAAGCGTGTGAAGGAAATGTTACGCCCCTCACCATACTGTGATGATGCCCTGTCAGGCCGGAGCGATGATTCAAAAACATGAAAACCCATTATAAACGAGGCATTCGTTGCAACCAGTGGGGACATAATTATGGATTATAATGACTTATACTGTCTTTTTAAGCGTTGCGTTGCATCGCGCCGTGTAAACATAAAACTATGTCTGCATTTGTGGTCGGAGAAATGACAAACAACAAACGCTACTCTACACTGCTCAAAACTCGCGTTGACGTCAGTGGCAAATCCTTTAAATATAAAAAACGTACTTACAGTCTATGAGTCAGAACAGCCGGCATTGTAGTCTACTCTCCCAGGATCAGGAAACAGTCCTCCATAAAATGTGCTGCACACATCTGAATATTTGGGTTGAACTGTTCGGGAACAGTGTTGTAAATAAAACTTAACCACTGATTTCTAGTCGTGTCCATTTTTGGAAGGCCAAACAAAGTAGTTTCGCTTTCACAACGAAACACAGCATCACACATGGTGGCCTAGAGTGAGCGGAGGCAGGCGGGCTTGAGAACGGCGCGGCCGGCGGATTCGACGAAGGAGCGTCCGGTGGGCTTGCAGCAACCACATGTGACGAACCCAGGCTGGAATCCGCTTCGATCCGGCGATCCACCGCGCAAAGTTGTTGTATTTCCTCATCGACCAGCAGGCTCAGCTCCAGGCATGACGAAGCGGAGTATCGTCCTCTTATGGAAGACCAAACAAAATAGTTTCGCTTTCACAACGAAGCACACAGTGTCTTCACGACATGGTGGCAGCGGCAACAATACTACAGCGAGAATAAAAGTTACGCCTTCATGTTTTTTTTTTCTTTGCATGAATATTTGGGCGGCGTTATGCAAATCTTCCCACATCGTGACATAGACATGTGGGGGCGTGTTAGAACGAGCCGTTTTAGGCAGGCGTGGCTGACTCTGAACTTTTATAAAAAAATATCTCTTTGGATTTAAGACTTTAATCTATGCAACTTTACAGATCTTCTTTATGCACAAGAGCTTAAGAGAAATGAAAAAAATTTAAATCGCATCAAATGACCCCTTTAAAGTAAAGGCCAGACACGCCTTGAACCTCCAGTTCAGCTCTTAAATAGTAATACACCAGTATTAATATCTGCAGAAAAAATGCATCTTGCATGGCAGAACACTTTCATTCAAATTACTGCATTACAGTCACAATGTTATCAGGAAAAGTCTGAACTCCATATGCTTTTAAATTACCCAGTGAAGTCCCAAGCTAATGTTAACACTAGATCCTGTAGGTGTAGCCTTCAGGTTCAGGTACTTACGAGAAATTTCCTCACACACAATAGATAAGAGACGCATATTACAGGTGCATCTCAATAAATTAGAAGGTCGTGGAAAAGTTAATTTATTTCAGTATTTCAACTCAAATTGTGAAACTTGTGTATTAAATAAATTCAATGCACACAGACTGAAGTAGTTTAAGTCTTTGGTTATTTAATTGTGATGATTTTGGCAACAAAACCGAGGAGAGAGACCGCAGCCTTATGAGTATTGTCAAGCAAAATCGATTCAAGAACTTGAGTGAATTTCACAAGGAATGGACTGAGGCTGGGGTCTAGGCATTAAGAGCCACCACACACAGATATGTCAAGGAATTTGGCTACAGTTGTCGTAGTCCTCTTGTTAAGCCACTCCTGAACCACAGACAATGTCAGAGGCGTCTTACCTGGGCTAAGGAGAAGAAGAACTGGACTGTTGCCCAGTGGTCCAAAGTCCTCTTTTTAGATGAGAGTAAGTTTTCTATTTCATTTGGAAACCAAGGTCATAGAGTCTGGAGGAAGGGTGGAGAAGAGCTCATATAACCAAAGTTGCTTGAAGTCCAGTGTTTAGTTTCCACAGTCTGTGATGATTTGGGGGGCAATGTCATCTGCTGGTGTTGGTCCATTTTGTTTTTTGAAAACCAACGTCACTGCACCCGTTACCAAGAAATTTTGGAGCACTTCATGCTTTCCTTCTGCTGACAAGCTTCATGGAGATGCTAATTTCATTTTCCAGCAGGACTTGGCAACTGCCCACACTGCCAAAAGCACCAAAAAAGTTGGTTAAATGACCATGGTGTAGGTGTCCTGGGCTGGGACTGGCCAGCAAACTCACCAGACCTGAACCTCATGGAGAATTTATGGGGTATTGTCAAGAGGAAAATTGAGAAACAGAGACCAAAAAAAATGCAGATGAGCTGAAGGCCACTGTCAAAGAAACTGGGCTTCAATAACACCTCAGCAGTGCCACACAACTGATCACCTCCATGCCACGCTGAATTGAGGCAGTAATTAAAGCAAAAGGAGCCCCTACCAAGTATTGAGTACATGTACAGTAAATGAACATACTTTCCAGAAGGCCAACAATTCACTAAAAATGTTTTTTTTTATTGGTCTTATCAAGTATTCTAATTTGTTGAGATAGTGAATAGTGGGTTTTTGTAAATGTGAGCCGAAATCATCACAATTAAAAGAACCAAAGCATTAACCACTTCAGTCTGTGTGCATTGAATTAGTTTAATACACGGTTTCACTGGAGTGGCATTACTGAAAAAATGAAACTTTTCACAACATATCTTATTTATTGAGATGCACCTGTATCTTCCTTGATATCCTGGCCTACAGTACATTTCCCAAATGTCAAATGCAGAAATGCTGAAAGTTGGAGGGAAAACTTATAATAATGCACCAAGAATGTCATAACCTGTACAACACTTATGCTATTGTGGAAATACCACAGTACACTGATGGTATCAAATGGTAATACCAAAGTGTTTGAATGGTTTGAAAAAGACCATTGGACAGCTGCAGCTCATCCAGAACACTGCTGCCAGGATTCTGACTAGAACCAGAAAATCTGAGCATATTACACCAGTCCTCAGATCCTTACATTGGCTTCCAGTTACATTTAGGATTGATTTTAAAGTACTTTTACTCGTTTCTAAATCACTCAATGGCCTAGGACCTCAATACATTGCAGTTATGTTCACTGAATATAAGCCTAAGAGACCACTCAGATCATTAGGATCAAGTCAGTTAGAAATACCAAGGGTTCACTCAAAACAAGGGGAGTCTGCTTTTAGCTATTATGGCACCCGCAGCTGGAATCAGCTTCCAGAAGAGATCAGATGTGCTAAATCGGTAGCTACATTTAAATCAAAACTCAAAACAGATACACTGTCCAAAAGCAGTGCTTTATGTTAAAGCTTTATATTAAAGCTTTTAGACATAAAAGGTTTGCCATTTGGAATTTGGAGTTAAAAACGTCCCATGATATCTAAAAGTTACAATTTGGAACCTGAAAGTTTGAATTTGGAATTAAACGCGTCCAAATTTGGGATTTGAAAGCTGGAATTTTGAACTAAAAACATCCAAAATTGGTACCGCAAAGTTGGAGTTTGGAATTTAAAATATCAAAATTTGTTGTGATTTGGAATTTTAAAAGTTTACAAACATTTCTTCAGGGTTTCCTAATGTTGAACTCTGGTCAGACAAGGCTTTAAACAGTTAACCTCATCTTCAAAATAACAGACCTTTTCCACATTGATGCCTTTGAAATTTATTCTATTTAAATGTAAGCTGACCCATGGCTCCGGTGAGGCATGACATGACCAGTTGTCATGGACACAGGTTACCTTTGGTTGCCAAAGTAACTGGTGCACAGTGGCAGGGACTAAGAAACACAAAATTATGAAAATGAGTAAATTCATGTACTCGAATGATTATTATTCATAAATATGAAATAGAGACATACACAATATAAGCATGCAGCAATAAATATAAACAAGAAAAATATATATTTTTAGATTTTCTGAAGAAAATGTGATTGTGATTACCTGTGCAAAAGTTTCCGCCACAATACTGGAGTGTTGTTGGTGTTTGCCAGGGCATTGCTGTACAGCTGCTAGGGTGTTCTGGGTTGTTCCTAGGGCATTGTCAAGGCAGAGACAAAACAACACCAATTAGTGTTAAATCTGCCATTGTTGTTTTAAATCTAGGCAAATCAAAGTTTCCGCCAAAATGCTGGAATTTTGTTGGTGGTTGCCAGGGCATTGCTAGGGTGTTCTTCGTCATTTCTAGGGTGTTGCCAAGTCAAAGAGCTAAAACACCACTAATTAGTGTTCAATTGTCGAGTGTTTATTAAATTCTAGGCAAATCTACACTGTCACTAATAATAAAACTAACATTATTGGAATACATTTACAAGAAAATACTATTTGATTCTTTTTACATCAAAATTCCATGTTTAATTCAATGTGCTACTTGCCATTTCTTTGTAATTACAGTATTTGTGAAATTCACTAGCAATTTCTAATTGAAAATGGTTTTAAATGTCATTTTTTCCCCAGTGTAGTTACCAATGATTTCTTTACACGCAAAACAAATGCTACGTTAAGAGACTTGAAATCAGAATATGATCATGATCTTGAGATTTGGTTTAAATCCGATAGGATAACACTCACGTCCAAAGACCATATACAGCATGACCCTCAATATGAAGAATGAGAAGTTGATTCATACTGGAGCCTGCTTGCTTAAAGAAAGAACGAACACGCACACACAATAGTGAACATGAAAGGTAAGGGAAAAAGTTTTGTGTACAATTTTTATTTTATCGTATTTGTGGGTAGGGCTCAAAGGGAATCATTTAACGATTTTAAAGGGAATCACCATAATATGGCAAGGAAATTGTGTATCCAGAACTCAATGTTGGTACGGCTGGCATCACTGAAGCCGGCACGCGAGTGTCAGTGAACGAGCCGTATGACGGCAATTCTGCAATGGATATCTGTAGTATGTCAAAAATATTAGTGAAAACACTATATGATCACGAATTGAGCAATTCGTAACAAGGATCGGCGGTTAGGACATTAAATTGTGAAGCACACATTCAACACACCAAACAGCGTTACTTCCTAGTGGATTTCCATATAAATAAGGCTTTATTGGATAAATCTAGGACATATAAACTAATCTAACACACGCAATCACACACAAGTTGCAGAAAGAGAGAAAAGAAAGTGAGTGAGAAAGTGAGGAAATAATTAGTTTAAGAGAATGAAAATTTGAAATCCCAAGTTTACAGCAATATGCGCATTGCATAGATCTGAACAACCATCACTCACTTAATTAACCCTAGCATTGAGTCCCTCAATTAGGTTAAAATATGAAATGCACCAGTTCAGTTAGAATCTGGAGGTACTTGCGTTTCTGTGTCGGGGGTTCCCTTCCTTGTCTGCTGAAAGGGGTGCCCTGCAGAAGGGTGAACCACTGTGATTGTTTGACCTGGAGGTCGCAGTTGGGCCAGGCCCAGTGAAACGATTGGGAGTGTGGCTTGAGCACGGGCCGCTTGTGGTCGCGTGACGAAGAGTCTGAAGGGTTAGACGAGCAACTCATTCGTGGAAGAATGCATGCGTCCGTTAGGGCAAGAACTCAGAAACACAGAGAACCTCTCAACGGACAATCACAAGCAAAACTAAAGAAGAATAAGAAATAGATGTAAAGTTTGATGAGCACAGGGGGATGGCGTTTATCCTCATGGTTTTGAGAGCTCCAGGCGTTGAGGAGTGGCGTGTAAGCTGCCAGAGCACGCTCAAACTAGAAGAAGCCCACAGCACCAGGACTAGGAGTGAAAAGCTACAAAAGCAGCATGGCTAAAGCTAGGACACAAAAAGGTCAGACCCGCAAAGAAAGGCCAAAAAGAGCAAAAAACCAAAAGCCCAGTCTTGCCATGTGTCCTGAGAGTATTTAAACCCAGGATGTGCGTTAACACACCCCCCAAATGTGACTTAATCCGCGACAAGGTAGCTCGGGGTGTTGCAATGTTTTTCCTTCCCATTCATAAATCAACTGTTTTCTCATCATTCACATGACCTGCGTTTTTTCCGCTCTGGTAGAGTATGATTTTGGAAATGATTTCTATCACGAGGATATGATAAATTTGACCAAGAATTGACTGGGAGAAAAGTTTCAAGCATGAAAATTCAAACTCACAAATACCAAGCATGAATATGACCCCTTAATCTCTTCAATAGTTATTAACAATACATAAACAATAAATGATTAAAACATGATGGTTAAACATGTGGGTTACATACATAATATGGAGTTATGCATAGCAATTATTAGCTGGTCACCATTCCTTTTAGTGTCATTTAGGTGCATGGAGAGGCAGTTTCCGTGCCATTCTGTGAATGTATGAAGACCAGAGATGTTAAAATGTCTGTAAGGAATTTTAGTCTCTCTTTTCTTGTCGTAAAGTGGGGGAAGTCAATGTACGAGGAGCTTGTGACTGTAGTTACTCTCGTGTGATAGTCATGCGGTCATCTCTTTTGACCATTATTTTTGATAACTTGCCCCAAAATTGACAATTTCCTTGGAATTGTCAATGTGTTCTTTTGTGTTAATGTTGAAACTGTTCTGTGACAGGGTCTTAGGTTTAAGCTTGCTTCAGAGAGGCTGGGGTCTGATTTATAACATCCTGTTGTCTTGGGCCTCTGTGTAATTTTTGTGACTCCTCGTGCCTCAACCCGGTTTTGACCAAATCTTAGATTGTCTGATTCGGTCTGATATCCTACACGTGGCACCCCTTCGATCGGTGAGCGATGTGTTTGAGTCGAAGAAAATCGCCCCGCGGACTGAGCTGGCGACTGACACACAGGCAGAAGAACAGACGATAGTGTGACAAGAATCGCCATCCACGACACAGCTATAAACAAGCAATGATCTACCTCCATGACAAGTTCTGTACTGGTGAGGCAACCCGGTTTATTTAGGTACAGGTGGTAAAGTTCAATTAGTCAAAATAGTTTAATAAATTGAAATATGTTTTAATTCAATCTGGAAAAGGCGTTCCACGAACTGGGCGCGCGTGATCCGAGTACGAGTTGATTCGTCAATCAAATTTTGTGGTTAACTTTGTTTGGTTCTTTTAGGTTGTCTTAATTTAAAACGTTTACTGTTAATTTCCTAGTAACATCATTTGCAATGAAATGAATTGACCTATCGTGCATGGAGCTTTCTGGCTTCCATTCAGCTTAGAATTACTGGCGGATATTAGGTGTGGTGAGTCAATCCTAATATCAGACCTTTGACCCTTGCAGGGTGTCTAGGTGTTTCACCTACTAAGGAAAGAGAGGAAGGAATCAGGATAGGTAAAAGAAGAACAAACAAAACTAAACTGCTGTGTATTTTCCTAGCATGGCTTACAACTACCGTTGAGCTAGGATGTCATGTGCACCTAGTGTGTCATGTACCTTAAATTAGTGTCAGGTGTTCTACCTATTGTGCGGATGGCTGCATATTTCTTTATGGTGGGCATATGTAACTTTATGTTACGCTAAAATTTGGATATTCTACTTGTGGGAAGAAAATGTTTGTTGAATGTGTTATCAGTAGATGTGGTTACCTCTGGGTGTAGGTAATGTTGTGTGTGTGTTAATGGTGTAGTGTATGTGTGGTCAGATCTGTTTCAATCTGTGTTGTCTCCCCCCTTTTCTTGTATGTTCGGTTTTCATCGCGCTCTTGAGCTCAATTTTTCCCCGTCCGTCTCCTCGCCCTTAGTCTGCATCCTTGGCTTGGATGAGGGCGTGTCCATGATCTAATGGGGGTCAGTCCAGCAAGGCAGGAAGTTCTTTAGCAGACAGTCAGAGCTAGTTTGGCATGGCTGTGTGAAGCTGGAGTGCAAACTTTGTCTCCTATGTTGCATTCCTCTTGTGATACCTTCTGGTTGTGGCAGACTTTCTGACCTTCTGTGCTTGGGTGGTTGCTGTTGCACAGACAGGAATGTGGTTCTTGGAGTTGATTTGACAGTTTGTTATTGAGCGATGGGTGACTGAGGTGATGTTCTTTGGTACCTCAGAGTTTCATCAACAGTTGGCCGTGAGAGACTTGCTCGTTCTGGGTGGTTGTTGAAAAGGTGCTTGTCATCTCTGATGTGATGTACCAGGTGATCACCGGACTTTCGTTCTGTCGCTGGTCACAGCGAGCATAAGTCAACTTTGTGGTCATCCATGTTCAGCTTTCCTTGAAGGAGCTCTTTCATTTGTCTCATGACTTGTTCCATGTCGTCTGAGGATAAGCTGTCTTGCTCTTATGGTCTGCCTGGGTCTGGGGATGGTAGCGTTTTGACATACTCAGCACTGTGCATGTCTGGCTTTATGCATGTCTGAGTGGTGCTGAGGTGGGGTTTGTTGTCGCTTACTCACACGAGTTGCTCTTGGATGAGTCAGGCGAGTACCTTTGGATGTCTGGTTAGGTTTCCAATTGTTCCTATCTTTTGGGTTTCTTGAAAAGCGTGGCTGTTCCCATGGATTTTTCCAGCAGCTGGGCTGAAAGCTGTCATGGACATGGTTGTCACGTTCTCTGTGCTCTTGATGGAATACTCTGGTGTCGTTATGCCACTGGGTGTCTTCCAGTGCAAGGCTTGAGTCTTTGGTAACAGAGTTCAAGAGTGTGGATGTTTTATTAACTTTCTTTGAGGCCATCTTCTGCTTGATGTAGGCCTTCTGTGTTAGGTCACGCAACTGCTGGATGGTCATGGAGCGTGGACAGGCCATGAAGCCTAGATGGTGGCTGACTCCAGGGTTCAGATTCCTTAGGAAGAGGCTTTTGAAGTTCAAATCCTCTTCAAGGTCAGGTTTGTTGTGAGCACCAAAGTACGCTTGTCGGAGTCGGTTGTAGTAAGCTTGTGGAACCACTTGTCGACCTTGTTTGATCTCCAAAGTCAGTGTTAACAGTCCATGTCACCGCGGTTCAGAAGGCGCGCGCTACGCCAGGGGTCCACTGTAAACTGTCTGTAATACCGAGTCACCCGTGTCCGACCTCACGAACACGTAAGCTGTTAAAAGCGACTTGGTTGAGCCCTGGGTGGCGATAGGAAGTTTCGTATCTCAGGACTGGATGTGGCTCTAAGGAGGTATTACCTGTCTTTGTCAGTCACATGAGGTCTCATTTCCAGATAAAACTCGATATCTTGCAAGTAGGCCTGGATGTCGTGGCCCTCTGCACAGTTTGGGTTGAAACTGCTGATGTTTTTAGACAGCTTGTCGAGGTCTTTGATGGTCATCCCATGTGCAGCTCCAAGGTCTGCTTGGATGGGAGGTATTCTTTCGTTGGCAGGAAAGGCTTGTGTGGCGAAGGCAGGTGAGGTTTTGGGTTGTGGCCCTTCGCACCTTTCGTCATATGCCAGTTCTTGGACATGGGACTCTGCTCTGACCTAGGCAGAAATTCGCAGCAGCGCGGAAAACTAAGCAGTGGTGAGGCTGAGAGGTGCTTCTCTTTTCTTGGCTCTTGTTTTAGTTCATAAGCATCTTTGAGTTCTTTTCTGACCTTGTAGAGCTCATCGTTGGTATCGTCTCGTTGTTGGGTCAGATTGTCCATTTCAGTTCTATACCTTTCAAAGTGGTCTTTCAGGGTACTGATTTCAACATCCTTGTCTCTGATGTGATTCTTGGCTTTCTCTAGTAGCTGTTCGGCATACTGGAGTCTGTTTACCAGGTCTTTCTGGACAGCCTTTGAATGTTGCTGGTCGAGCTGCGCTGCTGCCAGGGCTGCTTGGAGTTTCATAACTTGTTCCGTTGTTTCCTGCTCCCTCTCGTTGGGTGCTTTGAGTTGATCTTGAACTTTCACTTCCAGCTGGTCTATGCGGCGTTGAGCACGTGTCAGCTCCCCTTGAAGGTGGGTGATGTGCTTGTCGCTAAGTTTCAGCTGGGTTGTGAAGGCGTACCTTAGGGAGCTGGTGATTTTGACTAGCTACTCGTGGTTGTTGTTCTGGCTTGAATCTTGTGTCAGGAATCTTCTCAGGATTAGGATTATTATTAAAAATAATAACAGTTCAAATGTCTTGGGGGTGAGGCTGTCTGTCATGCCTCTCAGCCAAGTATTCACATCTTCCCCATGGGCAATGGGGTTTGCAGTCTGCGACATTTTGGCACGCTGGGGAGAAGAGAGACTGACACAGATCTGTGTAGAGTAGAAGCCTATGTGTGGCGGGACAACTAAGTGTGGTATCGGTGACTGTGACCCACTAGTGAAGTGTAGTGATGATTGTGTTGGTCTCAGGTGTATAAGTAGATTAGGGATGCAAAGACTTCGTCACTTCTAACGAGGAATAGGAAAAAAGAGAGAAAAAGGTAAAAACAATTCAGTAAAAAAAAACAATTCCTTTTTGGTTGAGAATTTTTTTTCAATTTAATGTGGTTATCAAGAAGGTAAACAATATTATTAAATCTCTGTTTTAAACAAAAGAATGCAATAATAATGTTGATATCTCTTTTCTTAGTCTGACAGGATTGACACCGTACCCCTTACAGTTGTGCCGCTCACCAGGGAGGCTGCGAAGGCGACAGTTGTTCAACACATCTCTATTAAATTGATCTCAGCGTTGGATGAGATTCTGAAATTTGGATTGCGTTTCCAAATGTAGGGAGGTTAGAAAGAACAAAGGAGGGGTTGATTACAATCAAATTCATACGGATGATTCGTCTTTTTCAACAAGATTATGTATTTCATTCACATAGGATTGATTGATGGTTCTTACAGGTCCCTACGCATGTGAAGAGTAAAGAGGAAAGAAAGCAGGAGAGGACAGGAGAAAAGGGAAGGAGAACTCAGGAGTTTACTCCGTAAATTGAGTGGATCGTGTCCACTAGCAGGCTCTGATGCTGTTATGCCCAACTACGAGTAGAATAGTGTTGTTTTTAGTTGCTGCACAACTAACCAAACAAAAATAAAATTTAATTGAAAGAGAGTTGTCTTTCTAATTTATGTGAACTCGTAGTGAGGGATAACACTGTCTCATATTAGGGCTCGGGTGTGTTGTTCCCAAGCTAGGATCTCCAGAGGAAAAAGACTGGTAAAGTAAAATTAAAAGTAATAAAAGGGCAAAGTAAGTAGAAAGGAAATTAAAAAACGAAGGAAATCAAAATAAAACAATAAAGGCTAAGTGTATAACCACAGGAAGAAAAGTGGTAAAACGCAATAAAATAATGAGTAAGTATAAGTCTGAATAGAATTTATTGATAGGAAATAAAATCAATTAGGTAGAATAAGTTAACTTAAACTTTCAAAGTTCAAGGCTTATTCGTACCTAAAAAAATTAGGCATGAGAGGGAATACTAGAAGTAATGATCATATGAAATTATCTGAGGGAAAAATTTGAATGATTCCAAATAAATTCAATGTTTTAATAAATTAGAATTTGGCACAATTAATAATTGTGAATCAGTATCTCCCTTTCTAGTAAAATAAGATAAAGTGGTAAGAAGTGAGAAAAAGGAGGAATAAGAGAGAGAAAGAGACCAAAAAGGTGTATTAGTTTAGATGTTTAAAGGGTTAAATCACTTTATCGTTGTCCAAACAGACACTGAATTCAACCACTGGATGTCAATGCTAACTGCTAACCTTTGAGGCTAAAGGCTTTAGCACAGACTTCAATGTAAACAACTGTTTCGTTAGCTTAGCCACCCGTGGGGTTTGTTTACAATAGCGTCGCTGTGCTGCGCGTGCGCAGTTCAGAGTTGCTTCGGAAGTAGGTTCAGACTTCCATGTCACGATCATAACTATGGCAACCAAAACAAGCTCTAGTGTGCTAGCATGTGAATAGTTACATTGCAAGTACAGTTAAGCATGTTACATGAAATGTCGGCACATTTCAACACTGTACAAATAACAACACCGCTTTGGTTGGTTTTACGATGTGGCGCTTAAACTCTCGGTTGTTCGGAGTTAGATTTAACTTTATTCAAACAGCAGCTTTGTGCTGCAGTTAGGGCAAACAGTAATAACGATCTCAGCAGATCTTTAAATCTCTGTGCCAGTTTCTCTGGACACTTAAACAACAGGGTTTCTTCGCTGTTGTTGCAAAGTTAATATTCACTTACACGCCGTGTTAAGCGAAATTAAATTTACTTTGTGAACGGACACAGGCAGGCAAGCATTATTCTCGTAATGTTTAACTCAGGGAGTCGAATAGCATGGCATAACAATGGAACACGCATTTGAAATCAAACTATGAATAATAAGGCGTTGATAAGAAAATTAAGGAACACGCTCAAACTATTTTTTATCCACCTATTTATTTCCCTTTTAACTACAGCAGTTTAGCGGCGTTCAGCTAACGGTGACTGAGATTCAGGGAGAATAGCGACTGAAAACACTGGAACACGCAATGAAATCAATTCAGCTATAAAACAAGGCATTACAAAAATGAGGAACACGCTCAATTTCCACCTTATTGCACGATCTCAGATGTTAACTTGAAGTTCACTTACTGCAGTTTAATAATGAAGAGGCGGACTCGCGTTACAGCCTTCTCTGTATTAAAGCGGTCGCGGCGCTGCTCTCACTCACTCACACACACACCACACACACACACAAACACACAAAACACACACACACACACAGTTTCAACAGACGCTTCTCATATTCATCGCAGCAATGGAAATATGAAAATAACTGGCTTTTTTGCTCACAATTAGGTTTTAATATGCCCAGCAATTCTCCACCAATTTGTAAGGGAAACAGGTCAATTTAGCTTAAAGGGAATCATTTAAGATTTTAAAGTGAACTCCACCATTAATATGTAAGGGACTTAGGACAGAATCACTGTTTTACGGCAGATCACTGAGACAGCCAGCGAGTCAGTGAACGAGCCGTACGACATCAATTCTGCAATGGATATCTATAATCCAAAATATAGTGAAAACACTATAAATTAGCACAGTAACAAGATCGGCAGATTAAGACATTAACCTGTGAGCACAAAACACAAGATACTTCTCTTTTCCATATAAATAAGGCTTTATTGGATAAATCTAAGACATATAAACTAATCTAACACACGCATTCACACACAAGTTGCAGAAAGAGAGAAAGTGAGGAAAATAATTAGTTTAAGAGAATGAAAATGTGAAACCCCAAGTTTACAGCAAAATGTGAAAATGCATAGACATGAACAACCATCAATAACTTAATTAACCCTCGCACTGAGTTCCTCAATGAAGTTAAAATTGAGATTAAATGCACCAGTTCAGCTCTCTGGATTACTTGCGTTTCTGTGTCCGGGGTTCCCTTCCTTGTCTGCAGAAAGGGGTTTCCCGAGGTTGCTGATAGGCTGGAGGTTCAGTCTTGGGAAGCCAATGATTGGGCGTTGGCTGGCAACGCGGAGCTGTGGTCTGCAGTTGAAATTTTAGACGGCACTCTTTCGGAGATGCTGCGTTAGGCTGACTCAGAACACGAAACTCTCAACGGAAAAGAAAATAAATTAAAGTAGAGGAATAGGAGTAAAGTTTGACGAGACTAGGTGGTGTTTTTCCTCATGGTTTTGGAGGAGCTGGCGTTTAAGCCAGAGCACGCTCAAAACTAAAGTAGCATGATTTGAAGTGAAAAGCTAAATGCCGCATGGCTAAAAGCTAGACACAAGAAGTCAGACCCGCAAAAAGGCAAAAGGCAAAAAAAAACAAAAAGCGCGCAGTTTGATGGTGTCCTGAGTATTTAAACCAGGCTGTTTAACACACCCAAATGGTGTTTCGACCAATTGTAGCTCGGGGTGTTGCAATGTTTCTCCTTCCCATTCATAAATCAACTGTTATCTCATCATTCACATGACCTGCGTTTTTCACGCTCTGGTAGGAGTATGATTTTGGACATGATTTCTATCACGAGGATATGATACATTTGACCAAGAATTGATTAGAAGAAACGTTTCAAGCAAGAAGATTAAAACACACACATACTAAACATGAATAACAATTCTTAAACTATTCAATAGTTATTAAAAATACATACACAATAAATTATTAAAACATGATGGTTAAACATGTGGGTTAGATAAATAATATGGAGTTATGCATAGCAATTATTAGCTGGTCACCAGTCTTTTTAGTGTCATTTAGGTGCATGGAAAGGTAGTTTCCGTGCCATTCTGTGAATGCATGAATACCAGAGATGTTAAAATGTCTGTAAGGAATTTTAGTATCTCTGTTCTTGTCGTAAAGTGGGGGATGTCAATTTACGAGGAGCTTGTGACTGTAGTTACTCTCGTGTGATAGTCATGCGGTCATCTCTTTTGACCATTATTCCTGATAACTTGCCCCAAAATTTTACAATCTCCTTGGACTTGTCAATGTGTTCTTTTGTGTTAATTTTGAAAACTGTTCTGTGACAGAGTGGTTTAAGCTTGCTTCAGACTGGCTAAGGTCTGATTTATGACATCCTGTTGTCTTGGGCCTCAGTGGAATTTTTGTGACTCATCGTGCCTCAACTCGGTTTTGACCAAAACTTAGATTGTCTGATATCGGTTGATATACTACAAAGGTATTAGAAGTTGTGGGAACCATATTTCTTGAAGGGAAATACAGTACCTGTCATCATGCCTATTACATCCTACAGCCATGACTACACAAAGCACCGCAAATCCCAAGACAGGTTTCCATGCCCTGAGAAAGGACCATGATAGAAATCACACACACACACACACACTCTCTAAACTACACAACCACCAAAGGGCATGCTGACCTGGCATCCTACTAACTGTCATTCAAACAGAGTGTATCACATTCATATTCTGATTTTTCCTTGTTGAAAACAACAAGCTCTACACTCTTATCAATGAAGGTTCCAGTAGGAACCAAAAATGTTTAGTCTGTAGTCTTTAGACAACCACCTATGATCTGGTGCTTTAAAGAACCCAAAAACCAATACACTGATCTAAAGAACCTACTGAATGTAGAAGCATCAAGAAATCTCCAAAGAACTATGTAGCAACAATACATTCATTTTAAAATGGTTCTGATAAGAACCCACCAAGACAAAACATTTTATAAAAAAAAAAAAAATATATAATAAAATAATATATAAATCATATCATACAATATTTATTGGTATGTTTTCAAGGTTTGTGGGTATTTTTTTTATTTTAGCATACTGGAGCACATTTGTTTCTCATTCAGTGAGAAAAAAAAAAAAAAGTTAAAAATGACAGATCAGCACATGCACAGGGAGAAGTGTCATAAAAAAATAATTTATTATAATAAATTAACAACTTAATTAAATTTAACAAGAAAAGACCCCCTCCCCCAAGAATTGACATTATGGGCAAACCACAGTCGTAATAAAATAAAATTTAATAAAAGTACAAATAGTAATGTAAGAAGTAAATAAAATAAATATAATAAAAATTAAAATAATGTTAGGGAGTAAGGAAAATATTAAAATTAAAATGAATAAAATGACATTGTAGCATGTAGATTAATTTTAACTGAAAAAAAAAGATTAAAAAAAAAAAAAGCACAGATGCTGTTCATTCTAGCTATTCTAGATTTATATTGAACCTGACGAGTCATATTTTGAATTCAGGATGTTGAAAATGTGAGAAAGCAGTTGTATAAAAACACTGGGACTTCATATTTGATCTTTTAACATTAACACATTGAAAAACACATTTTGAAGATAATGTGGCAGAGACATGTTAACCCGTAAACACATAACAGCAGCAAAGTCACCAGTTTTGTGGCTTTCGATGAAGAAAAAGAAAATAGATTATAGCTATATATCTATATATAAATAAAAACTACAGGTACTGTACCCAATGCCTTAATGAAAAAAGTTCATTCTGTCGCAATTGTCAATACCACGTTAAAGAAATATTAAATACTCTTTCACAATTAATTTTGCTCTAACCAGAAAGAGTGCTGCAGTTATAGAGTGAAAAGAAAACCCATCTCTCCTGCTCTTTCTGAATGAATGAATCTGAATGAATGAATGTGTTTGTGTGTGTTTATATGAGACTTTGACTAAATGAATGTGCTGGAGACAGAAGGTTTTCCAACACATTTGTCAGACGGGTGATAACCTGTCAGCGCTGGAAAGCTTTTCTGCCGTTTTGATTTATGCCTTGCATTCAACTGAGCTGTCATTAGCAGCCAGCAACTGTCTGAGAGAAATCACCGGCAACTGAAAGCGAACCCCTGCGTTTTACTGATGAGACAAAATTATAAGAACCAGTGTTATTCATGTCCTGACATGACACTAGCGATAAGAATGAATTAAAACCCCAGACGCAAGAGGAAGACTTTAAGACTTACTGTTTAATTAACTGATATAGCGTTTCTTTAAAGTTCGGAGGCTTGTTGTGTGTTTGCCAGCCCTGAGCACGACATTCGGGTTCAGGAAGTAAAAGTTCTATTCGTTTTCTCCATAGAGAAATCGATTTTTGGAGATAATATATAAACCTTTCTGAACAGACCCACCACGAGCTCCGAGGTTGTTAAATGATGGTATATGCTTCTGTAGAGGCCACAATTTAGTGTTTTTTTCATGTTTAATAGCCAAATGATTTACACTTAATATTATTATGAAGACACTAATCATATTGAGACGTTGTTAGCATGGTTATCACTGAATGGTACTTTTTGAGTAAGTCACTTTAAGTGAAAGAAAGTATGTTTATGAAGGCCAATAGCAAGTTACGTAATCAGATGACTTTTTCCAAGTAGGTAAAGTAACACATTACTTTTAAATTTACAACAAAATATCAAGTCAAGCCCAGCCCAGGTCACAAAAAGTATGTATGGCGAATTAGTACTTTTTGGGATAGGTAACGCAATATTGTAATGCATTACTTTTAAAAGTAACTTTCCCCAACACTGGTTACAAATTGCTTAAGATTGCGCTGGAGACCGCATGTGAACCAGGGTTTTGTTAAACCGGGGAAAAAAGGGGGAGACGAAAAAGAAAAAAAGTAATATGATCATGGGATAGCTTTAACGTCTAATGTACTGGGCAATTTTTTTTATGGATAAACCCAAGTAATAACTGAGAACTATCTCTTACTTGCTCAATTGAGAAGAGGAGAGAAGTATCCTGACTCAAGAGAGCTGGTCATACTAATATGTCATGTGGTATCAACATTTTCAGCAATAACAACTATTAGTGACAGTTAATATTAGGAAACGATGATGTGTTTTTAAATACAAACAGTTTATTAACTTAATACCATCACACTTAAAGGGTTAGTTCACCCAAAAATGAAAATTAGCTTGTGTTTTACTCACCCTCGAAGCATCCTAGGTGTATATGACTTTCTTCTTTCAGACGAATACAATCGGAGTTATATTAAAAATTGTCTTTGCTCTTTCAAGCCGTTTATTGTCACTCAGCGGGTGTTGCAGTTGAACAGTCCACAAGTCGTCAAATAAAGCTCGCGCATTCATTATAAAACGTACCGCAGACGGCCCGAGGGATGAATAAAGGCCCCTTGTGGCGAATCCATGATTTTTTTTGTAAAAAAAATATCCATATTTCAAATGGAATAAAACTTCTCCTCACCTCCGTATATGTATAAGCGGACTTTTCTGTTCCGGCGGAAGGCGTATGACGTATGCGCAGCGCGCGCGCCTCTGAGATATGCTAGTCTCGCAAACACAAGGGACTTGTGGACTGTTCAACTGCAACACCCGCTGAGTGTCATTAAACAGCTTGAATGATCAAAGACAATTTTTAATATAACTACGACTGGATTCGTCTGAAAGAAGAAAGACATATACACCTAGGATGCCTCGGGGGTAAGTAAAACACAAGCTAATTTTCATTTTTGGGTGAACTAACCCTTTAATACAAAACTTGCCATATATGATCGACTCTGAAGAACAGAACATTATTCCCATTCAAAGTAGTCCACCAATAAGAAAAGTTACTGTTGCTATGAAAAGGAAAAATTGCTACAAATATCTAAATATTTATTGGTTGCTAAGACTTTCTATGTGGTTGCTAGGGTGTTTTACAATTTACAATTTTTGCATTTAGCAGACGCTTAAAAGCGACTTACAGTGCATTCAGGCTATACATTTTTCTACCAGTATATGTGTTCCCTGAGAATCGAACCCACAACCTTTAGCACTGCTAACACAATGCTCTACCACTGAGCCACAGGAACATTATTATTATTTATTTTTATGAGTCTCAATTCAAAAGTCTCAATTAGGGTCTATAGATGTGGCTCGGGTTCCTCATTCAATGTCTTTTTTCACCTGTTTTATCGTCTCCAAGGAGAAAATGGTGCATCTGATCACATGATTTGAGGAATCATTCAAATCTGGAGCATAAATGAGGTGACGTGGGAGTTTTAATCTTGGCTTTTCTTTCTCAGATGAATTCAGGTTTAGCATCTACATCACGTCATGCCGAATGACGATTATTTCAATTCAAGATGTTCTGTGTTGAGAAATAGCGTAACATTCATCCATTGAATGTAATATCCACCGTGTCCACATCCCGTCACGCCTGTAGTTCTCGTTAACACCGGTCACATCACACATTAATGAGAACTCACGCCAATTAACACGCAATTATCTCTCACCTTCAGACACAGTCAGACACCTTATTGCTAACAGTATTTCATCTCTCTTTACAGGTTTTCAACTGATTCCGGTTTGGTTTGCGTTCCTGTCCTGCAATCTCAGAAAAAAAGGTACACAATATGTCAGTTAGATATTATCCTTTCAAAAAGTACACCTTTACCCCTAAAAGGTGCATGTTAGTACCTTAACAGTCACTCATATTTTTGAACATAGACGTGAAAGTGCACGATTCAAACTTATTTTTTTATAATTCATGAACGAAAACATTTTGTAACATATTGCTGTACCATTTTCATGGTAATGCAATGTTTGATTTTAAAATGGGTTTCAAAGGATGAATTTTGAGATTTAAAGTTTTCAACTGATATATAATTCCTGATGATTTCTAAAGTGTGATAGAGGAAAAGGCAACAAAGACGACTTTTTTTGACAAAGGTCAGAACTCCTGTTATGATGTAGATTTTTGAGGTGCACTCTTGTCAAAAATTAATCCATTACTTTTCCTACAAAATTTTTAACAAAAACATTGGTAAAATATCTATTTAGGAGTCTTAGACCTTTCCAACGATATATAGTTTGTCATGATTAGATTAGGATTTAATTGTAATATAGTGAAGTAAACTTAGGCGTCCCACAGAGGGGACGGGTGACCGTTAAAGGGTTAAATGTACATTTTAGTACCTAATTGGTACATATAAGTACCCTTGGAAAGGGTCCTGTCCCAGTGACAACTTTTGTACCCTTTTTTTTTTTTGAGAGTGCGTGTGTGTGTTTTTGTTATGTAAAGCTACTCATACATGCTTGGATTTGCGATATTTTGTGTTTGATTACATGTGCACTGTATACCTTAAGTTGAATATACAGTACTCGAAAAACTCATTTAAGATAACCCATCTGTCAAAACAACAGTAGTGATCTTTCTCTACACTTGATCTATAAAAGGACTGCACTTAAAGGATTGGTTCTCCCAGAAAATGTTGTTTTACATTAGAAAAATAAAGTAAAAAGCCCAAATGTTTTGTTAGACATCAAAATTGACACAGAACATGGGAAGCACACACAAAAAGTTGACTAAAATAATAAAATTAAAAAATTATATAAATAGTATAAAAATTATTATATTTTAAATAAAATGAAACAAAAAGTTAAATAAATAATAAAACACATAATAATATAACACAAAATTGATTGATCATTGATTGATTGTAAGTTGAATAAATATAAAACAAAGAACAAAAAGAAAATATATAAAATTAAATTGACAGAACTTGTGCAGCGCACACAAAAAGTTGACTAGATATTAAAAAAAGTAGAATATAAAATAGTCAACTCATGTGGGGGCGCACACAAAAGTTATCTAAATGAATAATAACAGAAAACTGAATATAATAATAAAAATAAGTGAACAGCACAAAGTTGACTAAAACAATCAAACAAACAGATCATGTGCAGAACACACACACACAAAGTTGAATAAAGTAACAATAACGAATAACAAAAAATAAAATTGACAAATCATGCAGCACACACACACAAAAAGTTGAATACAAATAAATGAAATAGACACAGATTGTCTGCACCACACAGACAAAACGTTGAATGAAGTACAATAAAATGAAACTGAAATTTAATTACACATTTATTTATTTTATAACACATTCATTGATGATGCAGTCCAAAAAACTCCTGAATATTCATTAACGATTTGCAATCAATTTCCATTTAATCTGCCAGTCTCATCATGAGAACAGGACAGAAATGTCCCCGAGATGGCCCAAAACACACACAAACAACACATTCTGTCTGGCTCATCTCAGTCGCTCAACAAATACCACACTTTCCTGGATCAACTCCTTAAACACACACACAACACACACACACACACACACACACCTCACAAACACACACACACACACACACACACACACACACACACACACACACAGAGGTTTGTTTTTGTGAATTGTGGGGACTCTCCATCAGCATAATGGTTTTTATACTGTACAAACCCTATTTTCTATTGCCCTACACCAACCCTACACCTAAACCTACCCCTTACAGGAAACTTTCTGCATTTTTAGATTTTCAAAAAAAAAAAATCTGTTTGATTTATAAGCTTCTGTGAGCAATATGGGGGACCCTCACCCTGTCCCCATAACCCTCAACTTCTCAGGTTAATAAAAAAACCCCGTATGTCATACCCATGTCGTTATACAAATTTGTGTCCTCACAAAAATCACAAATCACACACACACACACACACACACACAGGAGCGCATGGATCAGTGATGTATGCTGGACGCGTTTGGGCTGCAGCGGAGCAGAAACGCTGGACTCTCTGCGGTCTCATCGCCGGTAAAATAATGAGCAGAGGCGAGCGGAGGAGCCATTACTGCAGTGCTTGAGCAGCACTCCCATCTCTCTCCAGCACCAACGCTAGTGCAGTCAGACCATTACAGCATCATGTCCCATTATAGAGAGAAAAACCAGCACAATCCATCCACATGAATGTACAAACACGTCCACCTGAGAGCCTGAGAGAGACAAACTTCTGCATTTGTTTGCTAGACTACTGAGTTTACCTGGACTTTAAACTGTAGTTTTTTTTTTTTTAGCTTCCATATTTTTAGCAATGGGATTTCAAGACAAGTGTGTGAAAAGTTGAACCAGTTGTTGTTAGTAAAACTGCCAAGATGCTTTAACATCTTCCAATTTCTAGCAAATTACCACTGTGTGGACAATTTTAGATAGACAATCTTGCAACTGAGTCAAAAAAACGTACCCGTTTATGATTTTCTTGTATCTCAAATGAGTTGTGAGCGCCCTGAAGAGAGAAATATCACCGAATGAACAATAGTTCAGGTCGGTTCTGCACACATTACACACATTTATATGTAAATACAGTTGTCATTAATTCTTTTGGGAGTTAGCTGTGTTGTAAAATGCAGCAGATAAAACTTTTTAAATCATATTGTATCATTTAACGCACTTTGGCAGTACTAAAACATTCTAACTAAAAACCTAAATGCACTGGGGAAAAAGAAATATGCAAAAAATATGGGGGATTTTTTTTTCTAAACTAATGTCCATAGAGTTACAACTAAGCATACTTTAAAAGACAAAAAAAAAAAAAAAAAAAATGCAGCATTTTATTGTCACTTTATCAATAAAAAAACTACTATGATCTTTAAAATAATCCCAGAATTAAGCCATAAAGTTTAAAAAAAAATAAGGATGTAACATTACAAGTACTAACATTTTGAGATAAAATAAAATACAAGAATGAAGTCGTCATATATAAATAAAGTTGTAAGAAATATTACACATACCATTATAGCATGTCAATGACTTTTAGATTTGTTTTTCGTATTCAAACTTATATATATACTGTATATATATCATTCTTCATTTTAAGTTTAGTATTTTTTGCTGTATTTGATATTTCAATATAGATTTATTTAGATTTGTTGGTATGTAGTTTTTCAAAACCTAATAACATAACAAGCGTATTAAATAAAAATGTTGATATATATATAGATATATATGTTTTTTTTTTAGGGAAAACAGTCAACAAAGAATACCCTATTCACGGAAATTGCATACACAATTGCAGTGTCTGGATATTAATAACCAAGACACAATATTTTACCAAAATATTTTGTTGGTAAATCCTATTCTAAAACGTCATTTAACTAAATCCCTCACTTCATTAATCATAGAATATTATTCCTTCACTTTCCCATTTTTGTAACTTTTACAACTTTGTTTTTATTTATTTTAACATGGCACTAAAATGCAGTAAAAAAAATATCATAAAACCCTTATGGTTGCCCCTCTAAACTGTGTGTACAGAACATAAATAAATGCTGAAGAGAAATGATATCACATCTTCAGATTACACCTGCAGGATGAGATCACATCCGCTCGTGTTACAGTACAGAGTCACTGGTGTCCTGTAAACACATGCAGCAACAGGAACACTGAGGGATCATCTATCATCCTCTGAATCACTGTAAACACTCACAACCATTTTCCTCATAACCGAATCAATCGATGAACAGTCTTATAATTAAGGCCGCATTCGGATCCAGCACTTCACTGTACAGTACAGCAAAGAAGAGCATTTACTAAAACACGTGTCATCCCAAACCTTTATGACTGGACATTCGGGTGGGTGAAATATTATTTTGGTCAAAAATACTTCGATTCGTGGACCGCAGGAGAGAGAGCACAGAGAGAGAGAGAGAGAGAGATTTACATCTCTGTCTCTATCGATAGCATTCTTCATTGTCCGTTTCTGTCCCTGGCTCTCATTCGGCACACTTCACCTCCCTCATGTCTTGTTTACTAAAGCTGTGCTGTTTTTTCCCTCAGGGAGTTCATAGACCAGCTGCGCCAGACCCCACAAAGATGCAGAATATCTCACAAACTTTCTCTCGTTCCCTTCCAGTACCCAGCAAGCTGAATGCCGACTATATAAGCAGCAATGTTTGGGATACTATATAGGAAGCAACTGCACAACTAACACACCGATGCTGACATGCTACTCTGATAAGCACAAATATATGCACTACCACTCAAAAGTTTGGGGGTTAGTCGTTAGAAACTGATTGGTATCAAAAGAACTTGCGGATATTCTGCTTGCATTCTGCAGGGGTGCATAAATGACCAAAAGTGATTCAATGATATAAGCAAACAGACATTTATTATAAGTTGCAGAAGATTTGTTTTTTTGTGTAATTTTCACACAGTACTGAACCACGTTACCCTTGTTTGTTCCGATGTGATCGAACAGTCCTCGCCGATTTATGCAAGAATCCTGAATAAAATGAGCACGGTTTCCACAAAAATATGAAGCAGCACAACTGTTTTCAACACTGATAATAATCCAAAATGTTTCTTGAGCAGCAATTCAGCATCTTAGAATGACTTCTAATCATGCGACACTGAAGACTGGAGTAATGATGCTGAAATGATGCTTTGCATCACAGGAATAAATTACATTTTACAATATATTCAAATAGAAAACAGTTATATTAAATAATTTATTATACATATAGAAACCAATTCCTTAGGTGCAGGATAAACTTTGCATGCTGACATTTTAAAACTTAGGCTTAGGAGTTTATTTAAATCACTAACCCTAAGTGCAATAGTAGCAGTCATGAATAATAATGAACATCTTGTTTTCTCATTGTTTCATACTGTAAATCAATATTGCATTTGATGGCAAAAAACGGACATGACAAACTTTACCCCCCCCCACCCCCCCCCACCCACCCCCCCCCCCCCCCCCCCCCCCAGTGAAACTGTTTGAGAAAGAACAACTTTTTTAGAGACTTTCCATAAAGGCTACGAGGGGGAAATGTGAGCAAACACACTTTAAAGGATGTGTCTTGCTTGTTTGGTTCTAATGCAATCTATTAGAAACATCCAACACCTAGGAAAAGTGAATCTGTTAAAAGTAAAAAGACAACAAAAGAGAGACTTGTGTGTAACCGGACTGATTAAAAGTTTGGAAAGCGTTGGTTTAAACTCCCTCCACATAACCCTGCCAGAAATCACAGACGGCAGAATCCCCAACAACTTCCACATGTCACTCATTATCATTCAAAAGAAAAACAATTAATGAGTCCGAGCACCGTCTATTGTTTCCCACGTCAATCATTAAGGTAAGAATTAAGACCGCGTTCCTCGTCAGATATTTTAATGAATGCGCTTCTCTCCTGACAGCTTGACAGACATTTGTGTGTTTCTGTCATTCTCGTTTTCTCTTCACCAGCACGACTCTCTCTCGGAAGGTGAAGATAAGCTTCCTCTATTTGTGCCTGAGCAGAAGCTGTCCGTCTCGGATAAGTACACATTTCCATTGGTTTTATTGAAAAGCAGCCTAGTATTTACTCGTTTTTCCAGAATTATAATGCGTAATCTGACTCGATTGATTTGGCTCTCATTCCAATCTTACAACTGTTGGATTTAATTGACATTTTATAAAATAGAAACACATACATACCTGCCTTTTGATGTAAATTCAGTGTCTCTGCATAGTGCAAGTGTAAGAACAAGCAGAACATCTTGTTTTATTAAAAACGCACTCTCCGAGTGAAAAAAAAAAGTGTGTGAATATTTTCATCTTACCTTTGTCACTGAGGCAGTTCTCTCACAGTCTGGACCTTATTTACCCATAAGAATAAAAAAAACCCAAAAACCTTGCTATACAGTTATATGCATGCTAATACTTAGCCCTCAAGAAAATAATATGCACCTTTTAGGCGTTAAATAAGGTACAGAGGTCTACTTGCTTTTTGAGGATACTGCCCCAATGCATTTTTTTTCTGACCGTGCACTAACTCAAAAGGCTAGTGATTTCTGCCTATAGACAGTATTGTAAGGCATCATAAACTGGGTTTCCATCCAAACAGCGAATCTTTTCAAAATATGCAAAAAAAAGAAAAAAAAAATATTCAGAATTAGGAGTATTTCCATCAAGTTGTTTGAGCGGATGACGGTGGTATTGGTAATTTAATAACTTAATAACCAACAGTAAATAATAAAAAATACAACGGGGAAAGACACACTATCAGCACGGAAACAGACGATTAGGTACCCCCTGCTTTCCTTCCTCGCTCTCCCGTGGGTTTAATGTTTCACTACATCAGAATTTATTTGGCCAATGCATTTCCATCTCCCATTTTTTGCATTAACTCTTTTTCATCAAAAACAACCTTAAGCAAACCTTTTTTTTTTTTTTTTTTTAAAGGGGTCATATGATGCTTTTTTAAAGATCATTATTTTGTGTATTTGGTGTAACAGAATATGTTGACATGCTTTAATGTTCAAAAAACAATTTTTTTTCAAATACTGTATATTATTGTAAGTCCTCTATACCCCGCCTCTCTCAAACACATCGTTTCCAACAAAGCCCCCTCCTTTGACAAGCGCAGTCCGCTCTGATTGGCCAGCTGAACCAGTGCATTGTGATTAGCCGAACACCACAAGCACTCGTCGGAAAAATGTAACTCCCCTTACCATAATCGCGAGCTTAATCTTTCAAAATAAATGTAAAGACAGAGCCCGAAAAGGGGAACAGAGTCACGTGACAGACACAATGATGAAGCTGGTATGTGTTTGCAGTACACAAGCCACGGTTAAGACAGCTGACTCCACTGTGATGTTACCCTGTCTCTCTCTCTCTCTCTCTCTCTCTCTCTCTCTCTCTCTCTCGCTCTCTCTCTCTCTCTCTCTCTCACACACACACACACACCACACACCACACCACACACATTGACGCAAAACTCCGCATTTAAACAGACAATAGCAAATACTTAAACTAATAACAAAAACAGTAGCTGATTCAGAAGTGCCAGATTGTCATTGCAAAGTCAGAATCACCTCCTCTCCTAGGTTCACAAAACGGTATCGTTCTGTTGTAAATAATGATTCCTAATTGCATCTACTTTCGGAAGGCCAAATAAAGCGCTTTTGCTTTCGCCTAGAAACACACAGCGTCTCCCTGACATGGCTGCTTCAACACTAACTGAACAGGCGGTTACTGAAACCACGCCTTCTTTCTTTGCGTACACATTTGGGCGGCATTATGCTAATATTTCCACTAGTGAGAGTAAGATAATGTGGGGGGGTGGTTAGAACGAGCCGTTTTAGGGGGGCGTGGCAGAGTGTTAAAAAATTGTTTGCATAAAAAAAAAAAACAAAAAAAACAAGGAAGTATCTTGGTTTGAAGAGACTTTAGTCTTTGCAACTTCATGGATCTTATCTATGCACAATCAGCTTGTAACACTCCAAAGAGAAAGGAAAACTTGAAATCGCATCATATGACCCTTTAAAGGATCTTTTTCCCACTCATTTCTGATGCGATACTTCAAAATGCACATAAAAACATAGACAGGCAGTGCTGGGTAGTAACTGATTACATGTAACCTGGATTATGTAATCAGATTACAAAAATAAAGTACTTTTAATTCTATTATTTTACATTTTAAAAATACTTGTAGTCAGACTACAGTTACTTCTTTATTACATGTTTACATATTTCGCATTATTCATAATTGATTGATTTTCCTTAATTCTCTTCCTTTTCAATTTTCCTTTCTTAAACAGTCTACCACTTATATAGACTCAGAAAGTATTCCAGTTTTGTGGACATTCACGCAAAGCCCAGTCTCTCTTCAGGTGGCTATAATTACACAGAAAATTGAGAGCGTACCGCACAGCACAACATTAGGCCAATTATTAATGCAAAAAACTCATGTGTTAACATCATGAAGGGTATATTTTTTTTTGCATTTTAATATTAGTATGGTACATGATTATCCTTTAAATCAATGCGATAAACGTGTTAGATCACAAGTAATCTAAAAGTAGTCAGATTACATTACCTAAATGTAATGGATTAATTTACTAACTACAATAACAGACTACAATTTACATGTAATCTCCCCATGGCACCAATGAAGCTCACTAGGTTTTGAAACAGAGATACATTTACTATATGGCTATGTTCATAATAACTTAATAGCCTAACATACCACTTTTATTATTTGTGCAGAAATTGTGTCTACTGTGCACAATATATGCTAATTTCCAGTATGCATAAAACACTGATAATACTATTTGCCACAAGAGCAATATAGGACAGATCAAACATGAAATACTGCATCACACATTGAAATGCACTCGCCTTACATTTAAATTGTGCTAATAATCCCGTAAACGGCATCAACAGCTATTTTAAAGTTCCCTACTTTGACAAATGGAGTGTTTATTAGATCATACAGCCCAACATTAAGGCATTTTTCAAAAAATTTTTATAAAAGATGCAGAAATAACAATTTCAACTTGGACAACACTCATGCACAATGGTGATGAGGTATATACAGCACAGTATTCAGTAAAGGTAGTATTGCAATCCAAACACAGACATTAATTTGTCACAGTGTTATGCGGCTAAGATCTTAAATCGCCTCACGGCTATTCGCAGACGCCCCTAAAACAAAACCTGCCAAGGACATCCGAGCGCGGCGTGATGGAGAGAGAGATAAAATCTCCATTCCTCTCCGGGGATAATAACCTCAATCGTGCACATCGGCTGAAATAAAAGCCGAGACATCAGCAAACCTCATTATCATGGGACACGGCTTTATGGATTCATATCGTTTCACTAAGTTTGCTTCTCTGTTAGATTACCTGCGGCTGTTCCCATTTACCGACCGAGACTGTTTGTCCATTTTGTTGGTGACCATCTTGACCTCTTGTCTTGTCATACTAATGCGTACAAATGCAAACACTGACCGCCAAAGCAAACCTTGCTCAATATGAATGGTTTTGTAAGGATAACAATCTAATCTCTGAAATGGCCGCACATTTATTTGGACTGATTTAATTACGCGGGTAGAATAGAACGGATGTTTTTTTTTAGCTACTGAAACACACCGGAAGAATGTGCCTAGGAAAGATGACTTTGCAAGTCTCCTCGTCCTCATTGAGAAACTCTGCAGCCCGAATGAGCCGAAAGCCACACGGTTCCATTCAGTCTGAACAATAGACGAAGAAACCGCTAACTCTTACAGACAAAACACTTTCCTTCGCCACAAACGTTCCTGAGGAACGTGAGGATCCGGAGGACCGGAGAACACAGACAAACAAAATACACTGATTTGTAAGACACATCCCAAAAGTGAGCCAGTGTTGTCCCCAATTCGGACCCCCTGCCAAATTATTACTCCCAACACAGCTGCCTTCTTCGAGCACTGCAGCGCCGCTATCACAATCTGTTCATGTAAATTACAAAACAAAAGGCAGAAAATTCAGCAGGGGTTTTGGGATTGTTAGGAGGCCTTATTTGTTATTTCGCTGGTGTATGAGGGTGGAGATTGCTCTCCCAGGCCAATATAGTTCACTGGCTGACTCTAAACCAATCAAACAAAACTAAAGGAAAACAGCACACATAATGATCGGTTCTGTGCTGGGATCGGTGTACACCCCGGTGTTTAATGAAATGCAGGTCAGTCTGAAAGCCAGAGGTTTGTTTTAGAAAACAGTGAGGAGTCCTGTGACCTTGATGCTAAAACACTTGGTGTCTTATGCTCCCTTCAGGATCTCTTGGGAAGGTGAGATCGGAAATTGCAATTTCGGATGGGAAAAAAATCAGTGAAAAAAAGAAAAGATAAAAATAAATAAAACAAATTGATATATATATAGACAGGTATCTATCTTATATATATTATATAGATATATATCTAGATATATATATAGATACAGTAGATATATATATATTATATAGATATAATATATATAATATTATATTAGATCATGGATTGTATATAATATATAATATATATTATATATACACACACTATGACATACAGTAGTCAACATTTGAAGTGGATATTCCACTCTTCAAAAAGAAAATTTCATCAAAGTTGCCCTTAGACAAGAACACATTTTGGTTTTAGGTCTTAGGACAACTTTGGTGAAAGTTTTTGTCCCCTTCAACTTGGACTACTGGTATATACACTACATAGGCCCATTATACATTCGTTAGGTGTAGCCAACGCATGGCACAGGTACCCTGTATTATATATTGACTTCAGTACATTTTCAGTCAAGTTTGCAGACATTTTATTCAACCCTACAACACAACGCAATCAATGCATAATTTATGGGTAAAACACCTGTATAATAGGCTACGGTACATTTTGGGCCTTATTTTTACAGACTTTTCACTTATGCAGTGATGCATGACCAGATGCTCTGGTGCCGCTGGCACTGAAGAAACACAAGACACTTAAATGCTGCCAATTGTTAGTCACAGTAAAAAGTTTTGTAACTGAGAGAAGGATCAAGATGAGGGAGTCACGATGCTGATAGTACTGAAGCTAACCAATGTGCTACGATTAGTCAAACACAGACTCGATGCATTATTGAAGAGCTTAAAATCAACACGGCTGTTTTTGAGTAGCACTACTGCTGTGAAGGGCAGCGAGACATCGCAGTGAGCCGACAATAGTGGGATACAATCGATTCTGACAAATCAATGTCATTGAAACTCAAGCTGTTTTACAGTTAGCACTCAGTTCTGAGAATATTGCCAGTTTCATAAAAACTAACCTTTGCCACACACACACACTTCAGTATTGGTATGGAGCTGCGTAAAGTTATAATTTTCATAATATAATTGAACAGACCTTTTTCACCCACACACGCTCATCCGAGAGCCATTATGAGACGCTTTTTATTAACCTTCCACTCGCTTTTCTTTCATTATCTCTATCTTTTCTCGTACCTCTTGAAACCATGTTATCAGTCATTAGAATTGAACAATTCTACAGCTATTAAGATATACACATTTTCATTATTTTAAGTGAAAACACCTGTTGCTTCATGCGCAAATAACCTTCAAAGAGAGGCCAGTTTACCGTCAGCATTCCTTCAACGACTCTGCTTTCTCAAAGGGAATAAAATGGGGAAACCTATCTAGACCAGTCAACAGTTTAGAGGAAAAACCTGAAGACAGAGAGAGAAACAAAGATAGAGAAAAGGGGCTTTGCTAAAGGCTCGTTATCACTCATTTTCAGAGTGAGAAACTGAGGCGATACGGATCACATCCTCCAATCCATACGGGTCATCAGACTGCGACAAGTGACAAAAATCGGTGATATTCACACCACATAAACAACGACTTCACTAAGGTTTAATATTTGACAGTAGTTGGATGAAACTCCTACATCAAGAATGAACAATAGTTGTAGCGACTGACTTAGGAAAATCCACTAATTAAACTGACTTGCAAAAGTATGACTTCATTTGAACGCAAGAAAAGAGTGTAATTGAAAATGCTTAATTAAAGCACAGCACAAAGCATGTTTTCCATCATGAAGTTTGAGGGCATTTTAAAGTCTGGATTTCCTGCGCTCTCAGTTTAACAAAACGGTGGGCTTGAAGGCAATTATTTCAGAGAGACCGAGAGGAACCTGTCTCAGTGGAGCCCTGAAATGCTGATGAAGCAAACCAGTGAGAGAGAACCAATATGAAACACGGCTCTCTCTGTAACGAGCGGAGGATTATCCAAAGTTTCTGAGCCTGCAAAAGAGATCTACAGCTTAAGACGCTTAAATGTCAGTCCCTAATCAACACGGCCGAACATTGACTTCAGACCTGCTTCCTGTAGTTAAAAAAAACACAATGCATAAAGTATCTGTACTATAAACAGTGCATCTCAAATTATAGCACATTGAGAACAGTGTGTCAAAAGTGCCAGGACTGTTTTCGTACATTAAACCAGATTAAACCAGTAAAAAGTGTGGTTTGAGGTGGTCTACTTGGTCTCCTAGCATGGCCATGGTTAACTGGTCAGCAAACTGGCTTCACAGCCTGATCAGCTATCAAGTGCCTAATACCCCTCTAAAAACATCAAACTTTACAATTCTGGCATGTTCGGTTGCCAGCTAAGGCCATCAAACCACTTCAGGTTGGTTTAAGCTGCTTTTTTAGCAGGGTATATACTAAAACGTTTGTACTTCCCCATCTCCAGGCAGTGAAGTACATCTAGTGAGTCGAAGTATCTAAATAGAGATGCAGTCAGAATCCCAATTCTTTACTTTGCAATCCTTTACTCTGGCTGCCGTTTTTAAACCCCAGACTTCAAGAAAGGGTTGCATATTAAAAGATTGAGTTTGAATGTTTTTCTTGAAACTATTTTTAAAATCCCAGACTGCCTGGAGAGAACAGGAGTCAAATACGGCTCATGAGCGTACATTGAATGTCCACTTAAAGAGCACGCGCTCCTGAAATGTGGCATTCCAGACTGCGTCACGGAAATTACTCAGAAGCAAAGAATGTGACGGCGCTTCATCGCCAATGGACTCGTCATTCGGAAAAGCTTTTGTCCAAAGTGAGGGTCTAAATGATTCTGCGTGACGGTGTGCTTTTAAGTCAGAAGGAAATAGATGGCGAGCAGAGATGGAATGCAGTAATGTAGATAACAATAATAACCTTTTGGCTAATACCCTGTTACCAAGGTCATGCAGCCCTTGCTGTAACTACATTATAATGTGTGTTTTGTGTTTGCAGCCAGAGGTTCTTTCAACTGTCTCTGAAGTGGATACTTCGCGGAAAGTTTTACAATATCTAAGGCAACGCGGTGAAATGAGTTAGGAAGATCTTCATTTAATTAGTTAGGCTCTCTTTAAGCATTTAATGTTTGTGTAGTCCAGGACAGACTCAGACGAAAAGGAAAAGCGACAGCTAGAGATGCATCAGACTAGACAGACAGGGACCGACACGGCTCCCGAGACAATTAGACAAACAATAGATGACAGATAGACAGAATGCATAAAAATAATATTACGATTCAGATAAGGAGTGCTATGAAGTAGAACGATAGACATAGAGATTAGAATGACAAGATGAGATAGATAGATAGATAGATAGATAGATAGATAGATAAACACACATGTTCTAATATTAATTTAACAGCAACTGCACAAGAAATCATAGCTAGAATCCTTTATGTTCACATACTAGTTTAGTGTGTGTTTTAAATCAGAAGATCTGAACCTCACTGCTGGCTCTTCAGTGGCTACCCCAGGCTCAAACGATCACTTGAACAGTCCCTATTTTAAAGCCATCGCCCTCTCTGGCGCGTGCTAGCATGACTCCCTGTCGTAGTGGCATCCCGCGCGGGGAGACAGCGTCAGACGCCAGCAGAACAGGGGGCTTGATTATAACTACCACGGCCAGCCCAGCAGAGGGTAGGACCTGCACTCAGGCTCCCAGAGACCAGGTTTGCTTCTCGACAGTCTGCTAATACAAACCTGCCTGCTGCGGGAACAAGGGAGCGAGCGCACCAACCATCCTGAATACTAATGTCCTCCACTGTGCAGGACGTAACGCAATGCATGCACGAGTCGGACACCTGCCTTTACAGGACCTCCGCGTACCCGAGCGCGCACCGATCCGCGATCGTTTATGTAGTGCTGAGGTAGATCAATCGGTCCAAAGGCAGCTAGACCGGCGAGGCGGGGCGGCCCTCGGACCACGACTGGTGTCCTCGGTTGTGGCTGGCTAAGCGAAGTACTTTGTCTGCTCGGCGAATTGAGGAGGGAAAACAAGACATGAGATTCCAGCGAGCAGAGATCTGATGTGTCTCAAGTTTGACGCTGATCTGTATCTGACGGGCAGGTCAGGTAGTTTCGGAGTCTACCAGCAATTACCGGCCTGTCCAGGTGAGCTGAAGTGTTGTGGAATTAGGCGATGATCTCCGGTGTAATCACACTCACAAGTCTGTCCACATCAGTGCCCGCTCAACTGCATGCTAAGAGAGAGAGACAGAACAAAGGTGAGCAGACAATGTCTGACAGGTTTAGAAGACCTCTATAATCACCAGAAGTATGAAACAAATTTCACACAATGGAGCCGACTGAGTCGGCCACAGACTCTTCCACCTGCCTGCCTGAATGTTTTTGTAACTCAAAGCAAAGAAAATCACACATGAAATTGCTTTAATATCTCAGTTGTTTCTCCTATTTCACAACAATGCAGTAGAAGAGCTATTTTTCTTGGTTCCCTGAAGAACCTTTCAGTAAGCAATTTTTAAAAGAATATTTTTTCTTAAAGAGCATTTAAACAATTTAAAGAACCTCATTGGTTCACTAAGGAACCCTTTTTCACTATAAAAAACCTTTTGTGTAATGCAAAGATTCCATGGATGTTAAAGGTTCTTCATGGAACCATCAATGGCAATAAAGAACCTTTATTTATAAAAGTGTATAGCAAGTGAATGGAGGAGGAAGATTGTCATCATTTACTCATCCTCATGTGTTCCAATCCTGTATGCTGCATTTTTTCTCTGTCCAATAAAAAACAATTTTGAAGAATCTTTATTCAGCTCTTTTCCATGCAATCATACTTGTCATGCTCCAAAAAGGACTAGTGTGCTGTATTTCCACGTCTCCTGAAGCCATCAGATGGTCTGGCGTGAGGAACTGACTGAAATCTGAATCATTATTGACTCTCAAATCAAAGCATTCATGCAAATAATTATGGAGCTCTCAAATCGAATAGGTGCAGGCTTGGCGTCAATAACATCAAACCTTGTTGGTTCTCAAAGATCTCACAAACATCATGACGCAAGATGTGACAATTGATTTGAGAGCTGCACAGAATTTCAGAAGAGATCTCAATGCCTCACACTGTGCTCAGATTCGCAAAGATGACAAAATTGGAAATTGAAAAGGGATAATCAAAGTTATACTGAGAACTCCATGATATCATGAGACGCCAACCCTGAACCAATATACAAAACTACCAAATTTTCCTATAAGTTTGATCACAACATAATCATTTATGTTAATAGTGTTCACAGTTTGTTTGAATACATGTCATTAACTAACTGCATGATTTTTTCTGTACATTTCTGCCATATGGACATCACTTTGACATAGGCTAATCACCACTGATAAGCTACTCTATGTAATGTAGAAACTTTCATTTTCTGTGAAGCTGCTTTGCAACTATTTGTATTGTGAAAAGCACTATACAAAAAAAAAAAACCGGTTGAGTTCTTTCTATGAGCAAACATGAGCAATTACATTCCCCTCTGGGAAAAGATAGTGATAATATATAGTACGTAAGAAAAAAAATACATAAAATGTCAATTGTTTCTACAAATATGAGATTAAATGGAGTGCAACTGGAAATGCTGATGTCTCCCGTTTCTTAGATGTTTCATACTAAAATGAGCCTTTGCTAAGCTACGTGTCTCCTTTAGAGTTTCAGAAGAGATCTCACTAATGTATCGAACTGTACTCAAATTTTCCAAGATATGGATTAGATGTCTGCAATCAAAAGCTAGAAATCGCAATATGATCTCAAACATGCATCATCAAATTATATCAAGCTTAAACAATCTGAGCTGCTATCTACATTTCCTACTAAAACACACATTAGACAACCTAGATGATACCGAGACATAACTGAGAAGTCTCCTGAGCAATAAAACCTTCATGCCATTGCTGATTTCTCAGCATACGATCCAGAAAACTATAAAATCACAAATGAGATCTCTCCAGTGTCTCAAATGTTTCTCCTAGATTTCAGTGAGGCTTGTGCTGAAATGTCCTGCTTCTCAGATGTTTCTCCAGAGAAAACTACCCCAGTAATATCATCGGTCTTCTCTAGATGCATCAACGAGGTCTCAAACTGTGCTCAGATTTACCAAAAACAACCAAAGGTCAACAGTCAAAACTCAAAGATCTCAATATGAACTCAAACATTTCTCATACTATTTTCCCCCCAAGATCAAGAGATCTAAGCTGCTCCACATTCATTTTATATTTCCATACACTTTACTGTATGACAACTAGTGATTTAATTCTGTCACCGTTTTAATTGGACTAAAAGAAGCTTAGAAGAAATCTCTGAAACAAAGTTGATACTCGATACAGGGTTGAAACACGGGAAGACCTACCGGGAGAACTCAAATCCCAGGTTCTGCCTGTAAACTGATTACGATGGTGATGGCGGGTAAACAGCGTTAACTAATCTGAGCAGAGGAGAGCTGAGCTTCATGTAACTGAATTTAGAAAGGATCCCCTTCAGGGGCCAAACCCACATACACAAATATCGACTGTAAAGAGAGACGCTGAGAGAAAACACACCTGCTTAAGAGAAGAGCTACATCACAGCGGGAGATACACACATATGCTTTTATATGCAGACCGTGTCGAGTAGACTCTATGCAGCCAAATCACGGGAATGTGAGCATAGTGATGCGCTGCACGCTCACAGATGGGGTTGGTGTCCCCCTTTAACGAGAATCCCTGAAACAGACGAGCGTGAGAGTGAAAAAAATGACAAAAAGCACTTCCGGTCTGGATGGAAGGAGAAAGACACAACATAAAATCTGGAATAACTGCAGACGGACACACTGAACCTGCGGGTGCAAATACATGAATATTTTTAGCTAAATGCATCACTGTTGTGTTGAAACTGGACACTGATTTTTTCAAACAAAAAACAAGAGAAAAAAACGGAAAAAGTCGACAAACAAAATGGTGTGCTGAAGCCAGAGGTTGAGATCTTAAAGGGACAGTGTAGAGCCTATTTTTCTGGCACAGAACTGGATTTTCTTCGGGTTGAAACCTGAGATTTGTCCAGTGGGATTGTCTCTGTACATGATTGTTCTGACGCGTCTCATACAACAAGTCACAAAAACTGTTTCAAAAGAGCGTTTCCGCAGATGACGAGGTCAGTGTCAGGGAGAACTTGACAAGAATCGGTCCAGTAGGGAGGTATTGGAGAAAGTGCATTAGAATTAAATTATGTGACTAAGAAGCTAGGGAGACGACCGCGATTCATCTTCATTTAGAGGGACATGAGCAGGGGCGGAATGCTTGCTAGGTTACACGTCAGGACGATAAATGTGTTCTCTTATGCCAGCTTTCAGGGAAACATTCACAGTGCAATTCAGCAAGGAAAGAGAGACGGCCTGCCGCTAGGGGCGGTGGCGGTAACTAGAAAATTGTATGACGCAGGCGTGGGAACTGCCAGGGAATGTGAGCATGGGGTATGCAGCCCAGAGACATCCGTGAAGAACTAACACACCCGGAGCACACGGTGGCGGGAGCCATGATATGCTGCCAGCGCCCGGGGGAGCAGAGCAGTTGGGGATCGGTGCCTTGCTCAAGGGCACCTCAATAGTGGTATTGAAGGGAAGAGAGTGGCAGATTGTTACATTTGCCCTCACCTACAATCCTGCCGGTACGAGACACAAGCTCGCCACCTTTGAGGTTATGAGCTCGGACTGCTCTAATCCATGTAGGCCACGACTTCTGCTCACGTTATGCTCAAATAAGCAAAACGCGCTAGAGCGCTCAGGGGGGTGAATAGCTATCGGAGAAGAAAATCTTTAAAGTCGACGAGAGGCACGGATTAAAGATATTGCTGGAATCACTTTCAGACCATTTTCCCTGACAATGAAACTATAAGAACATTTCCCGCCAATCAAATAACATCGTATTTAAAAGCGCAAGCTTAACATAAACAGAACGTGATTGTTATTGGTGAGGATTGCCACGCTTTTCCAACGGAAGACCAAGGGGGTAAGACATTACACTGGGAAGAAAGGAAACATTAATAGTTTTAACTAATTTTATAGCTTTTTTCAACTAAACGAAACCATGTACAGACATTAAGCCCTGTAACTTTCACATAATGTGAGCAAGAATACCAGAAAGAGTCATTACATAAAGAGAAATCCACCAAGAGGATCTATGTCAGTATAATCATAAGTTAATTCGTCTAAAAAGTAGACCCATCACAAAAAAAGCACTATTTAGGACATTTTACTATCTTAATGAATTAAGGCCCATTCGCACAAAAATAATGACTGCGATAAAGATATAGTTTTAAAACCGGTCTAAATTTAAGAGTTCACACCACAACAGCACAGAAGAACGATATGATCGGAATCGCTTTCAAACCATGTTTTCCCCAGCATTCATCAATCAGCAGATAGATGATAAAAATGACAGTCAATTAATCTATCCTGCTTTAAAGAGCTTGATCATTTAAAGTTGAAGATGACACAACAGCAGCATGTGCTTAAAATAAACAAAGCGTTATTGAGCGTTTTCCTTTTTTGGTGTGAACAGGCCTCCAACCTCTACAAAAATATAAGCGCTCCAACAAATTTATGACCTGCTTGTTGTTTCTGCTTTTACAGAAAAGTCTTCCCCATAGATTTCAACATAATCGATGCCACAGATAACCTAACCTAGGCAGAACTAGAATTAAATCCAGAACGATCCTGTCAGAATTCACACATTTAGAAAACTAAGAGCTTAACCAATTTTATAGATTCTGTAGATTTGTTCACAAGGATGAACTTATACATGAAGAAGTCCAAAAGACATCTTTGAAATAATCGACATCAGAGCGCTACAGCATAGTCTTTTATAAGTTATTTTATTTTTCAATGAAGAAAAAAAAAAGGCTACGTCAAATCCATCAGACTACATTTCTTCAGATGTAGATAATTCCCACTGTAATTGAATTCACAGCAAACCAAACTTTATTTGAACCTCTATGATGAATATTAGATCAAAAACCGCTCTGCTAGCATAGCAGTGAACACCGGGACACAGCGCCGTCGACAAGATCAGAAACATTCAGGATTTGTGTAATAAATTGATAGCAGTATAAAGACAGATGGCACAGACATCGTTTAATTTTTCATGTCTCTGAGCTATATCACATCAGTTTATTTTTCAGAGGTGAAATTTGAATAGATGTCAAGATAGTGTTCGACATGCATGCAAACGGCAAAACAAGCATGTTTTCCCATTGGGAAACACTTAATGACAGAGTAACCATCATACCCAGAGACGTGACATTAAATCAAAGGCTTTGTTGGCTAACTGCACCATCTACTTTAGCGACAGCTTCATCAGTTCCTATTGGGTGGAAAAATTGTGATGCAGTCTTTGTCTCGTCTGAGTTACAATTAAACAAAAGCATAATGCCAAACATCTGTCCCAAAGGTTTTTGCTCTTATTTAATGGCAACTTGTAAATTATTTCGCAATTAACTTTATTCCAAACAAAGTTGTATAACTTACTGAATTGACTGGATGGTGAAAAGTATCATCTTGACCTACTTTTTTTTCTCTTCACCCTGAAATATGTTACATCATCGAAGTAAAAATGGGTTGCAAAAACTATTTCATGTTGACTTTAACGTTCACCCCAACATCCTAGTGGTGAAAGAGTACATCTTTACTCTGGCGGTACTTTCATCCATTTTGTAGAGCGTTCATACAACTGGAATCACATCCTCAGGCTTCCTTTCTCAGCTGTATTTGTAACTTGAAACCTCAGTTGTGTCATGTTTAATTCACAATTTCAAATCTTTTAATTTCCAAATGGGTTGTCGCTTGTAGAGCTTCTAGTTATTTCTGCAACCATCTTAAATATTAGCGAGTCACATGCCCAACATAAATTACACATGCATCTATGCAAAACCAAACGATATTTATTATAATATCATTGACACACACACATATATTATAATATTTGATATATATATATATACGGTATATATAAAAAATTATTTCCATATGAGTCCTTTTCCTGAAGAAAACCTAAGTAGTGTTTGCACAGGCAGTGCTAACAAAATTGGGCAAGGGGGACTGAAAAAGAAGTTATCCAGGTTTACGTTTATTTCCCTAAAATAATTAGAAAAGCCTAAACTGATCAGCCATTTCATAGATATAAAATAAAATATTACATACAGAAATGTTCAAGTGCTTTTTTCCCCCACATACCACTGCATTGTTTACTTGCCAAAAAACCTACCTGATTCAAACTAAACTGAAATCCTGCATCACTCCCAAATGAAAATGCCAAACCTAACGTCTTCCTTTAGTGCTGAAATGTTTCTGTTTCAGGTTTAAAGAAGCTGGAGGGCTGAAATTAAAATGGCAAACATTCAAAGGTTTAAGGTAATGTACTTTTCCACCATCGACCTGCAGCTTTAGTCAAATCGATCAAAGCGGGACTGACTCCAGATCTGATCCCAGCCAGGAACCAATACGCTGTATTTCAGTGTTCACTTGAAACTCCGATTAATCTCCTGCTGCTTTAATCTCACCTTTTCCAGTCGGACACTGCAGACTTCTACCCATATACATTTTAAGATCATAACCCATTGGTTCAGTTTTCCCCAGCCTGCCTTCTGATTGGTTGGGCTGATCTAACCTTCACCCTGATTGGTTGCCCATCAGTTCATCTTAAGTCGTTTGATGGCTACTTCCTGGTTGAGGTCATCTTGCTCTCTCTTGGTGACTCTGTTCATCTCTTCAGGTTGTCGGCTCGTTCCAGACTCTCCATTAGATGGAGGCTCAGCAGTTTTCTTCATCTCTCTCCTTTCTCTCCTCTCCTCCATCTCTTCAATCTCCCCTGCAAACAATGCCTTCAGAGGTCGAATGAGCTGGGGAAGCATCGGGAAATCTCCAAATCGGATCTGTAAGCACAAGAAAATAACACATCACACTTTACATTTGATTCAAAGTGGAATATAAATTACATTTTGCTTGCACAGCATTTCTCAAATAAGAAAGTGAGGTAGGAAAGAAAAATAAATAACAGAAAGGAAGTAAGGAAGGAAGGAAACAAGGAAGGTTGTAAGAATGTAATTAAGGAAGTAAGGAATTAAATAACTAAGGAAGTAAGAAAGGAAGAAGAAAGGAAATAAAGGATGGAAATAAGGAGGAAAATAACTAAGGAAGTATGAAAAGAAGGACGGCAGGAACGAAGGATGTAAGTAATGAAGGAAGTAACTAAGGAATAAAGGATGCAAGTAATAAAGGAAATAAATATCTATGGAAGGAAGTGAGGAAAGGATGCAAGGAAGGAAATAACTAAAGCTGGAAGTAAGGAGGAAAATTCCAAAGGAAGGAAAGAAGGATGGAAGCATTGCAGGAAGTAAAAATGGAGGATGCAAGCAAGGATGTAAATAAAGGAAATAACTAAAGAGGGAATTAAGCAAGAAAGGATATAATTAATGTAGGAAGTAACTGTGAAAAAAGACAGGTAAGGAAGGAAATAACTAAGGATGGAAGTAAGGAGGAAAATAACTAAGGAAATACGGAAGGAACAAAGGATGGATGGAAGTAATGCAGAAAGTAAATAAGGACGTTAAGGAGGATGCAAGTGTAGCGTCTGGACCAATCAAACACACAATTTTTCATTTGATTTAACAAATCAGTTATTCATTAGATTAACAAAACGTTCACAGACCCCTCACCCAATAAACATACTGGGTGCCAAGTTGTCTGTGAACAGGGCCCAGGACCCTGGTTACCATGGCAACCCTGACACCAGATACATTTACAACCTAATGGAATTTAGGTGGAGAAAATCACTGCCTTTTCCATAAGGAAAATCCACAGTGCACAGTAGAAATTGACTCTTCTCTAATTAATTAATAGGAAAACCTTTCTTTGAATGAGCACACATATACTTCAGATCATTGTGTATTTTGTTACTGTTCTTGTATATTGTCTTTTTTATTGTATACTGTTTTATGCATGCTTTATGATAGAACCACTCATTCATGTAACCTTACATATACCGTGTTTGGTCTCTATTAATTCGTATTTGGATGATCTAATTGAGAGTGTATATTGTATGTTTATACCTATGCAACATATTAGTGTTCTAAGAATCTTTATTAGTTTGTGCATCAACACCCCAAGCGAATTACATTTGCAAATTACCATGCCCTCACACAAAGGGTCATAAAACCCTCCAGCAATTGCAACCTCCCGCTTGGAATTTCAGCCTTTCTTATTGGACAAGCCCATCTTGAGAGGTGTGAATCTTTGCAGGCTTTAAAGGCCTCACTTCATGTGACCCGCCCAGAGTCGTGGTTTGGTTGAATTCTGAGAAGATGAAAATGTGAGCTACAATGCTCCAGGACACCCTAAGTTCGTGCCAGGCTTCTGCCTTGACTTTCCATTCACCGGGATTCTCTGTCTCAAACTGGTTCTTTTTCATCAACCCACTTCAGCAAAGATCAACTGTGACCTTCAGACTGCATCAAGCATTTCCTTCAGACAGACAAGACGTGCAAGTATCAAACATAGTCTTATTAATTGATACATTAGGTATCATTTGCGCCTTTTTACAAATGTGTGTTTGAACTAAGAATCTGATGTCTCCTCCAGGCTGTAGATCTGCTGAATAGGCAAATGGTTCCATAAATTAATTCCTTATTTCTCTCCTCTTTACTGAGTTAAGCTTTAACCCTTTCCTATACCAACTGTATGTGTGTGTCTGTGTGTATGTGTATGTTAGACCAGTTTAAGTGTTTATGTAGTATGTTAGACTAGATTAAGTGTTTTTGTAGTTAAGTAGTTAGTAAGACTACTTGTATCACACTTGACGTTGTTCATTGTTTGCTCATAACTGGATTCACTTAATCATGCAGATTTATGCTACAAGCTCTGTGTAGAATTGTACATTAAGAAAGTTAATTCCCTTAACCAGGGAATTAACGTTCTTAAAATTGACAGACAGTTGACCCTGAGAGGTCAGCTAAATATCTACAGTGGATCTAATATATGAATAGTTATTTATAACTAGTTATGGTTAATTATTCATTTTTCCCCATGAGCTGATTCGCTACACAAGTAAAAAGGAAATAACTAGGGAAGAAAGCAAGGAAGGATATAATTAATGAAGGCAGTAACAGAAAAGAAAGCAAGGAAGGAAGGAATTAAATAACTAAGGATGGAAGTATGGAGGAGTATGGGAAGGAATTAAGGATGGATGGAGTAATATGCAAGAAGTTATTATGGAAGTTAAAAAATGAAGGATGTATGTAAATAAGGAAATAACTAAGGAAGGAATGAAGCAAGGAAGGCTATAAGTAGTAGAGGAAGTAACTGAAAAAAAGGAGGACACAAGTAAGGAAGGAAGTTAAAAGGGAAAAGCTAAGGAAGGAATTACGTATGGAATGATTTAATGATTTAAATAAGGAATTAGTACGAAGGACGACGGAGGATTTTAGTAAAGATAGTTACAGTGGGGAAAAAAAGTATTTAGTCAGCCACCAATTGTGCAAGTTCTCCCACTTAAAAAGATGAGAGAGGCCTGTAATTTTCATCATAGGTATACCTCAACTATGAGAGACAAAATGAGAAAACAATATCCAGAAAATCACATTGTAGGATTGTAGGATTTTATTTGCAAATTATGGTGGAAAATAAGTATTTGGTCATAACAAAATTTCATCTCAATACTTTGTTATATACCCTTGTTGGCAAGACAGATGTCAAACGTTTTCTGTAAGTCTTCACAAGGTTTTCACACACTGTTGCTGGTATTTTGGCCCATTCCTCCATGCAGATCTCCTCTAGAGCAGTAATGTTTTGGGGCTGTCGCTGGGCAACACGGATTTTCAACTCCCTCCAAAGATTTTCTATGGGGTTGAGATCTGGAGACTGCTAGGCCACTCCAGGACCTTGAAATGCTTCTTAACGAAGCCACTCCTTCGTTGCCCGGACGGTGTGTTTGGGATCATTGTCATGCGGAAAGACCCAGCCACGTTTCATCTTCAATGCCCTTGCTGATGGAAGGAGGTTTTCACTCAAATCTCACGATACATGGCCCCATTCATTCTTTCGTTTATACGGATCAGTTGTTCTGGTCCCTTTGCAGAAAAACAGCCCAAAGCATGATGTTTCCACCCCCATGCTTCACAGTAGGTATGGTGTTCTTTGGATGCAACTCAGCCTTCTTTCTCCTCCAAACACGACAAGTTGAGTTTTTACCAAAAAGTTCTATTTTGGTTTCTTCTGACCATATGACATTCTCCCAATCTTCTTCTGGATCATTCAAATGCTCTCTAGCAAACTTTAGACGGGTCTGGACATGTACTGGCTTAAGGAGGGGGACACGTCTGGCACTGCAGGGTTTGAGTCCCTGGCAGTGCAGTGTGTTACTGATGGTAAGCCTTTGTTACTTTGGTCCCAGCTCTCTGCAGGTCTTTCACTAGGTCCCCCCGTGTGGTTCTTGTGATCATTTTGACCCCACGGGGTGAGATCTTGCGTGGAGCCCCAGATCGAGGGAGATTATCAGTGGTCTTGTATGTCTTCCATTTTCTAATAATTGCTCCCACAGTTGATTTCTTCACACCAAGCTGCTTACCTATTGCAGATTCAGTCTTCCCAGCCTGGTGCAGGTCCACAATTTTGTTTCTGGTGTCCTTTGACAGCTCTTTGGTTTTGGCCATGGTGGAGTTTGGAGTGTGAATGTTTGAGGTTGTGGACTGGTGTCTTTTATACTGATAAGGAGTTCAAACAGATGCCATTAATACAGGTAACCAGTGGAGGACAGAGGAGCCTCTTAAAGAAGAAGTTACAGGTCTGTGAGAGCCAGAAATCTTGCTTGTTTGTAGGTGACCAAATACTTATTTTACCGAGGAATTTACCAATTTATTCTTTAAAAATCATACAATGTGATTTTTTTGATTTTTTTCTCATTTTGTCTCTCATAGGTGTTAGTGTAGTATACCTATGATAAAATTACAGGCCTCTCTCATCTTTTTAAGTGGGAGAACTTGCACAATTGGTGGCTGACTAAATACTTTTTTGCCCCACTGTAAGTAATGCAGGACGTAAATAAGGAAATAACTAAGGAAGGATATAAGCAATGGATGAAGTAAATAGGGAAATACCTAAGGAATGAATTAGGAAGTATGGAATGTAAGTAATGTAGAAACTAATTACAAAAGGATGTATTTTATTAAGATAGTCGGCAAATTACTGGGAGTTATTTGACAATATCCTCACCCTCATGTGGTCGAAGGAGATCCCCACTTTGCTGTTGAAGTCATCGCTGAAGAGAGGGATCTTAGCGTACCGCTGACTGAAGTGATTCAACACGATGAATTCAGCGTTCATCTTCATCCGGATGCCGATAGCCTGAGACGTGGTGCTGGAAAGAGTTTCAGTTTCAAACACAGAGCACTGACAGAATCATGCAAATTCTCTGGAAACAACCCAAACCCGAAATCTGGGGCTGAACTTCGAAATTACTCAAATTAAACCAAAAAGGTCTTCACAGACACCACTGAAGTGTTGTGCTGCAGTATCAGATCAGTATTCCTCAACCATTTCTCACATTCAAGGGCTGATGTAGGATCTGTTTTCAACAAAGCCTACAACCCAAACCTGTAAATTTGTGAATTTCAGCTGATAAAGCTAAATCGGACCTGAACCAATCTGGAAGACACTCTCCACCCTCTCAGGCAATCAATTCCTCACTGAAACCCAAATGAATCCCCCACAAAATCTCCAAACGATTTCACTCAGAAGCTCTCAGCGTTATTCAGCTCTTAAATTGGAAAGGGCCCCAGTGTGAGACACGGAGCAGTGCATTCATAGACCCGGCGCTCCAGAACTCCAGCAGACGACAAGGAACTGATCAATGCTCATCTAAGAGGAGAATCCCACAACTTTAAGAGAGACCCTCTTTAAAAGAGTCCTCCATCAGGAAGCACATTATCCACTGGGAAGGCTGACCACTTTCATTTCAGAAGAATTTCTCCCTCTGCCTGCGATTGAGGGTGCTTTTTTAGCTCTTAAATCAAAAGATAGTTTCATCTTCTTGTTTGTTTTGTAAGTTCGCACATGACCAATACAACCTCTTCATTAAGACCAGCTCTGTCCGATAAGAGCTGGTGTTTGACTGTTGCATTATTGATGGAAGAGAATTCATGCTGAAATGCATTCATATCATAGGAACAATGTTGATGGAAATTGTGCCACAATGAAAAGGCAATACCGTCATTACTTATTTTACATGTGAATTACAGCTCAAAAGTTCAGGGTCGGTAAGATTTTTCTCTTCTGCTCACCAAGGCCGCATTTATTATATCAAAAATACAGCAAAAACTGCAATATTGTGAATTATTATTACCGTTTAAAATAACTGATTTCCATTAGAATATTTTTTAAGATGTAATTTATTCCTGTAATAAAAAGCTGGATTTCCAGCATCATGACTCCAGTCTTCAGTGTCACATGATCCTTCATAAATCATTGTAATATGCTGAGAAGCATTCCTTATTATTATCAAGGTTGTAAACAGTTGAGCTGCTTCATATTTTTGTGGAAACAGCAGCTGAAGTTTATTTTAAAAAAGATCCGTTGATTTTGGTCTGATCTGAACTGTTCGAGTGCCAAAATACAGCACTGATTGTTTTATGAATCAGCCAAAATGTGATGCAGCTGTAAAGAGATTGTTATTGAAGAGCAATTAAAAACGATTTCAGAACAGAGCAAAATAGCAAAAAAAAAAAAAAACCTTTACATTGAACTAAAGAGGGTGTTTTCTTGCCACAGTACAAGTAAAACTTGTAAGTGTCAGAACTGGCTATGAAAAACTCAATTACAATAGATTTAGTGCTAAAGACTTTCACAAACATTTCAATCAACAAAACTTCGACAAGCCTTTGGCTTTTCTTAGTTGGGGCTTAAAAGAAGGCTAAAGGGATAATTTACCCAAAACTGAAAATTTGCTATTAATAGGCTCTGGTTTACAGGTAATAATGTTGTAAATAATAATCAGTTTCTTGCACAGACTGATCGTTTCACTTCATAAAACCTCAATATATCATCAGGAGCCACAGGTATTAATTTTGTGTTCCTTGATTGCGTTTTTTTATTCTCAATCTGGCATCCGCTGACTTGCATTTTATGAATCAGTTTCAGCTAAAAAAATCTTCTTTACTGTTCTGCTGAAGAAAAATAAAGTCACCTACATCTTGGATGGCCCGAGGGTGAGTAAATTAACAGCAGTTTATTATTTTTGGTTGATACTACCAGATGAGAACAAAATTTGAACTGAATTGAGCTGAATAACGACACTATTGTCTTCTGCTTTATAGCTTCACACAAAAAAAGTGTCAGTGTTGCAAAATTTGTCAAGTATGAACAAATTTAGTTTCGTTCTTAGAAGAGTTTTATTAATCCCCTTGGGGCAATTAATTCAGACTTTCGAATATGTGAAGCACTACGAAAGTCTGAATTAATTGCCCCAAGGGGATTAATAAAGCTCTAAACTAAACTAAACTAAATTTGTTCATACTTGACCAATTTTGCAACACTGACACTTTTTTTGTGTTCCTGAATTGAATCAACATCGAACTGACTTGAGCCGAATAGCGACACTATTGTCTTCAATCACTGAACTCGTTTCATAAATGATTAATTTTACAGTTATCAAACAAATTTGTCTCATTTTTCAAGTTTTCATCATTGATTCTGTTATTTTCCTATTTAATACTATGAGTCTGCTTTGTATTGTATAAAGCGCCATATAAAGGTGACTTGACAAACAGTATAACAAAACTGAATTAAAAACACTTGCCATGACCCATCAGATCTGAAGTGTCACTGATTACCTGTGTCTCTTCTCGCACGCTTCTTCCTCCATCCCGTCCTCCAGTGTGGCTTCATGAATCAAAAATGTTGCATTCTTGCCTGAGAGCAAACCAAGAGATGAATCAAACTCTCTCCACCACACACACACACACACACACAGAGATAGATTACAGCTGACATGCTATTCCCTCTTTTCCCAATTGTAAACACACACAAACATTTACACACACCAACACACACTCAATCAATCACGAGAACTCCAGCGAGCGCTGTGACAACAAAGGACTTTCCTAATGAGACGAGTGGACCGAACAATCTCCAGCATTCAGGAAGGGAGCTCATCACCGCCGGACTCCCTCGGGAGCCATTAAAGAGGTTTCTGTGACTGGGAGAACAGCGCTGAAGTGATCGATTGCATTGCTGATAAAGACAGGAAGAAGCATTTAAACGCAGGCTTCATTCGTATCGATCCTAGAGTCACTATAGAGATTTAGGTGCAATTACAGACTCTCGCTTTCCTGCTGGACTGATGGGCCTTCAATGAGCAGATTCTGACTGACGCAGTATTTTAAGGGGAAAATCTCTGTAGAAATACAGTGTGTGGCTTGTCTGACAATTCAGACTGAAAATCAACTGCAAACATGTAACTTTAAATATTGTAGTCATGCAAAATGTAGTTGTGTATCTTAAAAAATTAATGTTTGTGTTTGGGTTCATAAATCTCAATAACATTTTGCGGCTCACATTTCACCTTAAAATCAACAGGAAAAAAAAAACAGCACTATTCCCCCCCAACCCCTCCCCCTCAAATTATTGTTAAATGTTTTGCAGAATAATAAATAATTTAGGTAAAACTTTCCAACAATATGATCCTATTAGTTATCTAACGATGAGCAAAACATAAGTTACAGTAGTTTTTATTTTTTGTGTTATTTCAGTATCGAGATACTATTTCAGTTTTTAATAATACTCTGAATTAGTTTTTATTTTTATATTTTCTGTTTTCATTATCATTTTAAAGTTTTAGTAAGTTTGTTGTCATAGTATTAGTTTTTAATGTCTATTTAGTTTTTATTAATTTTATTTACACTGTTATTTTAGTTCAAGTTTATTTCAAGTAATTAATTGTATTACCATTAGTTATTAAAAATACAAAAGTTAATTGTTAGTTCATGCTCTCTAAGGTCTATTTAATCATATGAACAGACAACTTTTGTTTTTATTAATAGCATTTAAGAAAATGTCGAAACTAATATTAACTAAAATTTAGAACTGCATTAGAAATATTGTTCATGTTAGTGCATGCTAACTAATGTGGTTAACTAATTTTAACAAATTAAAACTCTTTATAAAGTATTACCATAATTTACATATAATATCAATACCGTTTTTAATTTATGTTAAACATTTAAAAAAAGCAAAGAAAAAAATGTTTTACAACTTGATTAGAATTTCATAAGAATCATCAGCAAGGAAAATAATTATAACCTTTGAAAGGCCAATTTTACCCTTGATTTATCAGAATATTCAGGCCAGTATGATATTATATGCATATACACACATGTGCAAAAGCATGAGTGGTCAGTGTGTGTTTGTGTCTGTGGTTTTTACCCATATTAACGACAGCATCGCAGGGCATGGTGTCTCCAGAGAACACGAGCTGCCAACCAGACTGATGAGTCAAACTGCAGGAGAACGCGTTCTTACAGTGACGAACATAACACGTCTGAAACTACACATTCACCAGAAACAGAGCTTTCAGTATGGATACATCACAACAAGCTCATGTACGGTTTATTCTCTATGAATGGACAGTAATCTGAAGGGCCTGAGTACAGCTGGTGGATATTTTAAACATGTATAGTATTCTGTTGTTGACATAAAATTAACCAACATTATGAATATAATGATGATTTTAATGCACGTCTTTTTGGCCGTTACGTATAAGAGCATAAGAATACTAGAAGACAGAGAAAAAAATATTTTAGTTGCCTCTCTGAGGAAATATAGCAATAGATTATGTAAGTTTAATTAATTATTACAATGGTGCATATAAATAAATTATAAAACATCATTCAAGCTACTAATAAAGCAATAAGCCCCAAGAAGCCGTGGTTTACAGTGAATTTATAACAGCTAAGGGACGTTGTTAGGCACGATGTGAAGCGGTTATTCCATATACGTAGTAAGGTTTCAGCAAACAGTGTAATGATATTAATAAAAACAGTATTCTTCCACCAAACATGTAGTTCCTCAGAAACCGTTGTGGTTGCAATAAAGTGTGGCGAGACACCAAAGTAAAACAAGTGTATGTTTGTAGAGTATTTCACACAGCTTCGAACGCGCTCAGCCAATCAGAATCAAGGACCGGAACTATCCGTTTTATAATTCAATTAATTGACAGGCAATGCATAAATAAAGATGTATATTGACATTGCCAAATGGATTAAAAAAAATAATCCTGAAAAAGCCTACCAGTCCATCCAACCTTGACCAGGTCATTCTTCTCTAAGCCTGAAGAAGGATTGGTCTGACTTTGTGAATCTCAGCAACATCACACAAAAACTTTGACGGGATCATCTGGAAAGATGAACAACAACGTAAAGTGTCAATTGACTTTCAACACTTGACAATGGCGGACTGGTGACAGTCACTCAGAGCGGGTCTAAGGTAAAACACCAGTCCAATCTGTGCTGAAACGCTACTGTCAATCAAACTATCGTGGGAGGGGCCTGTTTTTGTGATGTTACACAGACAGGCATCTGAGATCGGCTAGATTTGAGAAAGGGGAAAACATTTTACCAGATTAAAAAAAAACACTGGGTGGATTTGTATCATTATAGGGTGGTTGTGTACCCACTGCCAACACACCTCTATACATTGAGTAATCACTCTCATATGCGACTAAATCTTCACTCTGGGCATCTAATATTAGCCAATGGCTAATAAATTCTCAGCTTTTACTCGCCAGTGTGTGAGTTGGAGGCTGAGTATATGTTTAGCACAGATATATTTTCACTCGCAGAACACTTTGACTGAGCGCATCAGAGTTTCACTCTTTGTCAAGCGATCTGTGCTGTTTTTCAGCTCAGCTGAATGGATGTGCAATGCGCAAAGTACCTTAAATTCTAGTGTGAAGGCGCACTACTCGCCGTCGCTTTGTTTCACACACGCAGCGAGAGAGGGAGAGAGAGAATTGACGCGCTAACTATGCGCGCTACATGTAAACGATATACTTTGATGTATTTTCCTGTAAAAATAACAGTTCCCTTTGGAATTCTTCAGCTTTTAAGAACAACCCCCCACCAACCTTGCTTCTCCGTTAGTGGGCGGAACTAATGCGCAAACTGCAATCTCATTGGCTGGCGCTCACCTTTTATCGTCCCTGTTTTGATTTCAGCGTATCAGTTCGAGCGAACGCACACAACCTAATTAATATTCATGAATCCAGTAGCTCATTAATCCTTGGTGCGTTTTATATTGTTCTTATTAGTAGAATTCGTATCATTATTATCTAATCAGTATTTTGTTCATTTTTTTTTTTTTTACAGAAACACTGGATGACCAAAAAAGCACCACCACCAGTCCGAGGTTCAGTTAAAATGACTAATATGCATTCATACATTGTTATCAAGTTTTAATTCTAATTATTAAAGTTCTATCATTAAATAATATTGCTTATCATATTATAATGCTTGACTGACTAATGTTAAGAGTGTACTTTCAGATATTTATAAAACTGTGCCATTTTACAAACATATATATAAGATATTTATATATATATTATCAGTCTGGCGAGTAAACTAAACAATTTACTAGCCAATGGCGATTCACTTGCCAAGGTGTCCGTAGAGGGCGGCTGCCAACACACATTTCAGTTCAAACTACTTGTTAAAGTGCATGTAGCATCCTATGACCCCCTTAATAAACCATAACACACTGAAAAATATGATTTTTTGATGTATTGAAATATGCAATATGACTAAGATGTTCACAAAAAAAAAAAAAATAATTATTTCCTGTCTACTTCAATTTTCACATTTGAATTCAACATGTTACTTGCCATGTTTTGTATTAGTTGTCAAACAAATCTTTCTGAGGAAAATTGTTTAAAAAGATAATAGTTCAAGTTACATACCCACACACACCCCACACACACCTAGATATTATATATCATATATAGTATATAATATAGATATATATACAGGTGCATCTCATAATTAGAATGTCGTGGAAAGTTCATTTATTTGAGTAATTCACCTCAAATTGTGAAACTCGTGTATTAAATAAATATTCAATGCACACAGACTGAAGTAGTTAGTCTTTGGTTCTTTTAATTGTGATGATTTGGTAACATTTCACAAAAACCCACCAATTCACGTATCTCAACAACTTAGAATACTTCATAAGACCAATAAAAAAACCATTTTTTTAGTGAATTGTTGCCTTCTGGAAAGTATGTTCATTTACTGTACATGTATCAATACTTGGTTGGGCTTCCTTTTGCATGAATTACTGCATCAGTTCAGCGTGGCATGGAGACAATCAGCCTGTGGCACTGCTGATGTGGTATGGAAGCCCAGGTTGCTTTGATAGCGGCCTTCATGTCATCTGCATTGTTGGGTCTGGTGTCTCTCATCTTCCTCTTGACCATACCCCATAGATTCTCTATGGGGTTCGGGTCTGGTGAGTTTGCTGGCCAGTCAAGCACAGTAACACCATGGTCATTGAGCCAGCTTTTGGTGCTTTTGGCAGTGTTTGGGCAGGTGCCAAGTCCTGCTGGAAAATGAAATCAGCATCTCCATGAAGCTTGTCAGCAGAAGGAAAGCATGAAGTGCTCCAAAATTTTCCTGTTAGAAATGGTGCGTTGAAACTGTGGACTCAGAAAACACCCTCCAAAGTTTCACAATTTGAAGTTTACTGACTGAAATAATTAACTTTTCGCTGACTTCTAATTTATTTAAAGCAGCTGTTATATTATATATATATATATATATTAGTATAAATGATATAAATATATTTATTATATTATTATGGAAATAAGATTTAATTTTAGGCCGACCCTGATGTTCACTAAAGTCCCACTGACGTTTCTGATCTTCATCGGCAGAGAAGAGCCGGTGCCCAAAAACACGATCTCAGGAAACTTCTTACCTTTACCAGCATAGAAACAAACATATAAACATGCTAAACATCTGAAGCACAGAACAAAATCAGCCCACACACACTCTATAAAAGCTTATTTCTTTTATAGTTCATATAGACTACCAGTCTGAGGTCCTTCTTTATTATGACCCTTTTCCACATTTTAGAAACACAAATCCTTCAACTCTCGTACGATCTGAGGTGCCTGATACAGATACAGTAGAGAGGGAACATGAGAAGTGAAGACAGTTTTACTCGGAGGAAATTAAATGTCAGGCTGTGGACGTGTTCTTGTCTTTCTGCTCTTCTAATTCAATACTTTCATCCCTCCTTCACTCTCTGATTCGGTAGAAAGCTCACCAGACGTGGAGATGGATGCTGCCGCCTGGAACTTCCTGCATTCCTCAACTTCCTGTAAGAAGTTTGGCACTTCGGCTGCTTCCTTCACAAACTCCTCAGAGTCGCAGGATGGGATGGCATCTCTACACACACACACACACACTTTCTTGAAGCTATGAAAATCAATAAACTCACAATCTTTGTCTTGTTTCACACTATTACCCTGCACATCAAGCTTGTGTATTTCAGGTAAATGAGGACTACAATGAAACTGCATTTAAAGGGGTCATATGATGCGATTTCAAGTTTTCCTTTCTCTTTGGAGTGTCACAAGCTGTTCGTGAATAGATTAGATCCCTACAGTTGCAAAGACTAAAGTCTCAAAACCAAAGAGATATTCTTTCAAGTTAAGACTCTGTCCACGCCCCCCTAAACGCTCTTCTAAACACTCCCCCCACATATCTCCCTCCTATGTGGAAATATTATGCATAAGCGCCCCACGTTGCACGCAAAAAAGATGCGTGTTTCAGTAACCGCAGTTAGTGTTGAAGCAGCCATGTCGGGAGACGCTGTGTGTTTCTAGCGAAAGCAAAAGCACTTTATTGGCCCTTCCGAAGTAATGCTTTAGTTATAATTTAAGATTACTTACAACAGAACAGTGATTCATTTTATGGACGACCGTTTTGTGAACCTAGGAGAGAAGGTAATTCTGACTTTGCTATGACAATCTGACGCTTCTGAATCAGCTACTGTTTTGTTATTAGTTTAAGTATTTGCTATTGACTGTTCAAATGTGGAGTTTTGCGCATCGTGTGTGTGTGTGTGTGTGCGTGTGTGTGTGTGTGAGAGAGAGAGAGAGAGACAGCGTCACATCAAAGTGGAGTCAGCTGTCTTAACCGCGGCTTGTGTACTGCATCATTACTGTGTCTGTTCCCCTTTCGGGCTTGAACTGATGGTAAAACTAATGACATTATTTACTGTCTTACATTTATTTTGAAAGATGAAGCTTGCGATTATGGTAAGGGGCGTTACATTTCTGACGAGTGCTTGCAGTGTTCGGCCAATCACAATGCACTGGGTCAGCTGGCCAATCAGAGCTGACTGCGCTTGTTGGAAGGAGGGACTTTGTAGAAAACTAAGCGTTTGAGAGAGGCGGGGCATAGAGGACCTACAATAATGTACAGTATTTGAAAAATAATGTGTTTTTTGAACATTAAAGCATGTCAACATATTCTGTTACACCAAATACACCAAATAATGATCTTTAAAAAAAGCATCATATGACCCCTTTAAAAGCTCATCTGTTGCACGCTGTCGATCGTTGAACTGAACTGACCTTTGCCACTCCAGTTTGGGCCGAAGCTGAAACTTCATCAGACACTTGGCTCTGATGTTAGGAATGTGGAGAGAAGCCCGCGGCTCCTACAACAACCACAAAAACTGATTAATAAATGATTAACAAATATTTCCTTTCATATTGGGAAAAAATAAACACTTTACGTTGTTAATTAAACTAGAAATAAAATTATATATAGAGGCCGACCAACGGGGGGTCCTACTCATGTGGGGGCATACAAATCACAAAACTGCAGCTGCTAAAAAGAACATATTGTGTATTTGGTGTAATGTGCTTATGAGACAGTGGTGCAGTCACTCCTTTAATCGCATACCAAAATTTTAGCCACAGATGCGGGGGGTGGTGACTTATGTAATCGGCCGCTTTCGATCATGCTGCCCCCCCATGTTTCTGAAACCCGTCGATTTACAAAGCTCATCATTCTGAAAAAGTGAGGTATGCTCTGATTGGCCAGCTATCAAGTGCACTGTGATTGGCCGAATATCTCACGTGAGAACGGGGAAAAATGTGCAAAAAAAAACACAAACAAAACACAAACAACCCCTCACATACTGTTGATCGCCCTGTCCGGAGTGGCCGTAGCCACGCAGCTACTCCTGGCCAATTGTCCTTCATCGCTACCGTCTCTAAGCGGGACATCCTGAGGAAACACGGATGGACACGCTGCCTGGCTTGCCTAAAACGCGGCATACATCTGAGTGGGCGTTGTTGCATCCCGTGGGGACATAATTACTGATTATATATATAATGACTTATAATGTCTTTTTATTACTATTAAAAAAAAACGCGTTGCAAATTGCACGTGCCGCGTAAACATAACATAACCCCTGTCTGCATTGTGATTGGATAATGACAAACAACAAGCGCTACTCTACACTGCCTAAAACTCTCGTTTGAATCATCAGTGGCAATTCCTTTAAATGAAAACGTACTTACGTTAGTCAGAACTGCCGGCACAGCCAAAAAAAAAGTCAGGTGCGCGCACCTAACTTCCTCCTACTCGGCTCTTACTCCCCGTATTTCGTAAGCGGACCTTCGCGACTCCTAGGCTGCTCGCGGTCTCTCCAGTCGCCCAGCCCGGCCGCGCGTGGAACCAGGGCGTACCGGGCCACGCCCCCCCTCGCCCTTCCGCGCAACCACGTCGACCTATGGGGGGGGGTCCGCGGGCCGTCGGCACCCGGCGCTTAGGCGCCCGCTGGGCATGCTGAGTGTCGACCTGGGTACACCGGCTCGGACCGCGACGATACGCGCGTCGCCGCTGGCATACATTGGTCGCTCATTCCCATCGTACTCGTTGCATCCTCTGTCCCATGATGCCGCTTCAATCCTTCCTTAGACTTGCTTCAGTAGGGTTGGCGCGCGTGCTTCGTGCAGACGCTCAAGCTTTTGGAAGGCTAAACAAAGTAGTTCGCTTTCACAACGAAAAACACAGAGCGGCCTACTGCGTGAGCGAAAGCCCCCCCGGCTCTCGCTTGAGCTGAAGCGGTCCGAGTGAGCTGAGGCGGCAAGGGCGGAACGCGGTCCCGCGAAGGAGCGGTGAAAACGGTGACGCCGCTCCCGGCGATCACAGCACTAAGTTTGATGTATTCCCATCACGCACACGGCATCACTCCCAACATTCTGAGCGGTTATTGTCCTCTTTTGGAAGACCAAACAAAGTAGTTTCGCTTTCACAATGAAAAACACAGCGTCTTCATGACATGGCGCCAGCAGCAACAATATTACAGCGAGAATAAAAGTTACGCTTTATTTCTTTGCGTGAACATTTGGGCGTGTTATGCAAATCTTCCCACATAGTGATGTAGATATGTGGGGACATGTTAGAACGAGTTATTTTAGGTAGGTGTTACTCTTAACTTTTATAAAGAATATCTCTTGTATTTTAGACTTTAGTCTTTGCCACTTTACAGATCTTCTTTATGCACCAAGACTTGTAACACTCCAAAGAGAAAGGAAAAAATGAAATCGCATCATATGACCCCTTTAAGTTAAGTTAAAAAATATATATTTTAATCAGAAAAAAATTATATTCAAGTACATTAAGCATATTAAGCATAAGCATAAATACATGAAATGTTAAATATATAATTTTAAAAATCTAAATGAATAACTGAATATTAAATTACAACAACCACAAACAAAATTTAGAAAAATAATATATCAACATACAAATAAGATTTACATCAGAATAAAAAAAGGTTTCCAAAAGTAATGGTTAAAATCTAATCAAACTGACCGTAAGAGACTATTTAATATTAAATTAATAAAAAAATAAACATAAAATTAAATTAGAAGTGATCCAGAGAAAATTCCGAAAAATTTTATATTATAAAAAAAAAAAAACGCCAAAAAAAAAAACATTAAAAACAATAATATTAGAAAAGAAGTAACATTAAAATACTTAAATTACATGAGAATAAATAAAAAATAGAAACATTCCCAATGGTTACAATCTAAATCAAACTGACCTGTAAAAGAGACTATGTAATATAAAATACAATTTAAAAAATGCATTAAATATGGAATAGAAATTATCAAACTAATACATTGGAAAAATATTACATTATTTAAAAAAATAGGGGGGAAAATGTAATACTGAAATACATAAATTACACAAGAATAAACTGGCGAAGGCTAAAAGCTAAATCAAACTGACCTGTAAGATACCTTGTAATATTACATTTTAAAAAGTTAAATTAAAATGTACTATATTGAAAAAAAAAAGAATAAATTACAAAGAGCAAACACTGAAAAAAAGAACAAAATCAATTATTAAAAAAAGGCAATTGTCTAAATTTAAAGAAACAGAGACCATTTCATTTTAAATTAGCATACAATATGAAATTAAATGAGCAAAAATGTATGTTAAAAAAACTGTAAATGGATAAATGTAGCCTAAGTGAGTGGTGCTGTACTTTGGTCTTGTAGAGTTTGAGCGGAGGGAAGATCTCCGGATGGATGAGGTTGAGCTGCGTCTGGAGCTTGTGACTGCGGGTGTTGTGCGGCGTGAACGTCTGCTCGATCACCAGATGCTCAGTGCTGCTGGGAAACCAGACACAACAGACAACAGACAAGACAAGTCCAGTCAGGTCACCTTTATTTGAGCAGCGCTTTATACAATATTGATTGTGTCAAAGCAGCTTCACAGTTTCAAACACGAAAATAGTTTGTCAATAATGCAAGACAATAGAAAACAGTCAGTTCATCAGCTAAAGTCAGTTAATTGATGATCCTCTCTTCCAATAGTGTCTGTGCAATCAGTCAAGCGTCCCCAACTAAGCAAGCCAAAGGCGACAGCGGCAAGAAACCAAATCTTCATCGGTAACAGAAATGGAGAAAAACCTTGGTGAACCAGGCGCCGTCGGGCGCCAGTCTCTCCCCCTCTGACCAGATGAAACCAGCAGGGCGTGGTTTAATTCCAGGCTGCAGCGCAGGTCAGATTGTGCAGAGGACTTGTCTGGATCCCGTGGTTAAACAACAGACGTATCTCACACACACACACACACCACACACACACCCCACCACACACACACACTTCCCTGCACACGACAGATCGTGTGATGGCTGTACTTCAGCTGTACCTCTCCATCCAGCTCTTGTACGGATCCGTGTCCAGCACTGATTCAGGCGTCATGTGATCCACGAGAGCCGCAGAATCCTCAGATCCGCCCGTCTGATACCTGCACACATGACAGTAAAAGATACATACAGAGAAAACAGGCCTCATTTCCTATGTACTCATCTGCTCACCTTTTGTAAGATGTGCATCGTACAGAGCGCTGAATTCAAGTCCATCTGTATGACATTCGGGGCGACTATGAAAACTGGTCCCGTGATCGCCGTGGTGCACAGCTCCTCGGGTCGTATCTAAAACACACGCCGCACGGTCAGCTGGGAAACCAGGGTATCTTACAGCCCTTCAGATTAACTCCGTATCGTGCTGTACACAATGTTTTCCCCACCCCCCCCCCACCCTCCAGAACAAACTGAAACTGTTATTGTGAAGGACTGGAAAATCAACTCTCGGTCACCTCTTTTCCGTCATGCGTCACAGTTTTTCCAGCTTTCAGAGCTTCGATTATGGGTCCAATGGCTGCTGTTCCTCTACAGAGAAACCGGATAACAGAAATGATGATCTGAACCATGTGTGTGTTATTTATTTTAGCCCTAAAAACATAATGACAGCTGAACCGAACAGCTATCAGACACTTACACCGGCAGGCCCATCTCTTTAGCTTTAAGTGCCAGGAAGTTCCCTTTCTTTGAGTGCAACTGAAGAAACATCAGACAAAAAAAAACATGGTTTTGAGCACTATATGGGCTTAAAAGGTGAAAAGACACATTTACAGTCATTCTGTGGCTGGAGAAATGTGTCACATTGATGTGTTTCAGACTATTTCTGCGCACCTTACACACGTAAGCCACCACGAGAGATGAATCTCTAGTAATCTTTTCTTTGGCTTCTGTGGAGAGGGAAAAAAAATTGTTCTAATAATAATAATTATTATTATTATAATTATTGCTGCTGCTAGCTGTTGTTATTATGGATGACAACATCTAACAGCAAAAGAAAGCGTGATTGAACAAAAATTTTAAAATATTTATCAAACAAACTATGTAGTACAAATGCATGGAAATGATTATTTTACTCTATTATGATGATGATGATAATGATGCAAAATATAATAGACATTGATTTTATTTCATACATAATTAATAAAATGTAACCGAAAATTATTTTAATCACTTTTGTTATTATTAGCGGGCACAGATAACGAAAATAAAGACAAATGAAACTTGATTGTATTTTTCTATTGATTGTATTTTACATTTTTTAATGATCACACAAAATATGCAATTCAAATCAAAATTTCATCTCTTTGTTGGACACTAATAACAATATCGACGACTGAAAGACAATGAGTAAAATCATAAAATAAATTATACTGATTAAATGTATACATTAAATAAAATGAGAATTGTCATCACTGTTTGAGGTTTATATAAAACGTACATCTTCTTCGGTCTAAGTTTCATACAGCAGTGTCAGCAGGTGTGTGTGGAGTCTCACCTGGACTGGCGCTGAGGCTCTGACTCTCCTCCAGGTCGTCCAGTCTCCTGAGCTCCCCCTTCTGACTTCTGTTAGGACTGCTGGCTGGCCTGCGGCCAGAGCTGGAGACCGTCTTTCCTGCATCATCTTACACACACACACACACACAGTCACATCCTTCAGATGGGAATCATTCTAAACATTCATGGTGGGGAACAGTGTAAAAATGAGGTGACACTCACAGAACAGAGGAACTTGACTGACGGTCATCGTTTCGTCTTTATATTCAGGTTCTGTATAAGGTCTGACAGCTGCGGACAAAATACAAATAAACAGAATCTCATTCGGATGCATGAGGGTACAGTAATCAGAGCACAGACAGACAAATGATCAATGTTACTTCAGTATTATTTATATACTATTAGAGTATTTATTTAGTAACATTTTCAGTTAGCTTTTATTTTTATACTTTGTTTAATTTGAATTTTCTTATGTACTTTTGTCATTTTTATTCGTTTTTTAATATTCCTATTTAGCTTTAATTTATTTACTTTATTTCAATTTTAGTTGTAAGTTTAATTAACGTTAAGTTGAGTGAAGTTTAGGTGAGGTAAGTTAAGTTAAATTTAGTTTAGCTTAGTTTAGGTGAGGAGAGGTAAGTTAAGTTATTAAGTTAAGATGAGTTGAGTTTTACTTTTAATTTTAGTTTAAATTTGTTTAGTTTAAGTTTTTCATCTGATATTTTATTTTGTTTTATTTCAGCTTTATTTAAATTACCAAAAACAATTTTTAACATTTCTATTAATTTTCTATTTATTTTATTTTCATTTTTTAGTTATTTTTCAGTTATTTTAGTGTGTAGCGTCTGGACCAATCAAACACAATTTTTCATTTGATTTAACAAATCAGTTATTCATTAGATTAACAAGTCGTCACAGATCCCTCACCCAATAGACTGGGCGCCAGGATGTCTGCAAATGACCACAGGCCACTGGTTACCATGTCAACCACGACACCTTTGCTAGACCAGAACCATTTATGACCTAATGGAATGTGAGTAGGGAAAATCACTGCCATTTTATAGGAAGAGACACAATGCACAGTAGAAACTAAAGACCCGCCGGAAAAATGGAAAAGTTCCGGCGTAATACTAGGAACTTGCGCCGACCATGGGTGGCCGCAGGCGCATGATATTCGCAGCGTCTGAAAATAGTCCCCGGACTGAGAGCCGGAATGAGAGTATAGTTCTAGCCATATCGGCCTAGAAATCGCAACTTTTCATTTTCCGTCGGTCTTAGTACACTATGTAACTACAGAAGAGTCAAGTTTTTAATAGGAAAAATATCGAAACTCTTTGGGTTTTTTTGAGCGAGATGCTAACGGTCTAATCGGATTCAATGATCTATGCTAAGCTACAGCTAAAGTGCTACCGCCAGACCCGGAGATCGCCTGAATGGATTCGAAAACGGTAGAACTCAACTGTTTCACTCTAGGGGAGTTGAAAAAATAGCCTATTTTCAAAAATAGTGGAGTATTCCTTTAAAGTCAATCAGATAGTCTTTTGATTTAGAATTTAACATTATAGAAAATAGAAAAACATTACCTTGTCATAGTGTTTTATAATTTATACAGATAACTGTTATACATGTCAATAAAATAAATATAATAACCATATTAGAATAATATATTATCTTATTTATTACTTATATTAGCGCTTCATTATTAACATATCATACAAATATTATTATAATATATATATATAGATATTATATATATAGATATATATATATATATATGTGTGTGGGTGTGTGTGGTGTGTGTGTGTGTATATCTATATATATATAATAGGCTATATTACATATTGTAATATTATTTAATGTTGTGCGCTATCTGTCACGCCAACTGAAGGCTCGTCAGTAGATCACACATGCGCTGATAGCACTGAAGTGAACTAACCCTGAAACATAACCTACTCCGGAGCAGGTTATCTTCAGAGAGCAAGTTGCTATGGTTACTTACATACACTGAAAGTAACCTCCGATTTTGGAACCGAAAGCTGAGGTTATCCGCTCGCTTATCCTCAAACATACTCGGGTATGTCACATAACCTGCTTTTGGGAATACCCCCCAGATCTCTATAGATGTTGCTGTTTAAAACAGTGCTGTTTTATCTCTTACTTGTGTTCCTGCATCAGTCTCTGTGTTCCTTCACCACAGTTAAACAGATACCTGCATATGAAAGACGTTAATTATTAATAACCTTGCAGAATCACTTTCATCAACAAACATCATATACTGCTGCTTAGACAGTCAGTGGTTCATGCATATTCAAATATGACTATATATGAAACTATAGAAATACATCTTTATATTCACTAAACAGATGCTTTTGGAACATTTGATTCAAGAATTTCATGACTTTTTTTTCATTTTGATCTTTATTACTGATTTCTTAATGAGGAGAATTTAGAATTTTCTACATAGGGATGACTACAAGGAAATTAAAGATCAGATTAGCAGAACATAAGAATGCCAATCGAGTTTGTAACCCTTTGTATCCTATGGCCCTTCATTATAAAGAGAAAAATCATGGTAGCCTAAGTACATTGAAAATAATCGGTATAGAACATGTCCCCAGGTCAATAAGAGGAGGTGACTGGGTCAATAGGCTTTTACAGAGAGTATTTCTGGATCTATACACTGAAAGCAACTAAACTTCCAGGCTTAAATGGGGAATTAGACCTTGTACCTTTTTTGTAATAAGAATTCAGATCTGGAAATATTATATTGTTGATCTTGTTTGTTTTTTAAGAAATTTATATTATGTACATACATTGATTTGTGGAGTCTGATTTATATATTTAAGTTTATGTAATTCTTTTTTTTCTCTCCTTTATACTATGATTATATTGTGTTTGATTTAATTAGATATGTAATCATCGAACTTCCTCTCTATTGTTTGTCCTGTGTAGAACGACCAGGTAATTGTTATTTGACTAATTAATTACTGCTCAAAATGAGAATTTTGATGTTCTGTTTTTAAATGAAAGTTTAGTGATTATATTAAAAAAATCTAATAAATAATACATAAAATTAAATAATAATTAGGGTTGCAAGTGCTGGACAATCTTCTAGTAATTTTTTCCGGAAAACTTTAATCCAAAAATCCTTGGATATTCCCCAAATCCTGGAAAGTTTCCAAATTTCTGGAATGTTTCCGGACAATTACTTACTGGAAATTTTCCACCCTTTTTGCAACACTAATAATAATCCAATAAAAGTTTGATTATATCTATTTACCGGTCAGTAGCACAATTTCGTACAAAACATTTATAATTTCTATAATCGTACATTTATAATACATTACCACGGGTAAGAGAAAGGAAAAAGGAGGAAAAAAAAAGGGAAAGAAGAAAGGTGGGAAAGATAGGTGAGGAGGCGGGAGGACTAGGGAGGGAAAGAGTAATGTCCTCACTAACAATCATGATAGTTATTATATAAGGGTATAAACGTAAATTATCAGCTTAGAGTACTTTTTAAATATCTCGCGAGAGCCTGGTTGTGATGTGTTAGTTGGTTAGTCCTGGTGAAAGTACGGAGGTCTCTTTCTGTTGATAAGTACGGGATTTGTTATGTGATAAGATTTTGTTAGTGTTTCATTTGGACAACCTTATATTTGTTTACTTTATTATTACATTGCATTCATTTATTTATTATTAGTCCAGTAATACTTCGGCACCATAGCTATCTATCAGCTTAATAGTGCCAGTTGATTCAGTATCTATAAAGAATAAACATAAAGGGTCCAACATGACTGACAGGTACATAGCTTAGTACGTAGGCGCATTTTATCAATACATATATGATCGTAAGTTTCAAACCTGTTATATTATTTTTGTGATCATCTTGGTTGATCTCACACCGACAATGTGTTATATAGGATTTAAAGGAAGGTAATACATTATAATAACCCTTTTTTTAGAACTGGCATTCTTGACCTCTCTTCTGCGATGTGTCCTCTTTACCACCTCAATACTGACGCATCACTCTAAATCATGAATACTGATTAAGTGTATATTTCCACGTTTGAGAGAGATTTTGCTCACACACACCACACCACCCCACCCACACCACAGCCTCACTCACCTCACCCCACCCACCCACCCACCACACCCACCAACACAACACAACAAAACACAACCACCACAACACACCCAACACAACCCACACACACAACACAACACCACACCACATCCATATCACATCACCCACATCACCATCACACACATCACACACATCACATCCATCACCACCACATCACAATCAACAATCACACATCCACATCACACAATCACACAGTCACATCACACCACACCACATCACATAACATAACATAACATAGGTTGTATGTCTCTAATAAAATGCCTAAAATAGGCATAGCAGCCCAGAAAGTTAGTCAGGTACATTAATTATCCTATTTTAACTCTTCTCTGGGTATTTTTAATTAGATGTCTATTAAAGTTCCACAGTGTTATTATTCAGATGTGAAATCAGCAATTCCAAACCAACCTATTGTGGTTGGTCCGTTCTGTACAGCGCTGAGAAAAGTAACATGTACATTTGGCTGCGCTGCCATCAATGCCTGTTACTTTTCTCAGCACTGTTCAGAACGGACCAATCACAGTCGTTCGTGATAGCTGGGAAAGTATACCTAAACAATCGTTTAATGGCCATTGCATTCTCATTTGTATTTCACTTACCAGTTCGGGGTTTTTTTCTTTCTTTTGTTAAATTTGAACGATTATACTTTGAAGTGCGCAAATCTCTGCAGTAAAACGAAAAAAAAAAAAAAAACGTGAAATTTGAATGAGGATCAATGGGAAATGTTCTTTGGGGGAAGTCGTGGCCTAATGGTTAGAGAGTCGGACTCGTAACCCAAAGGTTGCGGGTTCGAGTCTCGTACCGGCAGGGATTGTAGGTGGGGGGAGTGAATGTACAGCACAACTAAGGTGCCCTTGAGCAAGGCCCGGACCCCCCAACTGCTCCCCGGGCGCCGCAGCATAAATGGCTGCCCACTGCTCCGGGTGTGTGTTCACTGGTGTGTGTGTGAACGGTTTGTGTGTGTTCACTGCTCTGTGTGTGCACTTTGGATGGGTAAATGCAGAGCACTAATTCTGAGTATGGGTCACCATAGTTGGCCACATGTCATGTCATGTCACGAAATCAGCTTTCTGTGCTGACAGGTGCCCTCTGGAGGAGAAAAAAAACTAAAAACTATTTGTGTATCAAAGCAACGCTTATAGGGCTTCAAAATTCAATCAATTTTTCAAGATTCATTTTTTCAATCATTAATAACGTACTTTTGAGTCAAATATTGTTATTAAAAAAAAAAATTTAATTAAAAATTGATAACTTAAAAAAAAAAAAAATATATTTCGTATTACTCATATTATACATTATTTATACTTATAGTTGTAATATTATTTATATTACTACAATTTAAACATAAAAGATACAAAAATGAATTACATTAAAAAAAAAATAATTACATTACATTAAAAACATCAAAATACATTAAGGCATTTTTGATTCAAAATCTTATGAAAATGATTAAGACTGAATATAAAAACTTACATTCATATTATAACATTCTTTGTACTTATATATTTATCATTGTGTTTATAGACATTACAATAATACAACATGAACAGATCTGTAATATAAAAATGGGGGGGATTTACAAAACTGGAAGAATTACATTGTAAAACAAAATAATTACACTGTAAACTTAATTATTCATATTAAAAGTGATTAAAGTCATTGATACGCAATAAAATTAATAAAATATGAAATCATTGTATCAATGCAAAATCATTTGATAATGTCAAATCAATGGATTTCTCTCTTAATAAGATTAACTACTTTAAAAAGCGCCAAACATGGAGTCCTTTCCATATTCCTCAGTTTTAATTTAATAACATCGCACATAGTCGTTGTCATTGAGGATTACAGAACCCCGGCCGACCTCTGCATCATCAGTCACCTACATACAAACACACGTTTAATAGCACATACATGAAGAGGAGGGACGAGACACGAGCAGATTTCCAGTACGTGGAAGGCTTTCAGAATCATATATTCCATAAGTGATTTCAGAAGTATAAATACAATTCCAGGCTTATTTATCATTTATTATTTCATTACTTTATATCTGTTTAAAATCACTCTGAGAGACCAGACCGCCACGCCTCCCATCAGATACGCGGGCTGTGGTGTGTTTACTCTTTACAGATGTGTGTGGTTGAGAGAGACAGTCAGAGAGGAGAGAGAGAGAGAGGATAGAGCGGAGAGAGAAGAGAGAGAGAGAGACGTGGGTAGGAGGTGTTTTACAGATAAGCTTGAATTGAGCAGCGCTGTGCCCTCGTGTATGTTTTCCTGTTTTAATACTGCCGTTCTGTGAGAAAGCAAATCTTTACGCCGCCGCTTGCGTCTCGTCTTAGTCCACGTACATGGGGGAGCTGGGAGACGTGGGCATCTGATCCAGGATCCTGCAGACGTAGATGGCCACGTCTACCGTACGCTCCTCGTACATCTGAATGAAGGGATGTTTCTGAGAGACAGAGAGAGGAGACGTTTGCTTTTCTTTACTGCATTTCTTAAACTCGACAGCACTTCTGCTTTAGTCTTCTTAAAGGATAGTTCACCCAAATGAAAATTCTGTCATTAATTACTCGCCCTCATGTCGTTTCAAACCCGTAAGACCTTCGTTCATCTTCAGAACACAATTTAAGATATCTTTGATGGAATCTGAGAGCTTTCTGACCCTCCCATAGACAGCAATGCAACTGAAGTGTTCCCAAGTCCAGAGACGTAGCAAGGACATCGGTAAAATAATCCATGTGACATCAGTGGTTCATCCTCAATTATAAGAAGCTACGAGAATACTTTTTGTGCGCCAAAAAAAACACTTAATTCAACAATTCGTCTCCACCCTGTAGCGCCATTTTGGAGAGTATCAGCTGGACGTAAACAGTGTATGTTGTTCTGTGTCAGCTGTAGGGCTGTGTATCAACAGCAAAGTCACGATACGATACATATCATGATACAGAGGCCACGGTACGATACATATCACGATACGGGACTGCATTGAATTTCACCTCAGAAGAGTTTAGTAAAACATCTGTTTATTAAACACTGCATAGTATAGTGCCATTTCTAACTATTGGCATAGCAGGCAGCTGACCTCTGCATTATGACGGGCCTCCATAACTGTACCACAGTACAAAATAGGTAATGGCATATGTTTCATGTTAACATTGTGCACTACCCTCCAGGTACAATATTCTGATTGTTTGCATCTTGTTTTTAAGCCCATAAATAGTAATGTACTTGTTCTAATAAATTTATATTGTAATGTACTCATTCTAATATATTAAAAAATCATATTTTAGGTTTAGGTTTTCTGGTAGGTTATCATTGCACAAATTACACAAAAAAAAAAAAAAAACCAAAAAACGACAAACACTCAAGTCAGAAGATGAACGAAGGTCTTACGGTTTTGGAATGACATGAGGGTGAGTAAATTAATGACAGAATTTTCATTTTTGGGTGACTATCCCTTTAAAGAATTTTCACATGCACATCTTTAAATGACTTGTGCTTTTACACATTTGACGCATAAAAGAATTGCTTAACATGATTTACAACAAGACAAAATGTGCTTTGAAATATGCTAAAATAACATAAACTGACCTCATAATAGGTCATATTTTATTTTGCTGCCTCAACAACCATCATATTTAAGAACCAGGATTCCCACAGTCTTGGAAATAAAACTTGGCTAAATTAGGGTGTGATTTCTAGACCGGGAAAACTCAACTCACAAAACTAAAAAATATATAGGTCATGGAAATTGATATGATGAATATACTTTTTTTTATTATTATGTTAAACTCTTAAATATTTTATTAGGTAGAAATTGCTAAGAAATTGCTATTTGTATTTTGTAACAATAATACTAATAAATGTAACTGGTCAAAATAAACAATCATAGCTACTGAAATTCCATTCTGATGATAGAATTTAATTAGTATTGTGGTTGTGTTATATAAATTTGATATAATTATTTTGGTAAATCCCCCTTAAAACATCAATGTATAATAAAAACATCCATGGTATAAATAAAAATATAAATATATAATATACAATATAGATACAAATATGCATATTTTTTCTAACATCAAGCTTTTAGGTTAATGTATAATATTCATAAGGGAAAGTGCAAAATTCAAAATCTGTGAACAAGTTTTTCACAATTTTTTATGATATTTTTGTAGATTTTAAATAGTCCATCCGTGTGAAAAAATGCATTCATTTTTTATGTGATCTCTTAAATAATATGAGATCATGTATAATAATAATAACAACAACAACTATTCTTATTGTTATTAATAAGAATATTTACTTAAAAAGTTGATGCTCTTATGTTGGCACAAATAATTAATGATTATTATTCTAAACAAAAAAATTATTGTATTAATAAAATAGCTACTACAACAATAATTTCATTTAATTTAATAATTTCATTTAATTTAATTTACAAGAATTACAAACATGCCGTTTAAAAACTTATATACCCATATCCAGGCTTTCTCCACCTTTGGACAAATGAATTTCCTCTGCTTTTTATTTGGATGAAGATTTGGAAAATAATTTTATAGAGACAAACAGCAATTTCTAGCCAATTAAACATTTTAAAGCATATTTTCCATGACCAAGATTTTACAGTATTTTCTCCAGTTCAAAATATTTAAAAAAATCCCTGATATGCCCAGGTTTTCTATTACGGTAGGAACTCTCATTCAAACTCAACGTCAACAACCCTTTTATTATCATGAAGATAGAAAAGCTTTCAGAAAGTGCTGAACGTGTGGCTTCAACAGGAAACAGGAACTCACCAGAAGCTCTTTGTACTTTGGCCTTTTTGACTCGTCCTTTGTAAGGCTGTTAGAAACAAAAAAAAAAATTCAAAGATTTAATTAAAACCCTCCAAAGTCAACTTGAGCTCTTGCAGTTGCTATGATTGAGCAGCAGGAGGCGTCGTGTGCATCATGTGGTTGCACAATAAATCTGAGTAATGACTTCCCTTGTGCTGAGTCAGCAAGCTCTCAGAAAGAGGAAATGCTGGAGATCACAGTCTGTGTGTGTGTGTGTGTTGTGTGTGTGTGTGTGTGTGTGTGTGTGTGTCTCCACCACAGGTTGACGAAGTTGATGAATTTGGGGGAGAACTGTCTCTCCTCTGAGCTGCTGAGCTGCGGCGGGTCGCCCTTCACCACCTGCGTCAGCTGATCGAACACACTGTTCCACTTCGGGTAGGGGAACCGGCCCGTGGCCAGTTCATACTGAAACAGCATTGCAGCAGTATAACACACAAAAAGCAGATAGAAATCACTTTTGTAATATCACACAGACGTTCCCTTTGAGGTCACGTGACCGATCACACATCATCCTCACCAGTGTGATTCCCAAACTCCAGACGTCTGAGCGCACATCATAACCCTGTTTGGAAGCGCTGGGGTCTATCCTCTCCGGCTGAGAGACAAACACACACAAACACACCGAGTCAATCATACAGACACGACATTAATTCATAAAGAATAAATACATTTTGCAGCTCTTAATTTGGCATGAAGTATGCATGCAATTCTAAAGAACAATTACTATTATTATTATTTGAATTATTAATGATGATGATGATTAGTTAATGATGTTGGTTTTTTATGAATAAGTATTTTTATATCTGTAATGAATACATATTTTAATTCTACAACATTTATGTATTACATTTTTTGGCCAATAATTATAAAATTATTTCAAAAAATAAAAATGTTTTTTTTATCTCTAAAAATTTTAACAAAAAGTGACCAAAAGAACCCTGTTATAAATATAATATAAAACTAAAGATAAGAACTAATGGTACTACAATTTTTTGGAATTGGGTTTTCTGCGAACACTGGCAGGAAAAAAACAATATTAAACAAACAAAAAAAATCCCGTTTATTAAGCAATAATTTTAATAAAATTGAAAATTAGATAATGTTGTTTCAACTCAGAGATACCTCCCCCTGCTGGGGTTCAATGCACTGTAAAAGCTGAATATTTCAATGACATCAAAATGGACTATTTTACTTTTCTTTAATTTTGCTGCTCTTAGTTTAGCTGAATCATCAGTGTTACTGTTAGTTCTAAAGAAAACAAATGTAATATTTATCATTATTATTATTATTAGTAATACTATTAGTTACTTATTCTTTTATGAATCTAAGTTTAATCATATTCGTAAGCATGTTTTATCAGTTATTGTTGTTTTATTTTAATTTTATTAATAATCAATATAAATTTCCTCATTTTTTGAATCATTTTTCCTGTTTCAACTCAGAAATGCCTGCACACTTTGAGGGTACAGCTGCGAATGCTGTTTTAAGTTTCACATTGTCACGACATTGTCATTCAGAGTGCTCTTTTGGGCATGAATCAGCTGTGCCTTTAGCTAAAAGACCCCCCACCCCCCCAAAAAAAATAATCTAATTTCTAATTATTATTTAAAAAAATAATAACATTTGAATAACATTTTCTGCTGAAACATAAAAAATGTTTTATGCTGACATATACAGTAAAGTCAAGTACAGTCCTACATCACTTACTGCTGAATATCATAATTCACTCAGAACTACATCAGACTTCTGAGGTTAGCTGTGCTGAAGATGCTGTTTCATGCTTCACTTTTTCAACTGGCATAGTTTTAGAAACCTAAGATCATGGGTTCATTTCTCAGGACACACACACACTGATAAAATGTCTTGCTCTGGATAAATACTGTACATACAGTGGGGAAAAAAAGTATTTAGTCAGCCACCAATTGTGCAATTTCTCCCACTTAAAAATATGAGAGAGACCTGTAATTTTCATCATAGGTATACCTCAACTATTAGAGACAAAATTAGAAAAAAAAATCCAGAAAATTACATTGTAGGATTTTTAAATAATTTATTTTCAAATTATGGTGGAAAATAAGTATTTTTCATCTCAATACTTTGTTATATACTTTTTGTTGGCAATGACAGAGGTCAAACGTTTTCTGTAAGTCTTCACAAGGTTTTCACACACTGTTGCTGGTATTTTGGCCCATTCCTCCATGCAGATCTCCTCTAGAGCAGTAATGTTTTGGGGTTGTCGCTGGGCAACACGGATTTTCAACACGGATTTTCAACTCCCTCCAAGATTTTCTATGGGGTTGAGATCTGGAGACTGGCTAGGCCACTCCAGGACCTTGAAATGCTTCTTACGAAGCCACTCCTTCGTTGCCCGGGCGGTGTGTTTGGGATCATTGTCATGCTGAAGACCCAGCCACGTTTCATCTTCAATGCCCTTGCTGTTGGAAGGAGGTTTTCACTCAAAATCTCACGATTTCATTCTTTCGTTTACACGGATCAGTGGTCCTGGTCCCTTTGCAGAAAAACAGCCCCAAAGCATGATGTTTCCACCCCCATGCTTCACAGTAGGTATGGTGTTCTTTGGATGCAACTCAGCATCTTTCTCCTCCAAACACGACAAGTTGAGTTTTTACCAAAAGTTCTATTTTGGTTTCATCTGACCATATGACATCCTCCCAATCCTCTTCTGGATCAATCCAAATGCTCTCTAGCCAACTTCAGACGGGCCTGGACATGTACTGGCTTAACAGGGGGACACGTCTGGCACTGCAGGATTTGAGTCCCTGGCGGCGCAGTGTTTTACTGATGGTAGCCTTTGTTACTTTTTGGTCCCAGCTCTCTGCAGGTCATTCACTAGGTCCCCCCGTGTGGTTCTGGGATGTGTTCTTGTGATCATTTTGACCCCACGTGGTGAGATCTTGCGTGGAGCCCCAGATCGAGGGAGATTATCATTGGTCTTGTATGTCTTCCATTTTCTAATAATTGATCCCACAGTTGATTTCTTCACACCAAGCTGCTTACCTATTGCAGATTCAGTCTTCCCAGCCTGGTGCAGGTCTACAATTTTGTTTCTGGTGTCCTTTGACAGCTCTTTGGTCGTGGCCATGGTGGAGTTTGGAGTGTGACTGTTTGTGGACAGGTGTCTTTTATACTGATACGAGTTCAAACAGATGCCATTAATACCGGTAACCAGTGGAGGACAGAGGAGCCTCTTAAAGAAGAATTTACAGGTCTGTGAGAGCCAGAAATCTTGCTTGTTTTGTAGGTGACCAAATACTTATTTTACCGAGGAATTTACGAATTAATTATTTAAAAATCCTACAATGTCATTTTGTCTCTTATAGTTGAGGTATACCTATGATGAAAATTACAGGCCTCTCTCATCTTTTTAAGTGGGAGAACTTGCACAATTGGTGGCTGACTAAATACTTTTTTTTGCCCCACTGTAAACGGGAATTGCAAGGCGTTCAGCCTGGTGAAAAAAAAAAAATTAGTTGAAGCATATCAAACTGTCTGCTCCCCTCCGATCTGGCCCTGCTTTTCCCCCGGCCCAAACTCGACAAAACAGATGTGCCTCGCCGTTCACGACCTTCCGTCCGACAGCAGCAGGCGTGGTTGTGTGGTCCTCTCCTGCGCTGCACACGACCTAGCTGGATGTCATAATGCATTGTGATGCATAACTCCCGGGGGTGGGATGAATGAGTCCAGTTGCTCCATATTCAGAGTAGTGACTCGCAGCAGCAGCCGAGCCACTGCAGAGCTTGAGCTTCATTTCCCGACACTCCTGCCAGTTACCATATTCTACGGGCCCCCACTTGGCTTCAAAAAGGCTGAGGGAATTAATAGTTTTCTAATTATTTCTATAAATTATTCTGTAATTAGATTTTTTTTGGCCAATAATAATTTATGCAAAAATTATAAAAGTTTTTTTTTTTTTTATCACAAAAATTACAAAGTGCCCAAAATAGCAACCAAAAAAAACACCCACACATTTGAATAACACTTATTGTAGCAAAACAAATTCTGTATCAATGCATGTCCAAAAAACTTTGTTATAAAAACATTATACGGAATAAAAAAATTTGAACATGCATATTTATTATGTTTGTTTATTATATATTTTTGTTTATCTAAATAATACAGGGGGGTGGGGTGGGTTTTTTTTTCATCTCAATAAATTTGAATGTCGTGGAAAAGCTCATTTATTTCAGTAATTCAACTCAAATTGTGAAATTCGTGTATTAAATAAATTCAGTGCACTGACTGAAGTAGTTTAAGTCTTTTGGTTCTTTTAATTGTGATGATTTTGCTCACATTTAACAAAAACCCACCAATTAACTTTCTCAACAAATTAGAATATGGTGATATGTCAATCAGCTAATCAACTCAAAACACCTGCAAAGGTGTTCCTGAGCCTTCAAAATGGTCTCTCAGTTTGGTTTAATAGGCTACATAATCATGGGGAAGACTACTGATCTGACAGTTTTTTTCCGAAGACAATCACTGACAAACCCCTTCCCACAATCGGTAATCCCACCACCTTATTGCCAAAAAGCAGGGCGTGTTCACAGGGCTGTTATCCCAGCATGTTTAACAGAAAGTTTTAGTGGAAGGAACAGTGTGGAAGAAAAAGATGCCACAACCGAGAGAACCGTAGCCTTATGAGGATTGTCAAGCAAAATGTATTTAAGAATTTGAGTGAACTTCACAAGGAGTTGGACTGAGGCTGGGGTCAAGGCATCATGAGCCACCACACACAGATGTGTCAAGTAATTTGGCTACAGTTGTTGTATTCCTTTTGTTAAGCCACTCCTGAGCCACAGACAACGTTAGAGGCGTCTTACCTGGGCTGAGGAGAAGTAGTACTGGACTGTTGCCCAGTGGTCCAAAGTCCCTCTTTTCAGATGAGAGCAAGTTTTACATTTCATTTGGAAACCAAGGTCCTAGAAACTGGAGGAAGGGTGGAGAAGCTCATAGCCCAATTTCCTTGAAGTCCAGTGTTAAGTTTCCACAGTCAGTGATGATTTGGGGTGCTGTGACGTCTGCTGGTGTTGGTCCATTGTTTTTTTTTTGAAAACCAACGTCACTGCAAACGTTTACCAAGAAATTTTGGAGCACTAAATGCTTCCTTCTGCTGACCAGCTTTTAAAAGAAGCTGATTTCATTTTCCAGCAGAATTTAGCACCTGCCCACACTGCCAAAACCACCAAAAGTTGGGTAAATGACCATGGTGTTGGTGTGCTTTACTTGCCAGCAAACTCACCAGACCTGAACCATGGACATTTTTTTTGTCAAGAGGAAAATGAGAAACAAGTGATCAAAAAAATGCAGATGAGCTGAAGGCTACTGCCAAAGAAACCTGGGCTTCCATACCACCTCAGCAGTGCTACAAACTGATCATCTCCATGCCACGCCGAATTGAGGCAGTAGTTAAAGCAAAAGGAGCCCCTATTAAGTATTGAGTACATGTACAGTAAAATAACATACTTTCCAGAAGGCCAACATGTCACTAAAAAATTTTTTTTTTTATTGTTCTTATGAAGTATTCTAATTTGTTGAGATAGAGGAATTGGTGGGTTTTTTTGTTAAATGTGAGCCAAAATTATGACCATTAAAAGAACCAAAGACTTAAACTAGTCAGTCTGGGTGCACTGAATTTTTTTAATACACGAGTTTCACAATTTGAGTGAATTACTGAAATAAATGAACTTTTTCCACGACATTCTATTTATTGAGATGCACCTGTATATAAAAAATATATATATATATTAATAATTAATTTGGTTATTATCATCAGTATGTATGTATATATAGACAGTACTAGAACCTTTTTATATATATATAATATATATATATTATTCTAATATATAATATATATAGATTACACACACACATCATACCAACGACTTATTAGCAGCGGCGATGGCCCTAACGTTAATCAAAACAACTTAATGACATTAAACATAATGTTAACAAAAGGTTTCTATTTTAAAAAATGTAATTGCTCTTTTGAACTTTCTATTCATCAAAGAATCCTAAAAAATAAAATGTCTCACGGTTTCCACAAAAATATTGAGCAGCACAACTGTTTTCAACACCGATAATAATCAGAAATATTTCTTGAGCAGCAAATCAGGTATATTAGAGTGATTTCTGAAGGATCATGTGACACTGAAGACTGGAGTAATGATGCTGAAAATTCAGCTTTGATCACAGGAATAAATCACACATTAAAATATATTCAAATAGTAAACAGCTATATTTAATTTTAATAATATTTCCAATATTGTCAAACAGTTTAACTGTATTTATGATCAAATAAATGCAGCTTTGGTGAGCAGAAGAAACGTTCATGCTCCAAAACACGTAAAAAATCTTACCGACCTCAGAATTTGAACGGTAGTGTACATTTATGAATATATAACCGAATGAATCTTACTGCCATATACGGTCTGCAGCCTGCGTCTCTGGTTTTGGCGATGGAGTCGACCAACTGCCCGCTGATGCCAAAATCACACAGCTTAATGTTGCCTTTCCGGTCCAGGAGGATATTTGATGGCTTTATGTCTGCAGAAAGACCAGAAAAGAGCTTCAGTCCGAGTAAAATAGAACTCATTCATATCCAAACCCACTTATACCTCCTCAACAAAAACACGCAAACAGAAATAAACCGATAGAGGTCATAAATGAAAGACTTCTAGAAGACGTCATTATAATTCTGCCTCTCTTACCTCTGTGAATAATTTTCAAGTTTTCTTTTAAGTGGTTAAGTGCTTTCACAGTCTGAAACGACAACGAGAACAAAGAGCATGTTAATGAAAGCATCACTCAGTAAACGCCAAAGAACACTGAACGGATGACAACTCACAGCTAATGTGATTTTCCCTAAAATCTCCTCTGGAATCACTTCGTCTAAAGAGGAATAAACGTATTTGTAGAATTTGTCGAAGGAGGTAGACATGAGCTCCATGCATATCCAGCAATCCCCCTGAACGAGAAACAGACCGAACAAAGGTCATGAATCAGAAAGACTCTCAGAATATGAGACGGCATGCCAAAAACGGCCAGACCTCTCTGAAAAGAGCCCCGTAAAACTGGACGATGTAGGGACAGTCGCTGCTCCTCATGACCACATCCAGATCCATCAGCAGCTGCTTCTGTTCGCGCTCGTCTACCGTCGACCGGATCCGCTGTCACACAAACACACAGACAGAGTCATGACTGTCAGCTAGGGATGTAACGATTAACCGCGAGCCGGTTGAAAATCGATCCAAATAGTGATGATTCAAATCGGTTGAGATGCTAAACAAATCACGATTCAATTAGGGGTAGGAGTTTATATGAATGTATGTCTGAGGGGAACTTTAGAAAAGTTTTAGTTGTATTTTTTATTTTACCTCGTTGCCTTTCTGGTTAAAGCAGATTAAAGTTAATAAGTGCAGCGCTGCTTTGTTTACAGTGGAAACCACGGAAACGGTTTAAGCGCCCCCCTGCTGGCAGAGAGAGGATCTGCATCTCCGTTCAGCCTCCGTCTGCTGTTTCTGTTTCAAACGTGCAGCATTTTTGCCCCAAGCCCTCATAAAAGGCCACACTTTTAATTCATAATGTGTTGCTTAAATCTCATTTTGTTAAAGGGGCCATATGATGCTTTTTTAAAGATTATTATTTTGTGTATTTGGTGTATCAGAATATTTTGACATGCTTTAATGTTTAAAAAACCCATTATTTTTCAAATACTGTACATATTGTAGGTCCTCTATGCCCCGCCTAACGCAAACGCTTCGTTTTCTACAAAGTCCATACTTCCGACAAGCGGAGTCTGCTCTGATTGGCCAGCTGACCAATGCATTGTGATTGGCCGAACACCGCAAGCACTCCGGAAATGTACCATACCATACCATAATCGCAAGCTTCATCTTTCAAAACAAATGTAAAGACAGTAAATAATGCCATTAGTTTACCATCAGTTCAAGCCCGAAAGGGGAACAGAGTCACGTGATAGAGACAGTGATGAAGCTGGTATGTGTTGTTTGCAGTACACAAGCCACGGTTAAAGACAGCTGGCCTCCTCCCTGGATGTCCCCTCTCTCCTCTCTCTCTCCTCTCTCTCTCTCTCCTCTCAAACACACCACACACAACGCGCACACACACACCAGACACACACGATGCGCACACTCCCGCAGTTGAACAGTCAATAGTAAACATACTTAAACTATCACAAAACATACTTACAGTAGCTGATTCAGAAGCGCTAGATTGTCATAGCGAAGTCAGAATTACCTCCTCTCCTAGTTCACGAAACGGTCGTCCATAAAATACATTGCTGTTCTGTTATAAGTAATCTTAAAAGATTCCTAAATGCATCTACTTCCAGAAGGCCAAATAAACCCTTTTTTGCTTTCGCCTAGAAACATACAGCGTCTCCCTGACATGCTGCTTCATCACTAATTGCGGTTACTGAAACCACGCCTTCTTTGTTTGCATGAACTTTTGGGCGCATTATGCAAATATTTCCACATAGTGAGGTAGATATGTGGGGGCGTGTTAGAACAAGCCGTTTTAGGGGGGTGTGGCAGATTCTTAACTTTGATAAAGAATATCTCTTGGTTTTGAGACTTTTGTCTTTGCAACTTCAGGGATCTTATCAATTCACAATCAGCTTGTAACACTCCAAAAGAGAAAGGAAAAAATTGAAAATCGCATATTGACCCCTCTCAAAAAAAAAAAAACTTTGTGAAAAGCGCGGACAATCAAAATCTGTAAGCAAATCGCATCGTGAGTTGAGTGAATCATTACATCCCTACGCCAGCTCCACGGCCTTGAGCCACACGGCAGCTTAGTATCATCTGCTGATTTCAGTGTGGCACAAATATTCAAAGCACGTACTTTACACCGGGGGGGCAAATGTGTTCCAGGGAAGAAGGTTGAAAATGGGAGTGGGGAGAATTCGCGGGCATATAATGTGAAAAAACAAAAAAAAAAGCACGGACAAATATAAAAATTCTATGTATATCCTTTTAACGGGGTGACGTTATTAATACCTGTTAAGTAATCAGATAATTTCATTTTCACTTTGCAAATTAAAATAAGGTGATAAACATATTTAAAATGAATAATTAGTGTATGAATTACTTGAAACAGTTGTAGTAATTTATGAAATTTATTTATTTATTTATTTATTATCTACACTGTACAAAAAAAGTCCCGTAAAAAACTGTAAAATGACTGCGGCTGCAAAACAAAAACTATAAAATTAAAGTAAAATATCATAATTGAAACAAGGAAAAATCTGTAAAATAATATTTTTTTTCTGTAAAACCTTTAATGAAAATGTTTGTAAAATTATTGTTTTTGAGCTTTATTTGAATTAAGATATTGTATGTTTTTTGTTTGCCAGTCATTTACCATTTTTTTTACACAGTGTACGGTCTTAAGAAATGTTGTCTTGAGTAACCGTTTTGTTTTTGTATCTTATTTAATCTTGTAGATTAAATTATTAGTAGAAGTGACTTTTTATGAAAAAAATGGTTGGTAAAATTAGCCTTCATCCAACACTTGTTTTTGGATAATATGGAAGATGATGTATAATTATTATGTAATTGTGTAAAAGGACTGAAATGCAAATCTTGATGATGATATTCTGACCAAGAACTGGCAATTTAGAGAAAAAATCATCTGTTTTTTTTCTGAAATTGATGATACCACAACTAAAGGCTCAAAAACATCCAGATGTTTCCACAAATTATCATCAAAAAATAAGAAACTTGTATTTTTTTAAATGTTTAAGGGGTGGATTTTGGATCTAAAACTACACACACAGTTTCTGACTTTCAAAGACGACCTGCAGTATAACTGACAGCGATCAATAACCTATGATGTGTGTCTTACTTTGACAGCCATGATTTGTCCACTGGGTTTGTGCACCATCTTGTTGACAGAGCCATACGCTCCTCGGCCGATCTCGCCGAGATCCTTCAGGTCTTCGGCTGTGAAGTCCCAGTGCTGCTCCGGAGAGATCTTCAGCTTCCCAGACGACTCGATACTGTGTGTCCGCAGCCGCTCTCTGAAAACACACGCACATGCTTGTGAAGACGATCATGGCTGAGGCTGGAAGACAAAACTGAAGACCTGTCTTGACACTACTGTCCACAGAAGACAGTTCTGAGTGGAGCTCCAAAACTCAAAGGCTGCAATAAAATAAGATTTTTTTAAATCCAATAATCTGACGATTATTTAAACCATCGACTGATCGATTTGGATTAAAAAAGCTAAAAAACAAACAAACACGTAATTCCATTTCACTAGAGAAAGCAATGTTATGAACAGGGAACTTTTAGCAGGAAGCAACCATTTTAAGCTAAAAACTATTTAATGAGGGTAATCCACACCACTCCAGCCCATCAATTAAAGTCTTATGAAGTCAAAAGCTGCATGTTTCTGAGAAACAAATGCATCATCAAGACGTTTTTAACTTCAAACCATCGCTTCTGTCTAAAAGTACTCTATCCACAATATTTCTTTCTCCAGTGAAAAAGTCATCTCATCTGAATCAGGAGAGAAATATGCACTGATCAAGCACCGTTTACAAACAAAAACAGAGCAAACCAGTGGATTTTGATGTGAGAGGACAAGAGGAGATGGACTTTTTCACTGGAGGAAGCATTATTATGGATTATAGACTCATATTTTAGCCAGAAGCAAAGGTTTGAAGTTAAAACGCCCTAATGATGGATTTGTTTTTTACAGACACGCAGCTTTTCTCTTCATAAGACATTAATTGATGGACTGGAGTGCTGTGGATTACTTGTGGATTATTGTGATGTTTTTATCAGCTGTTTGGACTCTCATTCTGACGGCACCCATTCAATGCACAGCATCCACTGGTGAGCAAGTAATGTAACATTTCTCAAAATCTAATTTAGAAACAAACTCATCTACATCTCAGATGGCCTGATGGTAAGTACATTTTCAGCAAATTTTCATTTTTAGGTGAAATGGCCATCAGATGGTCTGTACTCACATGTGTGGGTTCTGGAAAGGAAGTCCGGCAGTGTTCAGAGTGATTCTGGAAGCAGGTTTGACTGGAGGATTGGCAAAATTTAACTTCAGGGCTTTACGTTTACCTGACAGAGGAGGAAGAGACCGTCAGGTTAAACAACACAGTCAGGAAACAGCCATTTCACACACAAAAGCACAATCGAACACACTCAGATAGCGTGAAGATAAAGTTGCAGGTGTATTTTGTTCAGGTTGCCATAGGATGAGATCTCTAACTAAGCCATGGAAGATGTGGGAGGGTCGTGTGAAGAGACCAAGTTCACTAGAGACATGCACATCTGAGCACCAGGAGAGGAACCCAAGAGCCAGATTTCCTAAAGCCATCAGGACATGCTGCAGCTTTAAAACATCTTCATTGCACAATGTAGAAAAAACATTGAGGGTGACGACGGCTTTAGCAAATCTGGCAGCAGAGGACAGTAACTGCAGTCCGACATGCTCAAACCCTGCGTTTAACACGACCGAATCAGCACATCTTTCCCCAGTTACATCCACTCATGACAGACAACAGAGCGTTAAAAAGATCTGATCACATCCGGACACAAAACGGAAGATCTGAAACGGAAACGAAAAAGAAACTTACCTACCTTCACAACATGCAAAACCCAACACAATGCAAACACAAAATTATGCATGAATCTGTAATGTGCAAATCTTGCATGGTTTATTTAGAGTGTGAGAGGTGCATTATAAGCACTAAAAATAGCCACCACAAAAATAAAGACAATCCAAACAACGTGACAGAAATAGCGATTATAAAAAAAAAAAAAACTAAAAACTGAAAATAAAGTTTGTGTAATTATATTTGTGTAATTGAACTCTTTATGCTGTTCAGGGCTTCTACAAAGTTTACATATTGCTACTCTAGAATTATTTTTGTTACGTTGAAAATGCGTCAAAATGCATTATCGAAGAAACGCTAATTAATCAATCGTCACTATTTTGGTCACTGTTTCTACCAAAATCATTTAGTCTAAAACCAAAAAATAATTGTATTTTTTACTGAAACAGTAACCACAACAAACATATTTTATTATTAAAATTTATAATTGTTATTATTTATTTACTTTATACCATGACGCGTAAAAATAAAGACGTAAAATGTGAAATAACAAATCGAACACTAAGGTATTTTTGTAAGGAATAATATAAGACTGCTGAATTATTAAACATCTCTTTAAATGACTTACATTCACATTATTTCATATTAAGGCTTGGTAAAAATATCAATATCTCGATATTAATCGATTCTCATTTTTACAGAACGATATCGATTCTTAAATCCCAAGAATCGATTAGTCTAGCCTGTTTTCAATTAATGGACGGAACATTGACCCATCCAATAAATCGTAATAAGCATTGTGCTTTGGTACTTTCTATGAAACAAAAGTCTCAGATTTCAAATTCTGTCCACTGTATTGCAGTATTCAAACAATAAATGCCGTTTTGGCGCTGTTTAATGTGGAGTGACAGATCGCTGTAGCGCCTCAGTTCATAATACGCGGGCAGCGCGAGGAGCGACGTGAAACCTTCCCCCCCTTAGATCATCTACTCCACATTAATACCAGTTTCAGCACAAAATAAACATGACTAAACATCCGAAGGTAAGTTTAAAAAAAAAGTACAACTTTACAATCCGTATCCTGTCTCATGTAATCGCTCAATCTGTGTTTCAGCCGCGCAAAGACGCCAATATAACAGCTTGTAAACAATGTGTCACGCAACGTCACATTTACTTCAGAAACAAACATATTCAGTGACCATAAACTCATTAGTCAGATAGAAAAATAAACTGTACAGAGGAGCATTTTACTTAATATATGCAACATATAACATATTCATAATAATATTTACTGTTCTTCAATGTTTAATTTATGTTTGAATAAATCCATCAAGTTATGACAGCCACTATTTAAATGTTTATATTTCAAAAAACGAATTAAAGTAGAAATATTAATATGTAACTAACTTTATTATTGTAAAAACTTTTTAAATTTTAACCTTCAATGTTAAATGTAAGTTGTTTTTTTTTTTTTTTTTTTTTTTTTTTTTTTTTTTTATCCAACTGACTCCCATGGATATTTACAGATTAGTTGGATTTTTTTCCTTGAGAAAATTTGGCATGTACTGTACCTGATATATATCCAAAATAATCAATATTGAATCAAATCGAATTGAATCGCAAGCTTGTGAATGAGAATCGAATCTGTTTTGAACGGAAATTGTGTCAAAACCAGCCCGTTTATATCATTACAGCTTTTTTAGTATTTTATACCTGCATTTTGAACAGTAACCCTATTCAGTTTTTTCTACTGCTCTTTGTTTAGAAAAGGTTATAAAAATGTCAATAATTATCGATACCGAATGATATTAAACATAGAAAAAAAATGATTTTTTTTCTATATAGCCCAGCCCTACACAAAAGAGAAATTAAAACAATGTTAACATAAAACAAACAATACTTAAGCACCAAAAAAAAAACCTTCAGATTCATGGAAGTAACTGGAAAATGTGAGCAAGCACATCTCTGTGAAATTAAGCACTATTTCCCCTCCACCACAAGAATGTGAGAATCCGAACACCAGAGGAACGACATTTCAGAAACCTCACGGCATGTGCGTCCATGTCCCAACAAGCTGGTGTTTGTACGAGATGCTCATGCCAAAAACATCCCAGCAGTGCTCCAACACTAAACAAAATGCAAACCCAAGAAACAGGGAAGACAGCTACAGCCCCCAAGGCAATGTTCACTGCACCGGTTAGTAGAAAAAGCTGCCTAAAACACCTGAATCAACAACCACCAGAGCTTCCATTACTGTATGTGAACCACTGATCAATGTGGAAAGTACATGCATGATTATTACTGAAGAGATCTGGTAAAGGCTGATTTTAAATCAAACGAAAGTCAGGACCAATCGACTGTCCAGGAGTGAATATTTTTGCTGCAAAGTCAATGGAAGCTCCAAGCTTTAGACTTGTGCCGATTTCTCACTAAGATCCTCTTTATGTAGTTGTTTGATACAGATATGAGTTATCGAATGGAAATACTGACTAGTGATCAACTAATTTAATGGCTTAAATTGCAATATCTAGAGAGAAGGGAGGATGAAATAATTCTGATATAGACATAATAATACGATCTGATGACAAATGAGAACTGTACAAAAATGTTGAATTCAAAGAAATAGGCCTACTTGTCCTGCACATTATTTACTTTTTTTTGTAAAAGTACAGTAACGTTCAAAAGCTTGGGACCAGTACAATTTGTTTATGTTTTTGAAAGAAGTATCTTAATGCTCACCCCCAAAACAAACAAAAAAAAAAATGCATCAAAAGAAAAAGATTATATTCATATTATTATTATTGTTGATGAATATTATTGAATAATTATTCATTAATAATTTATATTGATTATTCCTATAAAGAATATATAAATTATACATTTTATGACATTATATTAAATTTATTACATATATGTATAAATGTATGATACACTGTTAATTATGAAATAAACATGTCTGTTAAATAAAAATTACATATACATTTACATCAATATTGATATAATTATTTAATTCGTTTCCTCATAATAATATAATTTTTTATATTAGGTAAGGAGATTTTCTTGCTGTACACTAATAGATGGCTTTATTTTTCTATAGAAAAAAAAATGATTCCTTTTTTAAATTTTTTTTTTTTTTTAAGGCATTTCTTAGTTTTTTTTTTTACTATAGCACCTTAAAATATTAGTGCAGTCAAACAAAGACTATATGATGCATTACAAACTCAAATAAAGGAATAGATAACAATTTAATATGGATTAATCATTATTATTTATTGGACCTTTTTTACATAATGGCAGTGTTACTCATTAATTAAGGTAAAGGATAATTGCTTTACTGTTTTGACTTAATTTTCGTGTAGGCAAAACATTTCTGTATTATCATTTTAAACAATTCCAATATTTTTATATTTAATTTGAGGTTAAACATGTCTGCAAAGGTTCCTAGTCTTTTGGCACATAAAATGTATCATAATTTGATTGATTATATTACATGAATTAATGAATTAATAAAAAAATGATTCAATTATTATAGTAAATATTATTAATTATAGGTAATAAAATGGAAGGATACACTGTGTTGATTATGAACAAACACTGTCAAACGTCTGTTAAATAAAAATACATAAAATTAATTCAATAAATAATTTAATTATTTGTAATTATTAAATATTATTATTTTATATAGTAGGGTAATGCGATGTGTCTGCTTTGCTATAGTAAGATGGCTTTATTTTCTTTCTTCATTTTTTTTTACTATAGCACCTTAAAATATTAGTGTTGTACAACCAGTTTTTAATTAAAAATCAGTATGAATTAAAAGCAGTCCAACAAAAACTATCATGATGCATAAAAACTCAAATAAATAAATGATAATTAAATTATGTATTAATTAATTATTTATTAGCATTTTTACATCATGGTAGTATTTGTTGTTAATTACCGTAACTAAATTAAGGTAAGAGACCGCTTTACTGTTTTGCGTAATTTTCTTTTTCATTTTAAAACAATACAATATTCTTAATATTAAAATTTTTGAATTTTGAGGTTAAACAAGTCTGCGAATTTTCCACTTTCTTGGCACATAATAATGATCTGGGACTCTAGGGCACCTCCAGCATGCGGATCGATCTGTCCTAGACCAGCACAAGTCTAGCAGAAACCGTGTGTGTGGATGGATTAGTGTCGAGCAGAGGACAGGCTTCCCGAAACCAGCAAACAGACACGGCTCAGACAGAAGGCTTGGCTTACTTTGAGGAGGTCCAGACAGGTTTATCTGAAACCCTGGTGGTGAGAAGAACAACGAACACATGGTTTGATCTGGAAAAACACCTTCATTTAGCATCTGCAGCATCTGTTCAAATCCACTGCTAATTCTTGCTCTTTAAAGCAATGACGTTTCTATAAACCTCAAAATTCAAGAAAACAGCACTGAGCATCTGAAGCTCGCTCAAACCAGACCTTTGTGCCGGGATGTGCATCAGTGAACCGGTAAACATGGGAAATGTGTGTAGTACATGCAGAGGAGTTTCACACACAACAGCAACCGGAAATCAGCAGAACGTAAAATAAAGGAAAATACCAGACTTAAAGAAACGAAGACGGCAAAATACAAATGAAACCATTCAGAGAGGGAATATAAACGACAGTTGTTCTGGGTCTCACCGTGGTCCGGCATCAGGGTGGATTGTGGGTAAGAAGAGGCAAAGAGATAAAGGGAGAGAAATATCATGAGGGGATATATTGAGTTTCATTGCTTAAATAACAGATTTAAAAAATCCGTCCAGCTGGAACTTCAGACTGTAAAAATAAAGTCTGTGTTGGAAAAGGAGTCACGTTAGATTATTTCATGACAGATACAATGAAAAAAAAGTGGAAATCTGAAACAATTTTCATAGAAAATGGGACATTCTGAAGTTGAAAGACTTTTCTTGTAAACGCACTCCATTATTCTTATATATATATATAGAACTTATGAAAAACATTGACAAACAATAAGGAAGTTTTGCAACACAGTCATACTCAAGATGATGCACAAAAGGTAAACGTGTAATTCTACGCCCAGGCTATATGAACACAAGAACACAGAGATTAACTTCATAAATCATGTGATGATAATTCATGCGTTTCCTCTCTGTGTAAAAGTCAAGCCAAGAATAAACCGTTCAACCGAAGCAGAAGCCGCGTCAGACAGCCACCGCTTTCAGGAAATCAGCAATGATGTGGTGTGGTGGGGAGATTTGGAGACCCACAGAAAAAAAAAAGAGAGGAGAGCAGGACAATGCTGGTTTCTCATTGAGGAATCCATCCTAGCAGAGACGTTCAAAATAGGCAAAGATTCTTTATAAATTACAAAGAGAACCGAAAACCAAGGCAGAGCAGTGTGAAAAGGAAATTACATAAACATAGTTCTACACAAAACAATCAAGGGACACACACCAGAAGTGAAAGCGCTCAAAAAAAACATGCCAGCTTAATTTCACCCCAAAATCAGGGGGGGGGGGGAAACAGTAAAAACAGTCCTATTGTAATTCTCATTACTGTTTTACAGTCATTTTTATTTAATCACCTTAAAATAAGCATAGTACTATATATATATATATAATATATTGATTAATTGGCATAAATTAAAGTAGTATAATATTGCCTGTGTAAAACTAAGAAATTATTAAATAAAATAATAATAAAATAATAAATAATAATACAAAAGTCCTCTTGTAGTTCTTATTAGTGTACGGTAATTTAATTATGAATAAATTACTAACAAATAAATTACTATTTTATTGTGTATTTATTAATTAATTACATCATGATATTTGTAATCATCATTTATCAGATATTTGTATTTTTTATATTAGGGTAATGAGATTTTTTTTTTTTTGCATAAATGGATCCTTGACATTTTTTATGAGATTCACCTAAACCATATCTATATCACACAGGCTTCATGAAGAAAGATTGAAGTTTACCGTGAATTTCATTTGACCCAGGACATGATAACTACAGTCCAAACCGTTCAACGTAAAGTCAGTAACTACCTGAATCTCTCTGAAATCTCCTGCACGAGCTGATGTCTGGAAATCTAAATGAATTGCATGGGTTTGGACAACTGCAAGAGGCAACTGAGGCTGGCCTATAATGAATTATATACCGAAACAAACCACAGTTCATGGCAGCATCTCATAGAGGAACTGAAAGACCTTCGAGATCAAGACAAATAAAACAACAATTGTAATGATCTTGCTGATGACTTTTTGATAAACACAATTCAAACACATGTTCAAACCTGCAACCTTTCTGTTACCAGCCCATATCTTTAACCACTACACCACACCACGTCCAAAATAGACCATTGAAAGAGTCACATTGCAAACTAAAAGTAGTACTAACTCGTTAGCGCTGTCGTTTTCCAGATCCACATTTGATGGTAAATACAATCAAATATCAAATTCACACTCTGGTTAATCTCCTAAACTAAACCACATTCTACCTTAAAGGCAAGTTATGTTAGATAATCATCTAAATGACTCATATTCAATCATGAATATATCATGTGGCAGTTTAGGTCATAAAACTCCCAAATTCACGATTGGAACTCACTATTCACATCACCACACAAACACACACACAAACTCACATCACAAAACACACACACACACACAACACCACACACACCAACACACCACACACTCCCACTCACTCACGCACCACACACACACACACCCACACTTCCCACTCACTCACTCACTCACACACTCACAACTCTCACAAATAATAAATCAATTATTATAAAGAACTTATGATAAATTAAAATAAATGCAGCGTCACCGCCAACGTATAACAATAAGATGCAATTAAACAAACATTGATTAAAATAGATAAATTAATAAATAGGTACATCAAATAATAAATAAAAAATAATAAAAGAAGATGTAAATTTAAACCATTTAAAAAAATCATTTTAAATAGTAAAATACTAAATGTGTTGGGGAGGGGGGAGGGGGGGGGGGGCCGTATTAGGTAACTTAACAGAAAATAAAATATTTCCCAATTAATATTTTAGACATTTATCAAATTATTTTTTCAGAGTATAAATTGGGTTTTACATGAAACTATATAACGCGCGGATGATCATATTGTGGGGGCCCGTGGTTTATGATATGAAAAGCCCTGGTTTATTATATTTAAGACATACAGATTATCGGTAATATTACCAGCTAACAGTGTCGTTTTCTTTATGAAATCAAGTATTCATATGTCTGTGGTCCACACATGATCTAAACACCCTCGCACTGATCTGAAGTTCGCATTAGCATTAGCATTATCGTACCGTTAGCCAGTTAGCCACGCAGCTAAACATGTCAACAAACTCCAACGAGAGTCAGAATCCAAACGATGACATTAAACCAATTACTATAATACTAACTGCGATATGGACTTAGAAAATATTAATTTAAACTTAGGTTACGTAGTGAATAATGCAATTATCACATTGAGAAAATGAAATATTAACGGGCCTGTCAGTGTGTGACTAAAGCGGTTAGCCGTGCGGCTACAGGACACTAAAATTACAATTAAAACTACTAGTGTACAGCTGCTACAAAGAGGCGACTAGTTTAAAACATACAATCCAGAGCGTGTAAAAGCGATGTTACGTCGACAGCGGAGCTGAAGCCTCACGGCGGGTCGAGGCTCGTCTGGTGTGTGTACGCTGTCACCGGGTGGATGAGCCCGGTTCGGTTCGGCTGGGTTCTGACCTTGCATGCTGCTCATGGTGCTCATGCTGCTGATGTGCTGGCTCTGGGTCGAGTGGTGCTGCGCGCTGTTGCTGCTGCTCAGGCTGGAGGCTGCTGCTGGGTTACTGCTGGGGCTGGACGTCGCCATTTGGGTTTGACTTCCAGCAGCCAGCGCTGGGCTGCAATGCAGAGACAGAAACAGCAGAGCAACCTATAGCACAACACTGCACTGTGCACATCTCTCTCTCTCTCTCTCTCTCTCTCTCTCTCTCTATCTCTCTCAAAATTCAATTCAAATAGCTTTATTGGCAAGACAAAAATAAATTTTGTATTCTCAAAGCATTAAGACAACAACGATAATGGTTTATAACATCTGAACATTTATTTATATATTATAACTAATTTGTAATATATAACTAATATGGAAATGCCATATATACACACAGATACATATAGGAAGAAAAAAATAATAATAAATAAAATAAAACGATTATAATACGCCTCCTGTATCAACTACTGACTGAATGGAACAATATTCAGTTCTGGCCTGTGAGAGCGTGTCTATTGACTGTTTGCTTCTTGATTGCTCTCTCTCTCTCTCTCTCCCCCCCCCCTCTCCCTCCTCTTTCTCTCTCTCTCTCTCTCTCCCTCTCTCATCTCTCTCTCTCTCATCTCTCTCTCATCTCTCTCTCTCTCTCTCTGTTTTATATTAGTTATTAAATACTGAATTTTGTTGTGTCTCTGTATGATTCAATGATGTACATTAAAGAAACTTACAAGAAAATAAGTCTCCCTCTCTCTCTCTCTCTCTCTCTCTCTCTCACACACACCACACACATGTCCTGTCAGCTATCCTTGTGGGGACTCTCCATAAGCGTGATGGTTTTTCTACTGTACAGACCGTATTTTCTATTGCCCTACACCTAAACTTACCCCTCACAGGAAACTTTCTGCATTGTTAGATTTAAAATAACTTAATTCTGTCTGATTTATAAGCTTTTGTACACAATTTAGGTCCCCACCGTGACCCGAGTCCCCATGAGTCTGTGTGTAGTCAGTTTTAAGTCCCCACCAGAATATATAAACACACGCACACCCACACATTTGCATGTAGTTTCCCAGAAGAAATTCAAATAAATCGTTTTAAATAACCAAATTTTTTTTGTAACAGAATTACAGTAAATAATTAAACAGAATAGAATAGTAACACCATCTACCACTTATATTCTATTTTAGTTCTACTTTATCTATATTTATATTTTTTATTTTTTATTCTTGATTAAAAAAAAAGCTTTCTATTTTTGTTCTATTCTATCTACTTGTTTTTTCTTTGTGTGTGTGTGTGTATTTTGTTGTGTGTGTGTGTGTGTTTTGTGTGTTGTGGTGTGTGTGTTGTGTTGTGGTTTGGTGTGTATGGTTGTGTGTGTGTTTGGGTGTGGGGTGTGTGTGTGTGTGTGTTGTTTTTGTGTGTGTGTGGTTGTGTGTTTTGTGTGTGGTGTATGTGTGTGTGTGTGTGTGTTGGTTTGTTGTGTGTGTGTGGTGTGTGTGTGTTTTTGTTTGTGTGTGTTTGTTGTGTTATAGTGTGTGTGTGTGTGTGTGTGTGTGTGTGTGATATATATATATATATATATATCTACCTTGCTGCGTGTACTCGGTGTGTTAAGCTAACCGAAACTTGTCATTTGCACTTATATATTGTTGCTCTTTTGTTAGTTTTGACTGCTTTTATTGTCCTCATTTGTAAGTCGCTTTGGATAAAAGCGTCAGCTAAATGACTAAATGTAAATGTAATAGAATAGAATAGAATAGAATCGTGAAATGGAAACAGTACAGAGTAAACAATGGAACATTGCAAATGTTTACAAAACATTGCAGAAGTGTGTGTACTGTGTAGTTCTCTCTGAATCAATTATGATAACATGAATAATGATGATGATAACAATTTGTACTCAGTATGATAATCATCTTTTATTAGTGGTTTCAATCAAGTGTATTTATGAATTAATTAATTCATTTTAAACATTCATTTTTGCTTAATAGTCGTTTGCGTTGTTAGGCCAAATGACTGAATAAATCAAAGTGTCGTGGACTTCATTTCCCACAATGCCTAGCTTTATCCCGCGGGCGTCATATCCGGAAAACCGTACAGTTATAAAGTCCAGCGTGTTTCGTTTCAGAGAAATGTTGATACACTTATTAGAATAAATGCACAAGAGTCCAACAGAAGAACAGGATGAGTGTCTCGTTCTCTCAGATCATCTGGAGAGTTTGTAATTTATGCATGTCCGTGTTTTTCTCGCTGGCAACTTACGTGCAGGTAAATGTTATTCTCAGTTTATTTGCACACACTGAATGAGCGATGGTCATCAAATGAAGCGCTCGTTTATGGACATAAGACATGATCAGTGATAATTAATCGCTGATTTGTTTGATTATCTTCAGATAAATGATCCGGATGCTGTCTTGTGGATGGTAAAGACTCACTTCACCTCAAATGAGACACATTCTATAATATATGTGTTATCTTATATAATGCTGTGTTTGTTTCTGCAGGCTGGTTATGCAGTTCCAGCTGGACTGTCTTTTTTGCTTTGCTGTCAACCACAAATAACAGGTAAGAAAGTGAAGTTCCTCATGAATCAAAATGAGACGCGATGCTGCCATCTAGTGGAGTAGAAATACACCAAAAAATTACAGGGTTATCATAAATATAATAAATATTTTTTTACATTCGAGTTTGGTATTGTCTGATAAATAAAATATATATGAAATTATATCATACATCATAAAGACAATGATATGCAATATTTACCTCATTTATTTACCACATAAAGCTAAATGTTTTGCATTAAAAAGACAATACAAATAAATGTACAAACAAATTTAAGTATGCAAAAACAGTATATTCAGAAGACACAAGACGTGAGTTTCAGTCTGCATGTATTGTTCACATACAAAATGCCACTTCTCAATCGCCATAAGAGGTTATGGTAGATTGTAGAGTTATAAATTGATGTTATTACCTTTCCAGAGTCACTATTATGGAGGCGAATGGCTGATCTGCATGTGCTTGTAGCCTCTGCGTTTGGAGTCATTCTGGGCTGGAAACTTTATAAAGAGGGAATTACAGACATTTTCCAGCAAGAGGAAGGAAGGTAACCGTTCAGAGGAGTTTTGACCAATATTCAATTACATTAGGAGAATAAAACCGATTATGTTATCATAACAGAGAATGTTCTGGACTCCTGCTGACGGTTTTCTGGCTGCTGTTGTGTCGGCATTCAGGAAGGTAAATGCATTACTTTATGATTTTAACATCCAGAAATGCTATTCTGTTGACCGTGACTAGGTATGAATGTTTTTCAGCTGTATTATGGTCATGAATGAGTGTTTGTGTCCTGTAGGAGTTCTGTGGGCTCTGTGAGGATCTGCACTGCTGTGGGAATCACTGTGTTTCCCTTCATCACGTGGATCTATTACTACATGAACACAGAGCTGAGGAAACACTGGCCTGAACACTGTACAACTGCTCTCTGATCAGCCAAAACACTCAAGAAACCACATCTGAACTCTGGATCGGCAGAACATACAGATGAACTCAGCTGAAAGACACTGCTGTTTGTGGCTGTTGTGTCTGTAAATGGAATTATAATATGACGCAATATGATCGAAAATAAAGGTGAATAAATAGCTTTAAACCTGCAAATAGGGACTCTCAGTTATAAAAACATGAAGATGACATGGTTTGTTTTTTAATCTCCTGAAAATAAAAAAAAACTAAATAAAAAAAAAGTATATTAAGATGTCAATATTCTATTATCTGTATATATTATGCATTAAATCTCCCGCTCAGTGTTTCTGATTTCCTCCATCCGGTCACTGAAGCTGGTTGTTTTATTGATCAGCACAGATTCTTCTCTCCAGTTCATTTAGAACCGTTGAAGTGGTTTAAGAATAGAATCAGCCGTCGTAAAGCAAATCATCATACATGAATGAAAAAAAATTTTTGCCACACTATCAACATCTGTAGAGCTATTACCCACCGCTACGGCCCCTTATTGAAGTCGCTACCTGATTTGCTAATCAACCCCTCCCACCCCACCCTAAACATAACAGGTACTAGGGGGTGCATATCTGCAGGGGTGCGAAATTCGGCTCAACAATGTCGCCCCTTAAAGGGCCTTTGCAAATACAAATATATACCGACTATCGCGTGCGCCTGCGGTCCAAACAGCCAAAATTATACCAAATATTTCAAAAATCCTTAAGTTTTTCTAAGTCCAGATGATATAAAACGTGACTGAAGGATTTTTTTGCCTATTATTTTCCAATATTGCATGTTGTAGGGTTCCAAGAGACCCCATCAACCAACCCAGCAGTAGAGTCAGTAGCATCGAGATGTGGGGGGCAACCGATTTTCTGTGCGGATGCCAAAGAACTCTTACGGGCGATATGTCTGACTGCCAGTCTTCTTGATGCTTACATTCAGCACTACAGATTTCTTCGTATGCCTTTTGGCAAATTCGCAAGCGAAGTGTTCCAGCACTCACTGGAGCAGCTGTGTCAGGATTACCCTTGCTATCATGTCGACGGCCTCACTCAGACAACACGACATCAATTTGAAAAGAGGGCTTAATTGCGCATGCGAAGTCCAAGATCAAACTACCCTGCCAAATACAAATCCATCTGGACCAAGGCACCTTCACAAACCAAAGCCATATCTGAGAGCCAGCTCCCCAAGTATGTTCCAGCACTGCCGCGCTCCTTGGAATGGCAAATTAACTGAGAAGTTTATCCCAAATTGAGGATGTTGCTGCACCTCTCAGCACTGTGATTCAACAGGTTGACAATTAAAGCATAGGCTGGCCCTGCTGTGCGTACTTTCCCTACAGAGGGAGCTAGCTGTGGAAGACGGGAATAAGTTGAATGAAAACAACACAAAACTTTTGCCTAGTATCTTGTGATCACTCTGCCAGGCTTTTGAACAAATATGCATTGGCTAAATCACATCATACACACACTTATAATTCTTCATAAATGAAAATAACATTCAAATATAAGCCTTTACTGTTAAATGCGATTGCCGTTATTGAATTTCATTAGTCCCAGTTTTGATTGATGCACGGCTTTTCACGGAAATGTGAGCAAGACACCACAGTTACAATATAATAATTATGGTTCAATAAGAAAAGACATGTAACCAAATCAGGCTACATTTATTTTCAAACTAAATATCTCAACGCACATCATTGGATATGACATTAAGCGAGACTTGTGTAGATTAATTTAGTAAAAAAAAAAGGCTTGCCTGCTTTCTTTAGTGTATATTTGTATACGTTTACTCTCTATAAATCTAGGCCTGTGTAATTTGGTCGCGATATGTTGCCTCACCCCCCCCGCTAAGGTTAAATTATGCCTACGCCTTTCTTTGGCCTGCGCTCTGGAAGTAATCTGTTAATTCTGATAAACTTTAATGAAAACTGAAACTAAACTATATAAAAACGAAATAAAAATGCGTTCACAAAATAAAAAACTAAACTAAAACTAAACACTATAAATTAAAATAATAAAAACTAAACGAATTTTATAGCCAATTTGAAAACGGGGATTTTATTTAAAAAAAAACAAAATAACACAATTTAAAATTCTACAAATATAATAATTGCTCGTGAACTGTGTTTGTTTAAATCTCAGAAGCTCCAAGAATAAAAATTAAAATATTATACCAGGTGAATGAAGATCAAGATCCAAGTCATTCAACGATGATGGGTCTGAACAAAATAAGATTTGTTGATGGGGGCAATGGACTCTTCAATTACCACTACATCCTCTGGGTCGCATCAGAACTTTGGTTATGGAAACGTTTATTTTCAGTCAAATTATTTTGCATGGTATTAGGTTTTGCAATTAGAATTTAAAGACTATTTTGTCAGAGTCGGAAGTGCAATGTTTGCTATATAGTCAAATCGGACACAGAAAAAAGCATGGTAAAAAAAGGCTTTACGTTGAAAAGTTGACAGCACTCTTGTAATATGGATCGTCATTGTCAGAGACAGTAAGTAGTACTGGCCATTGTAAATCTACGTTATGGGGGGAATATTATCTAATCAAAGCGAATATTATGTAATTGAAGACGGTAACTGTATGTAATAACCAGGTCTGTAATGATGGGCTAAACAAGCCAACTATCGGAGTCCTGATAAGCTATGATTGATGATAATGATGATGATATCATACCTGTGCTCTTCCTAAGAAATCATCTCAACCATGTAGTGTATAGCAGCAGATAAATACCGAATCAAAAATCATTACAAATTTCAGCTATATGTCATTTTATAGCCCTAAAAAAATAGGAAGTTTTAAACCGATGCTCACATCCCCACAAGGCGCAACACTGACGCCTCACTTCAGTTCAAGAACCGGTCACTCAAAAAACTCCCGTCGCCCATGAGGCAAACACCACTGCTAGCCCCGCCCCATGCGAGATTGTCCCAAAATGGCCAATTGCAATCTTTAGACGTGAAAATGAACCTCAGACGCATAAATGAAAACTCTGGAAGCGCATTTGTAACTACAGATCAGCGAATGAAAGAGGAGAAAACAGTTGCAAAACATGCAGTGTAT